>VZRM01000367.1:34725-45863 GCA_013397955.1 Grantiella picta | reverse complement strand
TCCCTGGCCCATGGTGTGTCCAACCTGGGGTCCCAGGGTAGGTGCACTGTGTGTGATTTGGGGTGCCCTGGCCCATGGTGTGTGACTCAGGGTTCCATAGCCCACGGCAGGCACAGGATGTGTGATTTGGGGTACCATAGCCCACAGCCGGCACAGAGTGTGTGATTTGGGGTGTCCCGGCCCATGGTGTGTGATTTGGGGTACCATAGCCCACGGCAGGCTCAGGGTGTGTGATTTGGGGTGCCCTGACTCAGGGGGTGTGATCTGGGGGCCCAGGGCAGGCTCAGGGTGTGTGATCTGGGGTGCCCCGGATGTTTCCCAACCCAAACCATTCCGCCGGCCCATGGCGTGTGATTCGGGGTGCTGTGCCCTGTGCCACGGCGTGTGAGGCTCGGGTGACGCAGGCAGCCCACAGCAGCATTTCCTGCCGCGGCGGTGCCTCACCTGTGGGCACAGAGCCAGGGCAGGGCTGTGGAACCAACCCGGGAGCTGCCGGCCTGGAAACCTGGAAATAGGAGCTGTTTTGCAACTTGACCTTTGAGTGTTGGAGTGTTTAGAAATGCTGGGGTGGCAGGAAAGGTGCTCTGCAAGGTTCCCCCTCTGTAACATATCCCCATAGTTTCCTTTTGGGCAGCTGTTGGGAAAGCAGGGAGTTGTTTCAGAGCAGGGCTGTGGAGGTTTCTGGATGAATTCCGGATTATTTTCCCCAAAAAACTTGTGGCTCAGATCATGGTAACAGAGTAGAGTCACTGCATCGGTTTAATTTTCTTGTTCCCTCTCATGGAAGTTGCTGATGAAGGGGCTGTTTTAGCACGGGTCTGAGCTGATGAAAACTGAAAAAACACAAAACCAAACCAAACTACCCCCCTAGTCTGTGTAATGTACTGTTACAAATAATTTTTAACAAGAACATCCTGACTAACTCCTTCTGCTCTGCCTGCATCCCTTGAGTCACAGCACCATGAGATCGCTGAGCCATTCCTTCAGCGCTTTCCCACTAAAACCCTACAAGCTGTTCCTGAGTGAAACCTCGCATCACAAAGGAAAATTTCTCTTTCCCTGCCTCCAGTGGTTTTCCAGGCTCTGTCCACAGCTGCTGGGAGCCGAGTGGTCAATCTGAGCTGCTTTCCTGGGTGGGCAGGGCTGGGGTTACCAGCAGAAACCAAAGTGAGCCCCAGGGGCTTGGGCAGCCCTTCGGCACCTCCTGGGGACAGTCAGCCTCGTGGTACCAACCCAAAGCCACCTGCCAGGCGGGAAGGCCACAAAGCCTGCGCCTGCCAGGGTGGGTTTGCTACTGATCAACCTCCCTGCTCGTTAATTTGGCAGCAGAGAAACACCGGCTGCTCGGCATTGCTTTGGGTTGACTCACTCCTGGTATTCCTGGGCCTGCCGGGGTGAAGGCAGACGTGGTGTTGGGGTGATGTCATCGGGTAGGTGGTGTGGGGTGGGGTTGTTGGGGTGGTGTCACTGGGTTGATGGTGTGGGGTGGTGGTGTTGGGGTGGTGTTGTTGGGATGGTGGTGTTGGGCTGGTGGTGTGGGTTGGTGTTTTTGGGCTGATGTTGGGCTGGTGTTGGTGTAGTTGGGCTGTTGTAGCTTGGGTGCTGTTGTTGAGGAGCTGCTGTACTGGGGTAGCTGGGATGATGGATTTGAGTTGGTTGTGTTGGGTTGGCTGTGTTGGGCTGGTGTTGGTGTTGTTGGAGTGGTGTAGTTGGGATGATGTAATTGGGGTTGGTGTAGTTGGGTTGGTGGTGCAGGTCAGTGTTTTGGGGTGACATCAGGTGGGTGTTTTAGGGTTGGAGTTGTTGGGGTGATGTACTTGGGGTGGTGTACAAGTTGGGGTGAAATTTCTGGGCTGGTGGAGTCTGGGTGCTGTTTTGGGTGCTGTTTTAGGGTGCTGTTTTGGGTGCTGTTTNGTGCTGTTTTTGGGTTGCTGTTGTTTTGATGCCTAAAATGCTGGTAAAAAATTGAGACGCAGACACCACAATATAGGAAAAGGGTATTACCTTGGTTTAATAGGATCCCAGGTGCACCACGACGAAAAAAGAGCGACGATATCTTGCGTATACAATTTGTGGACCTCACCAATTAGCATACCTATCTAAAATTCCCCAATAAGAAGCCTAACAAATGAAGTAATCGCCCCCTTGTTAAAATTACCTCCCCCAAAAAGGTTACAACTTAGTTTACAAAAACATGTCCCAGTGATGGGACTCTTTCCAGGTTGGTGCCTCATGTTCTTGAGATGGTGGAGATTGTTTCGTCTTCCCCAAAGAATTCTGAACAAGGCTAGAGTACAAGGGTTATAAACATGTAGGGCTAAGATACAGGGAGTAAAAAGTACAGGAATGGGAAAGGGTAAGAAGTATATAAAAAGCGTATAAAAATATAATGAAAAAGGACAAAAATCCCGTCAGGCATCAGTTTGGGTGCTGTTTTTGAGATGCCATTTTTGAGGTGCCGTTTTGGGGTACCATTTTTGAGGTGCTGTGTTGGGGTGCTATTGTGGGATTCTGGTTTTTCACCAGTGCAGTCTTGTCCCTGCGGTATTTCCCTGGACTGTCCAGCTCCAGCCCCACTCTCCGGGCCCAGGAGGATCAGAGCAGCCCCACAGCCCCAGAGGCGAGCTGGAGGCTTCACGGAGGAAGTCAGTGAAACCGGAGAGTTTAATCATCCACCAGCACTGCAAACAGACACTTCCTCATTAACCCCTGCTCTCCCTCGCAGCCACTTCCCTCGCTGGCTTTTTCCAGCTTGTTCTTTAGCCCTTGGCCGTGCTCACATTTTTGGGCATCTTTAAAAATCTTCGGGGGGCAGAATCAGAGCGTCCAGCACTGCTGGGAGGGTTTTCCTTACTCTTAACACTTGTATTTTAAAGGAAAAGGCTGGAATTACAGGTGCCTGGGCAGCAGGAGGAGTCATCTTTCAGGGGGTACCCTAAAGGGGCAGCAGGATTATGGGAAAGGCCCCTGGTGCCACAGGATTCCCAGAGCAGGTCAGTGGGGTGGGGATGTTGTATCTCATTGCTGCAAGAGCCTGTGAAACCTGAAATACAACCTGAAATACAAACTCAGTATGGGAGTTTGGCTGTGTAAAAGTCATCCTGGAAAATAAATCTCCAGGGAAGCTGTATGCTCCCAAAAACCTCTGAGTGAGCCCTGAGGAGACCTCGAAGCTGCTGCAGAGCTGGAGCCTCTCTGGAGCCAGGCTGGGAAAACCGGGAATGTTCCCCTGGAGAGGAGAAGATCCAGGGAGAGCCCAGAGCTCCTGCCAGGGCCTAAAGGAGCTCCAGGAGAGCTGCAGAGGGACTGGGGACAAGGGCTGGAGGGACAGGACACAGGGAATGGCTTCCCACTGCCAGAGGGCAGGAGAGATGGGATATGGGAAGGAATTGTTCCCTGGAGGGTGGGGAGGGGCTGGGCTGGAATTCCCAGAGAAGCTGTGGCTGCCCCGGGATCCCTGGCAGTGTCCAAGGCCAGGCTGGAGCAGCCTGGGACAGTGGGAGGTGTCCCTGCCGTGGCAGGGGGGGAATGGGATGATCTGAACCCCCAGATCCACAACTTCCTAAGCAACACCAAACCTCGTGATTTTCCGGGCCAGATCCGGTGATTTTGGGATTGGTGCTTTTTGTTTCAGTTGGCACTGAAGGGAGAGCAGCTGGAGGCATGGATGGAGCACTGAGGTGCTTTCCTACATCAGGTCAAACAATGCAGTAACTCTGCATTTAAAGGGATTCTTGCTGTTTTTCCCTATTTTTTTTTTTAATTGGAAGGGAAATACAGCAACGCTGGTGGATTTTAATGCACTGTGATGCACGTGGTGCATTTAATGAGGCTGAAATGAAGCAGTTGCTAATTGAAAGCCATTTTCCAGTGCTTCTAAGTTGAAAACACAAAGTTATGCCCCTGAGCAGCTCCTGGAGAGGCAGGATGAGGGTTTTCAGGGATATCTGGGGTCTCTCACCCACCCAGCTCCTGTGGGCACCATCAGCTCAACACAGCTGTTAGTGGGGCAGGGATGTGGGGCTGGGATGGGGAAAGAGGAATAACTCAGGAAGGAGGGAGTTTTTCTCAAATAATGCTATCCCTATGTTTAAAAAATATTTGAAGCCACTTGGAGTGATCTGGGGACATCAAAGTGCCGAGGGAATCTCAGGCCTGAGGTCCTGCTGACACAGCAGCTCCACATCTGGCTTTGTTTTCTGCCACGTCCATCTTTTATGCTGATTTCACAGACGAGAAATACAGATTTGAGTCGATAGCGAGCCGTCTTTAATTAACACTGATTGCAGGGCCTGATTGGGAAGCACGTGGGCATAATAAACACACAACTCATGCACATCCCCTAAGAGCAGGAGAGAGCAGAGCCCTTCAGGTGTGTCTGGCTGATGTCCCTGAGTGCAGGAGAGCAAGAGCTCTTCGGAGGGAAGGAGCTTCATTCTGCTCTGTCCTTGTGCACCAAACTCACACCGGTATTTGGCTATCAGTAAATTCAGGTTTCCTCAGCCAGAATTCCCCAGCGATGTTCTCCTGGAACAGGGAGCGGCTGGCAGAGCTCCGTGCTGGATGTGGGAAGCCAGGACTCTCTGTGCCTCAGTTTCCCTGCCTGTAAAACGGCCTTTGGAGAGGGGGAGGACAGCAGAATGAGGTGCTGATGTCAGTGTCTTCCCCATCCTGGACTGGACTGAAAGGGCAACCTGAAATTATTTTGGGAACCTCATTTTTGGACAGAAAGGAGGTTCCCTCAGGGCAGGGTTTCCTTTTTGTACAAAAACAAGGTTCCCAAAATTTCACTGGACCTTTGCATGGAGCCAAAACCACGTTGGTTTCTCCAGACCCTTGGTGCCGTTTTCCACGCTGGCTGTTCCTGCGGCTTTTTTGGTTTTCAGCAACTCTTTCTGGGAGGATTTGGTGCCATTTCCGTGAGATCCTGTGGGCTGTGGTGTGAGTAGCTCTAAGGAACAGTGTGGATCCCCAGGAAGATCTCCTTAAGGATCGCCCTGGGCGCACATTTTGGGGCAGTTTCTCCCCTGCAGCACATTCTGCTGCCCTTGCAGGTGTCGTGTCTGTGTGGCTCTGCGCCATGCCTGCTCTGTGGCTGCTGCCCCTCGGCCAAGAACTCCACCATCTCCCGCCTGCTCTTCACCTTCTTCCTCTTCCTCGGCACCCTCGTGTCCATCATTATGATAATCCCTGGCGTGGAGAAGGAGCTGCACAAGGTAAAGAACTCCTGGAGGTGGCTGGGAAGAAATGGCCCAGCTGAATCAAAGAAGTGGATTTTTGGGTCGCCATGTGCTTCTGTTCCTTTTTTTTCCTGAATATCTCACTGGAAGAAGGTGTTTTTAGCCCTGGTTTTCCACAGAGGGGAAAATGCAGTGGGATCATCTCATCTCATGCACTGTCAGGTTTTTCCCAGATGTCTCCCAGGAAATTTTCCTATTTTTTGGGGTACAGCTGATGACTTGCAAATCAGGGAGGTGGGACTTGAGGTGGAGGGAGCAGAGCTCTGCCAGCTGAGCAGGGATTTTGGGAAAGGTTTGGGTTTCATCCCAGCTTTCCACTGACCGGCTGGGTGGCTTTAGCGGTGCCACCTCACCACCGTCCCCGGGCAAGTGGCATTGCAGCAGGCATGGTCTGGGCCATCTTTGGTGGCACCAGGGCTCATGGTGGGTGTGGAATCACAGAATGGCCTAGCTTGGAAGGGACCTTAAAGCCCATCCATGGGCAGGGACACCTTCCACTGTCCCAGGGTGCTCCAAGGCCAGGCTGGACACTCCTTGGACACTTCCAGAATCCACAGCGTCTCTGGGCAACCTGAGGGCTTCACAATGGAGGAGCTGATCTTGAACGCCATCAGCAGATCTTCGATCCAGACCTTCTCCCACCATCACCCCCAGCAGGATGTGCTGAGGCCGTGCTCACTGTCCCACCCCTATTTCAGCTCCCCGGGTTCTGTGAGGGCAGCGGCTCAGTGCTGGGCGTCCAGACCAACGTGGACTGCAGCAGCTTCCTGGGCCACAAGGCCGTGTATCGCATGGGCTTCGCCATGGCCGCCTTCTTCTGCCTCTTCGCCGTGCTCATGGTGTGCGTGCGCAGCAGCCGGGACCCGCGGGCTGCCCTGCAGAACGGGTAGGTGGGGTCCCTCCTGTCCCCGGGGTGCCGGGTGGGGACAAGGACCACAGCAGCATCGGTGGCACCAATCTTTGGTGGCATCAGGGCTCGTGGTGGGTGTGGAGTCACAGAATCACAGAATGGCTTGGCTTGGAAGGGATCTTAAAGCCCATCCACCTTCCCCTGTCCCGGGCTGCTCCAAGCCCCGTCCAACCTGTCCTAGTTTTTCCCAGATGTCTCCCAGGAGAGTTTCCTATGTCACATTTTTTGGGGTTCAGCTGGTGACTTGCAAGTCACAGATGTGGGACTTGAGGTGGAGGGAGCAGAGTGGCTTTAGCGGTGTCACCTCACCCCTGTCCCCAGGGAGGCGGCATTGGCGGGGACAATTCCCCCACCCCTGTCCCTGCCAGGTGCACACCGAGCCTCCTCTCTCCTCCCGCAGCTTCTGGTTCTTCAAGTTCCTGGTGCTGGTGGGGATCACGGTGGGAGCTTTCTACATCCCCGACGGTGTCTTCACCTCAGGTGAGGAGCTGCCTGTGCTCTCCTTGTCCCCCTGCACGGGACTGAGCCCAGGCTGTGCCCTCGGGTGTCACCTGCCCTGCTCTCACCTGGTTTTCCTCCTCCTCCCAAGTCTGGTTTTACTTCGGCGTGGTTGGCTCCTTCCTCTTCATCCTCATCCAGCTGGTGCTCCTCATCGACTTCGCGCACTCCTGGAGTCAGCGGTGGCTGCGCAACGCGGAGGAGAGCAACGCCAGGGGATGGTATGCAGGTGGGTGTGGTGGCACTGCCCGTGGCTTGGGGTCAGTCCCCCCTGGGCTGGGTGACACTGGCACTGAGCTGGTGACTCTGTCACCGGGCTGGGTGACACCGGGCTGGGTGACACTGAGCTGGGTGATGCTGATCTGGTGACACTGACACTGGGCTGGGTGACTCTGTCACTGGGCTGGCCGGCAGCGGGCTGGGTGACACACTGAGCTGGGTGACATGGACACTGAGCTTGGTGACACTGGGCTGGGTGACACTGACACTGGGCCGGGTGACACTGGGTTAGGTGACACTGGGCCGGGTGACACTGGGTTGGGTGACACTCTGCTCCAGCCTCTTTTGCTGTCCTCCCCCAGCCCTCTGCACTGTCACCTTCATCTTCTACTCTGCCTCCATCGCGGCCATTGTGCTTCTCTATGTCTACTACACCAAAGCCGAGGGCTGCACGGAGGGCAAAGCCTTCATCAGCATCAACCTCATCCTCTGCCTCGTCGTCTCCATTGTGTCCATCCTGCCCAAGATCCAGGTGAGGCTGCAGGAGCACCCAGGACATCGGGGCTGTGTCACCCGGGGGTACAGGAGCACCCAAGACATCGGGGCTGTGTCAACTTGGGGTGCAGGAGCACCCAGGACATCGGGGCTGTGTCACCCGGGGGTACAGGAGCACCCAAGACATCGGGGCTGTGTCAACTTGGGGTGCAGGAGCACCCAGGACATCGGGGCTGTGTCACCCCAGGGTGCAGGAGCACCGAGGACATCGGGGCTGTGTCACCCCAGGGTGCAGGAGCACCGAGGACATCGGGGCTGTGTCACGCTGGGGTACAGAGCACCCAGAGCCCCCACTGTTGTGTTTGCAGGAGGCTCAGCCGCACTCAGGGCTGCTGCAGGCTTCCCTCATCACCCTCTACACCATCTACGTCACCTGGGCCGCCCTGGCCAACGTTCCAAGTAAGCCAGACCCAGCCTGGGCTTTGGGAGAGGCCTGGGTGGAGCAGGGGCACTCCCTGGGGTGGGTGTTTGTCCCTTGGTGTCCTGGGGTCTGACCCCCTGTGTGTCCCCCCAGCCCAGCGCTGTAACCCCACACTGCTGCTGAGGAACAGCACTGGCTCGGCCACGGCCCCCGAGCCTCTGACCACCTGGTGGGATGCGCCGAGCATCGTGGGGCTGGTGATCTTCATCCTCTGCACCCTCTTCATCAGGTGAGCACGTGTCCCTAGGGCTGGGATTGTCCCTGGGGCTGGGATTGTCCCTCTGCCTGGAGAGCAGAGCTGTGGGAAGGTGTGATCTCTGGAGGGGAAGTCACACCCTGGCCCACGAGTTTTGTCACCAAAGGCTTCTTGCCAAGTCACTGCTGTCCCCAGGGGCAGCTGTGCAGCGTCTCAGGCTTTGTAGGGTTTTCCCACAGCATCCCCCAAACTGCCCTGCCTGTCCCGGCGGTGGCCCCGAGGACAAAACCCTGCCCCGGGGTGGCCTTAGCAGAGCTGATTGCTGGATCCCCTCCTGCAGCAGGGACACATCACTGCCTCGTGTGCCCCCGGTGCCCCCAGCACCCCCAGGGCCTTCCCCAGAGCTGTTTTCCAGCTGAGTGGTTCCCATCACATATTGGAGTCTGGGATTGTTCTCCTCAGGGGAAGAACTTTGCCATTCATTCTCCATGTTGAGCCTATGAGGTTCCAGTTAGCTTCCCAGTGCCTAAAGGGGCTCCAGGAGAGCAGGAAAGAGACTTTGGACAAGGGCCACAGTCAGTTTTAGGGTTTCCCCACAGCCTGCATCCCCCGAACTGCCCCACCTGCCCCGGGAACAGCCCCAAGGACAAAAGCCCTGCCATGGCGGCAGTGCCCAAGCCGTGCTGATCCCCGTCCCTGTCTGTGCCCGCAGCCTGCGCTCCTCGGACCACCCGCAGGTGAACAAGCTGATGCTGACGGAGGAGAGCGGGGCCGGGAACGGGGCCGGGAACGGGGCCGGGAATGGGGCCGGGGCGGCGGAGGAGGGCGGAGTGCACCGCGCCTACGACAACGAGCAGGACGGCGTCTCCTACAGCTACACCTTCTTCCACCTCTGCCTCCTCCTGGCCGCGCTCTACATCATGATGACCCTCACCAACTGGTACAGGTGGGCAGAGCTGTCCCGGACACCCAGGGCTGTCCCCGTCCCTCCATGTCCCCTCCTGGGGACAGCTGAGGTGTGCCAGGCCACTGGAAGTGCTCCTTTATCAGCGTTAATGATCTTTATAGCTGTGCCTGGGCGCGCCAGCGTCCTCTGCTGCAGCCAGGCGTTGCCTTTCGGTTGGTTTTAAAATTTTAGAATTATGAGGCAGACATGGTTAAAGGGGTAGAAGGGTTTTACCTCGGTATTTTAATGGGATTTTCGGTGCACAGCTCTTCGAGGTGGAACACACCAAGATGCACACATGCGTAATGCACATACAATTTTTACAGATTTTGCAAATTAGCACATCTATCTAAATTCCCCAATAAGAAGCTTAATAAATGAAGTAATGTCCCCCTATTCTAAAAATCTCCCCCCTAAATGAGGCTAGAGCCCAGTTTGCAAAATATGCTTTAGCGAGAAAATTTCAACCTTTCAACTCCAAGGTTGAAACCTTGAGTTTTGAGATAGTGTAGGGTTTTTTGGCTTCTTACAGAGAATGTTTGGTCTTTCTGCCTTGCAGAGCTCCAAAACTAAGCTAGAATATCAGACTACAAAAATTACAAGCACGTTGGCTATAGGGTACAAAGAATGTATAAAGGGAACAGAGAAAGGGTACAAAAATGTATAAAAGAAAGGGCAAAAAATCATTAGGCATCACCAGGAGCCCTTGGTTTGAGGAGGAGCAGGGCCTGAGTCCCTGAGGCTGCAGGGTTGGGGTCACACCCTGCGGTGGCTGCACCATGGGGCTCCCCTGTGTCCCCTGGGTGGCACCTGTCCCTCCCGGGGTGCCGGCAGGGTGTCACAGCCATGGTGCCACCCTGCTGCTTGCTGTTTCAGGCCGGATGAGAGCCTGCAGGAGCTGAGGAGCCCCTGGACGGCCGTGTGGGTGAAGATCAGCTCCAGCTGGGCCGGGCTGCTGCTCTACCTCTGGACCTTGGTGGCTCCGCTGGTGCTGCCGGACCGGGACTTCAGCTAAGGTGGCCCTGGACGTGCTGTTGCCATCGTGACTTTGTCCCTGGAGGCTGGGGACAGCCCCAGCTCTGCCTCAGCCTCAGTTCTGCACGCGGGAGCTGCCGTGCTGGGTTGTGCCTTCTCGCAGCTCTTTTGTTTGAATTTGAAAGGGATGAAGTGCCAAGCGGAGAAAATGAAGGGCTGAGAGAGACCTGAGGGTTTTTGAAGCTCTCCTCCTCTCCACGTCTGTAGTGCCTTTGGCAGTGCCTCCAGAGCCTCTCCTCCCCGTAGACACCACTGCCTTGCCTTGCCTTGCGGGGGTTTGGCTCTCACCAGCTGTTGGTGCCCCGGTGCCTTTTGGGGTCTCTGGGGTCTGGCTGGGTTCCAGGACCTGTTTGTGTCCCCAAACAGCCTGCAGGAAAGCAGCCCGTGGAGCTGTGGCTGGAGGCAGAGGTGGCCCTGCATGCCCAGCCTCCGCGGTGGCCTCGGAGCTCCTCGGGGCTGTCCTGCCAGAAGGACAGGTCTGTCCCCTCTGCAGCACTGCTCACATTTCCCACAGGCTGTGCTGGCCTGGCCCAGCGCTTTGCCTGGTTAATAAAGTCTCGTTTGGAATAAACACGGCGGATTTGTCCTTTTGGAGTCTTTCCCGAGGTGTGGGTGCACGTTAGAGGGAAGGGGGTGTTTAAATCAGACCTGACACCGAGCTGGGGACACAGCTGGCTGGGGTGGCACCACAGCTGGCTGCGCGGGGTGCAGGCAGGGGTGGCATCGCCTCGGAGCATGGAAATTGGGAGCCCTGGGCCTGCTGCCAGCTGTGACACCCCGAGAGCCGCGGTGGTGCAGACCTTGCCCGGGGCACATGGGCCGGGGTGAGGGCGCACGCAGTGCTGGGGGCACAGAGCAGGGCTGCCCCGGCTGGCAGCTCTCCCTGGCAGCCGCGGGGCCGGGCTGTGCCCGCTGCCCACCCGTGCAGCCCATCCTGGCCGTGCGCCTGTTACCATTCCCCGTTCCCATTCTCATTCCCATTCTCATTCCATTTCCCGTTCCCATTCCCGTTCCACGCGGTGGCGCTGCGAGCCCGCAGTGCGACACTTGCGCTCCGCACCGGCACTGATCCCGCCCCAGCGATCCTCATCCCGCACCAGCGATCCTCATCCCGCACC
>VZRM01000367.1:19394-32717 GCA_013397955.1 Grantiella picta | reverse complement strand
CTGCTCCATCCCTCCCTGGGCTGTTCCATCCGCAGCTCCCGCCCCAAACCCCTCCAGGTGCCACCCCCGCTCCCGGCCGTGCTTTGGGGGCTCCCAGAAGGTGCCGCTGGCCCTGCATGGGGACACGGGGACACCCCACCGCGCTGAAACCCTTTATTTCCCACCCCCTGCAGCCGGGATTGACTGCTCAGCCTCCCCGCTGCTCTCGGAGCTGCTGCATCCACCTTCGGCTTGGCTTTGAAGAGCAAAGGAGGGACGGGAAGGGAGACAGGGAGGGGGAAAAAAAAAAGAAAAAAAATTTCAAAAATCCAGCTTGAACCCTGCTGCTGCAGAAACATCTGCATCTATAAATATCTGCTGCTGGAGTGGGAACAGGCTGGATCCAGCAGCTCCCCGAGGCGGCGGCAGCCTCGCCCCGGCTCACCCCGCTCCTGGAGCGCTGCAGTCCCCGCAGCCCCGCGGGAGCTTTTGGGGACAAAAACCCCCAAAGTGCGCTCTAAAAAAAGCGGGCAATAAAGGAGGGTTGTGGTTTTGTAGGCAGCGCGTTCCCGGAGAAGGGGAGCGGCGGTTCTGGGGTCACCGGGGCTCCGTGGGGCAGCGGGGCTGTCCTTGCAGGGACACGATGTCCTGTGCTGCTCCCACCCCGCTGGCACTGCAGCGGTGACCTCCCTGCAGCCTGGACTGTGTGAGCTCAGGGAAACCCGGAGCACCATCCCATATCACAGCCCTGGATCACAACGCCTTAGCACAACCCCGGATCCCAATCCTGTATCCCAATCCTGTATTGCAATCCCGTATCATGATCCCATACCACAATCTCACATCCCAATCCCATATCACAGTGTTTTACCACAATCCCATATCACAATCTGTATCCCAATACCATAGCACAATCCCATATCCCTATCCTGTACCACAATCCTGTATCCCAATCCCATATCACAATCCTGTATCCCAATCTTGTATCCCAATCCTGTATCCCAATCCTGTATTGCAATCCCGTATCATGATCCCATACCACAATCCCACATCCCAATCCCATATCACAGTGTTTTACCACAATCCCATATCACAATCTGTATCCCAATACCATAGCACAATCCCATATCCCTATCCTGTACCACAATCCTGTATCCCAATCCCATATCACAATCCTGTATCCCAATCTTGTATCCCAATCCTTCACCACAATCTGTATCCCAGTCCCATATCCCAATCCCCTATCTCAATCCCATATCCCAATCCCATATCCCAGTCCTGTATCTCAATCCCATATCCCAATCCCATATTCCAGTCCTGTATCCCAATCCCCTATCCCAATCCCCCATCCCAATCCCATAACATGGTTTGGGATAGTGGGGACATACAGGGCACCCCAGAGCTCCCCAGCACATGGGGTCACCCCACATTGCTCACTCCCCCTAAAGCTAACCCCATCCTCATCCCTCCCAGCAGCACCCTGCACACCCAGCTTTCCCGAGAGCTTTTAGGGAATCTCCTTTCCCATTTCCAGGCCAACATCATGATCCAGGTAAATCCCGTGATCCCACAGGCTGCTGTGGGGCTCCCCGGGACACCCTGGCTGTAGGGTGGCCGTTTCTCCACGCAACCCCACAAAGCTGTTGTGTTTATCATCCTAACACCATCCACTGTCATTTTCCCTTGGATCTTGGCCATAAATCCTCAGGAATCCCCTCAAGCTCAGCCCCATTTGGCTCAGGGAAGGGGGGGCTGGAATCCCCAACTCTGAAAATCCCTGAGGGCTGAGCGAGGAGTGGAAATCTTTCTCTGACAGACCTCTGGCTCTTCCCACTGGATCCCATTTTCCCTGTTTTCCTGGCTTCTCCCAAAATTCCTCCCCACGCTCCCTGTCAGGGTCTGCAGGGTGGTTTTATTCCCATTCCAGGGCCGTTTTATTCCCATTCTAGGGTATTTTTATTCCCATTCTAAGGTATTTTTATTCCCATTCCAGTGCAGTTTTATTCCCATCCCAGGGTGGTTTTATTCCCATCACAGGGTGGTTTTATTTCCATTCCAGGGCAGTTTTATTCCCATTTCAGGGCAGTTTTATTCCCATCCCAGAGATCCAGCTCCTACAACTCCAGCTGCTGCAGCTAAAAGTCCTGGGACACATCAGTGTCCCAGCTTTGCCAGGGCTCAGCTCATCCCGGATCCTGGAGATTCCCGTGCCAGGAGCATCCTCCCTCCCTCCCGGCACGTAGGGCTGGCCAGATGGGAAACCCTCGGGATCCTCTCCAGAGGGAATGGGGTGGGAAGCGCCGGCTGCCCTCACCTCCCGCTCCGCCGCAGCGTCCCCTCTGTAACCCCAGGCCGGAGCTGAGTTGTTTTCCCTTTTCTTCCCCTTCTTTTCTTCCCCCATCTCCCTGAAACAACCAGGACTGTTCACCAGCCGCCTCCCTCCCCCTCTTTTCCTCTCTGAGTCATTCCCGCTGTCATTCCAGCCGGGATGTGCCTGTCCCCACGTCCCTCCCGCAGGAGGGACAATCCCGGGGCAGGGGACAGCGAGGGACTGCAGGCAGCACAGCCAACATTCCCTTCCCTGTTGTGCTCATTCCAGCAGGGAATTTCAGCTCCAGAAACAAACAACTCATCCCCAAGAGGTTCAGAGGCAGAAATTCCCCCTCCCGTGGCTGTGGGGCTTCCGTGGAGCTTCACGGGTGGGATGAGGAGCTTTTCCAAGCGAAGTGATTCCATGATGGATGCAGCTGGAGATGGGGCAGGGGCTGCTCGAGCACCACCCTGTGCCATTCCTGTTGGAGTCTGGAGAGGGGACAGGGTGGGGTCATCCCGGTCTCGCTGTCCCCGCTGGGCCGGGAGGGGGTTTGGGACCTGCAGGGATGGAGATGGCTCCGGGAGTTTGTCCCCAAAACGGCAGCGGTGCTGTCACAGGGCAGCACCTGTGCCACCCTTGTCCCACACCCCTCAGCGACCCGCAAAGCCTCGGAAATAAAAACTCCTGGTGGCTGCCAGTCCTGGTTGTGTCCCCAGAGCCCTCTGGGGACAGTGGTGCTCCAGAAAAACTGGGGAACAAAAGCTGCCAGCCCCTTTGTCCACTCCCCTTCCCATCCACATCCCTTTGGCCAAAAGGGATCCACAAATCCAGTCCCTGACTCCTCTCCAAACCCCAAACCCCTAATCCCAGCACCCCCCAGCAGCCCAGCCCCACCTGCCCCGTTAAGGGGAGTCTGCACCCCATTAAAGGGGGTTCAAGAGCCTGGAGAAGTGGCCGCTGTCACAGAGAGACCCAGCCCGGTGACAAACTGGGGTTTGTGGCACCCAAAGCCATGCTGGACATCCCTCACTGTGGTGTGGCTCAGCCTGGAGGGCTGGGAATGCACTAAACCTTCCCTGAATTTAGGGGGAAATGGCCGCAAAGGGCTTCAGTCCCATCCAGGCCTCCAAAGCAGAGAATCCCAGAATCAAAAAGTCCTAGAATCAATCACAGAATCATAGAGTTATAGGGTCACAGAATGGTTTGAGGTTGGAAGGACCTTAAATCCCATCCCATTCCACCCCTGCCATGGCAGGGACACCTTCCACCATCCCAGGCTGCTCCAAGCCCTGTCCAGCCTGGCCTTGGACAATTCCAGGGATCCAGGAGCAGCCACAGCTTCCCTGGGCACCCTGTGCCAGGGAAGATTTTTCTCCCTAATATCCAATCTAAATCTTGCCTCTTTTAGTTTGAAACTGTTCCTCCTCTTGCTATCATGATCTGCCTGTGTAAAAAGTCCCTCCGCAGCTCTCCTGGAGCTCCTTTAGGCCCTGGAAGGGGTTTTGGAATCTCCCTGGATCCTTTTCTTGTCCAGGTGAACACCCCAGCTCCCCCAGCCTGGCTCCAGAGGAGCTCCAGCCCTGCAGCAGCTCCCGGGAACACACACATCCCAGTGCAAAGCAGGGACAATCTGTGCAGAAGGATTCGGACACAAACACCGTGGGGTGGGACATTTTTGTCACCAAAGTCCCTTTGTGCGGTGACAGCTTTACCAGGGCTCTGGAAAGGTGAGACCCCGGGCTGTGCCCTCGTGGGCGCAGGGAGGACAGACCTTGGTGACACTGCAGTCCCTGCTCCCGCGAGGCTGCAGCCTGGATTTGCAGGATTTAAAGGCTCAGGCAGCACAGGGCTGGAGGATTTACGAGCTTCGTTTTGTGGCTTCTGGTGGGAAAAGCTGGGAATTGAGGAGAGCCGAGTTGCGGCTGTTCCCTGGCAGGGATGGCCCGAGCTCCTGCCCTGACCCCACTGCAGAGGTGCCCGTGTCCCTCCTGGGGTGACCTGGCTGCTGCTACTGCCAGTTTTTCACCTCTCCCTCGGTGCCACGTCGCTTTTGCTCCTGGATTTCGGGGCAGGAGAACTCTTTGCCAACTTGCTCACGCCCTGCAAACACAGATTTGAGTGCGAGCCACCAGCAAAGCCCCCAAACCTCAGCTGCCGAGGGACGCCCGAGGACACCGGGAGCTGAGTGCCAGCAGCAGGGTGACACCCTCAGTGTCGCTGCCCCCATCCCCTCCTGCTGCAGCCCCGTGCAGGGCTCTGGGAGTGTTGGGGGCACTNCTCCCGTGGGCTGCGGGCGGCTCGGCTGCTCATCCCCCGCTGCCAGCGCTGCCGCCCGGCTGGGAAAGCAGCAGAAATACCTTTTCCCGGGAGAGAAAGGCTGAGGAGGAGGAGGTGGGGAAGGTGAGTGTTTCAGAGAGGGAGCTGAGCAGGGACAGGGATCTGCTGGAGTCCCCTCCCCGCGTGTCCCCGGGGACAGCAGCTGCTCGGGCAGCCTCCCCCGTTCTCACAGCCCCGAGCTGCGGATGTCACGGGGATGTCAAAAATAAATGAGCAGCTCAGGCTCGCGCCGGGGGAGCTGCGGCCTGGATGTGTGGCCATGGTCACATCGTGTCCCTGCGGCCACCGGCGGGGCTGGGCCGGCACGGCCAGCGGGTCATCGCTGCTGTCCCCAGGGGCACCCTGGGCACAGCACAGCCCCGGGACAGAGGCTGGAGCTGCTCCTGGAGGCTGCCCGGGTCACACAGGGCTGCAGCCGGCACGGGACGGGCGGGTCCCTCCTGTCCGCGCTGTCCTGGACTTTACCTGGAGCTTCCCGCAGCGAACACACTGAGCCATGCTGACCCTAAATAAATCATTCCTGACAGCCATTTCCCTCTCCGGGCATGAAATCCCCCAGAGAAGAGTTAAATCCCGGCAGCTCTGTGGATGCTGCATCCCCGTCAGGCAAGCCCTGGCGCTGGAGCTGTGTCCCAGCTGTCCCTCCCTGCAGGGACCATTCCCAGCTCCGTGGGCATCTCTGCCATGTCCCCAGCACCCATCGTGGAGCAGCCTGGCACCTTCCTGTGTCTCCCAGTTCTTTTCCCGTTTCCAAGTCCCCGAGCCCCGTTCCTCTCTTGTGACAGCTGATCAGATCTGAGTCACGCTCGGCATGTGATCGACTCCAAGCCCAGCGCTGCTGCTCCCGAGCGCCACCAGCAACTTGTGCTCTGCTGGGTTTGTCCCACACAGGGCAGGGATGGATGGGATGCTCGGGAGATATTCCCTGGGAGGGGCTGGGATGGAATTCCCAGAGAAGCTGTGGCTGCCCCTGGATCCCTGGCAGTGTCCAAGGCCAGGCTGGAGCAGCCTGGGACAGTGGGAGGTGTCCCTGCCATGGCAGGGGTGGCACTGGATGGGATTTCAGGTCCTTTCCAACCCAAACCATTCTGTGAATCCATGACTCTTTCCCTTTTCCAAACCAGGCGTGAGCCAAACTCTCAGGGAAGTAAATCACAAGAAGGAACCTCCTGGAGCTCTTAGTACCAGCAGTGCCCAGATCCAACATTCCTGACCGGCATCATTTTTGAGAGAGGATGAGATGGATATGATGTGATTTTGAAAAACGATGCAAACAGGAAAGATTGCTGGAGCTTGTTGGCAACTGTGGACACTGGGAAAGGAGTGTGGATGTGGCCACAGTGGAGCTGTTCCTGTTCCCAGGGAACCCCGAATTCCTGAGCTGTTCCTGTTCCCAGGGACACCCCAAATCCCTGTGCTGTTCATTTATCCCTGAGCTATTCTTGTTCCCAGGGAACCCCAAATCCCTGAGCTGTTCCCATTCCCAGGAACCCCCTGAATCCCTGAGCTGTCCTCCTTTCCAGGAACACCCTGAATCCCTGAGCTGTTCTCTTGATCCCTGAGCTGTTCCCATTCCCAGGGACATCCCGAATCCCTCAGGAAAAATCCCATAGCTGGACTCTCCAGGCTTTCCTATGGCCTCTTATGGTCTGTCTCAAGTTGAAATCAAAATAATTTCAGTGTTTTTCCCTTTTTTTTTTTTTTTGCTTCCGAGGAAATCTGGCTGCAGGATCTTCGTTCCCCACGTATTTCCATGTTCTGAACCGCCTGGAATATAAAAATGGAGGGTGAATCATATCCTTGCTTTAAATAAAGCTCCTTCCATCCTTTAAGGACGTGTTTGTCACTGATTGTGTGACTTCTGTGATGGAGCAGTGCTTGGAAGGAATAAAGCAGCCAATAATTATCCCGAAATTCCACCAAGGAATGCTTTATTGAGGAAGAGGCATTGTTTGATGGGAAGAAATTAGGGTTTTTATTAAATCAAATTATAGAGCTGGAAAATAAAGCCTGGCTTTTAACCACAACTCCGAGTCTGGCCACGGACAGTGGAAATCATGGAAAAGGTGGGAAAATCCATTTTTTCCCTCTATCCCATTTAATCTAAAGATTTTTGTGAGTCACCCCTGCCTCCCTTCCATCCTCTCCCAGCAGAGCTGTCACAGCACTGTCACAGCAGGACAATGAAAGTCCTCATCTGCCAGGGGGATGGACTGGGGAGATGATTTCTGCAAGAGGGGAAAAAAGGAAAAGTTTCCTTTCCTTGCTGCACATCCCACCTTCATCTCGTTGTTTTCCCGCTTTTCCCTCGGGATGTTGTGCTGGGAAGTTCCACGTGGTCTGTGCTGTCAACCCTTCCCAGGCAATAAAAATTTTGAGGAAATCAGGGAAGTTTCTCCAGTGCCTGTGGGATGCAGGGCTTGGCTTCACCAGGTCCATGCAGCCTCTGGGATCCAAATTCTAGGAATCACAACTAGGAGGAATTTTCCACCTAAACACTTCCCTGACCTGAAATCACTTCTTATCTCCCCAGCAGAAAACATTATTTCCACAGAAGTTGCCTTTTCCCTCAGCAAATAAAACCCTTGAGCTCTCAGCTCCCAGAAAATAGGGGTTTTATCCTGAACACTCTGATGGAAAAAAACTGCTTTTTCCTTCACCTTCCCACTTTATCCTGAAAATTGGCTTTTTTGGCTCATTCCTGGCGTCTCTCTCCTCCCGAGGGTGAAGAAATCAGGCACAGAAGGAGGATTTTGGTGGCACAGCTCACGCATTGTTTTGGGATCCTGACAGTCCCTATTCCGCTGAGAAGAATTGGAAAATCCTTGGAAGAGCTCAAAACCCAAGCAGACACTTCACTATGTGGTTTAGTGGTAATGCTGGGATTCAAACTTGGATTTGATCATCTTGGATAATCTTTCCCAACCTTGATGTGATCCTGAGTGATCTGAACCAGGAATAGACTGGAACATTCTGGAACTTCCCCTAAAATATTCTGTCCCACCACATCTTAAGGAGCTCTAGGACAAACAGGAATTCATGATGTCCCAAATATCCCTCTCCTCACATTCCCAAAGGTTTTGGTGGAGGACACCCAGCCATGGATGCTCAGCAGAGCCTGAAGGGTCTGGGAGAACCTCTTGGAATAGGAATTGAAATTCCAGCAATCCTGGTGTCCAGGGCAGGGATTTAGCATGACCCCAATTCCATGAGTGTCCTCTGGGAGGAGATTGAAACAAACCCAAGGAATGTGTGTTCGCAAAAGGAGGGAACATCTGGAAACATCTGGAGGAGTGAACGATGTCCCTGTCCCCCAGGGGTGGCAGGGAGAATCCAAGGAATCCTGAGGTGTTATCCTGGGAGGGAGAGGTGGTGGGGACCCTCTGGAGAGAGCAGTCCCTGTGGAAATATATCCGTAAATAAATATGGACACACATCTGTAAATATGGACACACATCAATTAATAAATATAGACACACATCCATGAATAAATATGGACACACATCCATTAATATGGACACACATCTGTAAATATGGACACACATCCATAAATACGGACACACATCCATAATTAAATATGGACACAATTCCATAAATCCANGTTGTCCAACCAAAAGTTGTAATGTCCCCCCCCCCCCAGATTGCGGATTTTCCCACCATAAGGGGGATGGATGTGGGGAAAACCTCCAGACATGGAAAAGGCACAGATGAGGTCCTGGTTTGGAGCATTCCCAGGAGCTGGCAGGACCCAGGGAGGGAATGCTGTGCTTGACCTCCAGAACAAACTTGCCTTGGCTCCTTCCAGGGCCACCACGTCCTTCCCAGGCCTCCTCTGCCTTCCAGGCTCAAGGAATTCTCCTTTCCATCCCTCTCCATGGCTCCCAAGTTCTCCAGACATTTCTCCCAGGCTTTCCCTCTCCCCTCAGCAGCTCTCTGAGGGTGACAGCCAGGTTGTCCCAGCCTGGTGGCTGCTCAGGACAGGACCAACAAGCCCAATAATTGTCCATCAGCCAGCAAAAACAAATCCATTCTTCCTCAGGCAATTTTGGGAAGCGGTTCTGGAATCTCCTCAGTGGCGAGGAAAAGTTTTGGAGTCTCAGAGGAGGGGAGAGGCTCAGGACTGGAGGTCTCTGGCACTGCCTGAGGATGGGGACGATCTAAGGGGACAGTCTAAGGGGACAGTCCTGCTCCTGTGGGGGACGGGCCTGGAGCATCTCCACGCTCCAAACCAGGGCAAATCTCCCTAAAAATCCTTGTTCTCCCCAGGTCATTGAGAAGGAGTGCTGGGGTGGGAATTGTTCCTCACTGTTCCTCAGAGTTCTCCAACAAACGCTGCTCCTGCCCGGAAAATGGGGAGAATCCATGGATTTGAGGGACCTTTTTGACCTTCCCATTCCCTGGAATAGCAGCTGTGGCAGAAAACAAGCTTGGCTGTGCCCAGGGTCCCCATAAATGGGATTTTGCTCTGTCCCATGCCACAACCACCCTCATCTTGGCTGAAATTCCCGCTGGGAAAGGCCAGGGAAGAAAGCCTGGAGCTGTTTTGCCAGAAGACGAACCAAAACTCGCTGTGTCTCTCCACAGTCCATCTCCAGATTTATCTTTCCCTCCCCATCCTGCTCTTCCCACGTGCAATCTGCTGCTCCGGAGCGATCTGCCTCTCCATGGAGCCCCTGGGGCGATGGGGAGGGAGCTGCTCCACTTGGGAGCCTCTTTTAGAGCTGGGTTCAGATCCCTGCTGCTCCTTTTCCCTTCCCAACCCGCCACAGTCTCCAGGGAGATCAGGGGAACCTTTCCAAGCGGGGAGGAATTTTCCACCTAAACACTTCCCTGACCTGAAATCACTTCTTATCTTCCCAGCAGAAAACATTAATTCCACAGAAGATGCCTTTTCCCTCGGCAAATAAAACCTTGGAGCTCTCAGCTCCCAGAAAAGAGGGTTTTTATCCTGAACACTGAGCACCAAAGATGGTTTTCTCGCAAATAAAATTCCCAGGATGTGTCCTGAGGGAGCCATCCCGGGAGTTTCCAACCCCCCAGCGAAGGCTGGGCGCCAGCAGCACATCAGCTTCCTGCAGAGCTGCTCAGCTCTTTCCAAAAAGCTGGAAAGCCAAGGAACACTTTGGAGCCAGCAGGGCTTGGCTGCCAGAGGCTCCTGGTGCTGCTGTTGGCAGCTCTGCTGCCCTGGGTTTTGTGGATCCAGATTTGGAAAGGCTGAGGCTGCTTAATGGCAAACATGTGGGTGGCTTGTGATCTTCCCTCGGTATTCCAGCCGGGATGGAGGCTCAGGGATGCCTGGATGCTCCATCCTCTCTCTGCTCCGGCAGCTCATCCCTTTCCCTCGGTATTCCAGCTGGAATTGAGGCTCAGGGATGCTCTATCCTCTCTCTGCTCCGGCAGCTCATCCCCTTCCCCTGGTATTCCAGGCAGGATGGAGGCTCAGGGATGCTCCATCCTCTCCTCTGCTCCAGCAGCTCATTCCCTTCCCTTGGTATTCCAGCTGGAATTGAGGCTCAGGGATGCTCCATCCTCTCTGCTCCGGCAGCTCATCCCCTTCCCTCGGTATTCCAGCTGGAATTGAGGCTCAGGGATGCTCCATCCTCTCCCTGCTCTGGCAGCTCAGCCCGGCAGGACCAGCTGGCCTCGCACGGGGCTTGGCAGCAAATCCCAGGATTCGGGGCTAAAAGGAGCATTTTCCCGGCCAGATGGAGGCAGGGATGGTGGCTTGTGGTGCTCAGGGCTGCCAGCGATGGCAGGGATGAACCTGGGGAGGGGAAATGGGAAGGGTTGTGTCCCCTGCTGTCCCCAACGTCAGGGATGAACCTGGAAATGGGAAATGGGAAGGTTTCCCTTGGGATTGTGTCACCTTCAGCCACCCCACGGCCTCGGATCAGGGGGTGTCCTGGGAGCAGCTGGAATGGTTTTCCTTGCACATGGACATCTCCTCCTCCTCCTCTCATCTCCTTTCATTGCCTCCGTTTTGCCCACAGCCACGAGGACTGGAAGATTTCCAGGAAAGCTGTTCCTGCCCCAAGGAGAGCCTTGAAAAACCCCCTGAGGAGCTGGGGGGAGGCTGGTGGAGCAACTGGGGCCATCCAAGGGGGACAAGTGAGGTGTGAAACCTGGCCATGGCTTCCAGACAAGGCCTGGCAGCATTCCTGGGTTGTTTTTTCTTTGTGGATACACCAGGGAGGTTGGTATTGTTAAATCTTTGTTAAATCTTTCCACTGTGGAGTGATGGCAAGGACCATTTCTGGAATAAAAAAATGGATTTTTGGCCAATCCTCTGTCCCCCGGTGCCTTCTGGGTTTCAGATGCCTCATCCTGCAGAGCCAAATGCTCCTGGCAGAAGGTCTGTGACCCCAGGGACAACATTCCCTGCGGAGCTCCTCAAAGCCCTGAGCCACAAATCCATCTGCCCAACCCTTTGTAGCCGTGGCTGGAACAATAAAATTATTAAGGTTGGAAATTCCCTCTGAGATCATCGAGTCCAACAGTTAACCCAGCACTGCCAAGCCCAGAATCTCCAATCCTGGAGGCAGTTTTGGGTCCCTCGGGATAAGAAGGACACAGAGGGGCTGGAGAGTGTCCAGGGCAGGGAACGGAGCTGGGAAGGGTCTGGAGCAGCAGGAGAGGCTGAGGGAGCTGGAAAGGAGCTGAGCCTGGAGCAAAGGAGGCTCAGGGGGACCTTGTGGCTCTGCACAGCTGCTGCCAGGAGGGGACAGCCGGGGGGTCAGGCTGTGCTCCAGGGAACAGGGACAGCAGGAGAGGGAACAGCCTCAGGCTGGGCCAGGGGAGGGGCAGGGTGGATATTGGGAACATTTCTCCATGGAAATGGTGGTCCAGCTCTGGCACAGGGCAGGTGGAATCACCTGAGGGCTCCAGTGCATTTTATCCTTGGAAACATCCAGAGCCACCACTCCCATCATGTGAGATGAGCCATTTCTGCCTCCTGTCTAAATTCCCTGCTAGGATCCCATTTCTGCTGCCATCCCATGTGGAGTTACAAGATATAGGAAGCAGAGCTTTGAAAGCTAAAGCGATTTCTTGTTTTTGGTTCAGAAGAAGCCCTGGGACCAGTGAAAAACATCCTGGTTACAGGGGAAGTGGTCACAAGGAAAGTGAAAAGAGTGTAATGTGGGTTTGTGAGCTGCTGAATTTGTCAGAAGTGAGGAACACCGTTAGTTACTTTGACAGGTATTGTTTACTTGTTGTCCTAAAAGGTGATGTTGTGAAACACGATAGTTATTGGAGCACGTGATAGTGTAAAGTTGCTTCCTGTTTGTGTTGGAATACATAAGGAATTTTCACTGTGCAATAAGGGTCTTTGCCATACCATCGTAGAGTCTTAAAAAACACCGCAATCCCACCTCCCAAAACTCCAATTCCACCCCTGGACATGGGATAATATTAAAGATAAATTCACAGCTGTCCACACATCAGCAGAGAAAACAGCTGGATTCCCTCTCAAAAACATCTGCAGAACACGCTGCCCGTGTCTTACAGGAATATCAACCACGAGTGATGATTTGACTGGATTCAGAGATAATGTGTTTAAAGGCTCGTAAAAATCCAACCCGAATTGCTTTCGGATTATTATTGTTATTATTGCCAGCGGATTGAAGCTGGGAGCTGCTGATACCAAAACATAAGTGCCATAATTAGTAACAAACATCAGCGGGGTGAGGTTTTTGTTTTATTGCCTCCTAATTTGAACCAGAAACTGGTGGTGGTGTCTTCTGGGATGAAATAAAAACAATGCACAGAACTTCTGCTGCAGACAGTTTGGGAGGAATATGCTGGATGTGATGGAAATGAAGGAAAAGCCTCCAAGGCCTGGAGTTTGTTGATTTCTCTGCTGCTGTTATTTCCAGTTAAAGTGTCATCTCACTTGGATCTTCCATCCAAACGTCTTTGGGAATGTGTGAACCGCAGTCCCACCAGGATGTGTCTCACACAGTGTGTTCCATGTCGGGAAGCAAAGCCCAGGCTGTCTCTCAGCTTTGCCTCAGGCAGCTGCTGCCAGCAGAGACCTCACAGATCCACAGAATCCCCAAATCAGCCGGGCTGGAAAAGCCCTTCGGGATCATCAAATCCAAGCTGTGATCCAACCCCCCCTTGTCCCCAGCCCAGAGCACTGAGTGCCACAGCCAGGAATTCTTAAACACCTCCAGGGATGAGGACTGCAAACCTCCCTGGGCAGTTCCTGCCAAGGCCTGACCATCTTTTCCATGGAGAAATTCCTGCTGCTGTCCACCCTGCCCCTCCCCTGGCCAGCCTGAGGCTGTTCCCTCTCCTGCTGTCCCTGTTCCCTGGAGCACAGCCTGACCCCCCGGCTGTCCCCTCCTGTCAGCAGCTGTGCAGAGCCACAAGGTCCCCCTGAGCCTCCTTTGCTCCAGGCTCAGCTCCTTTCCCAGCTCCCTCAGCCTCTCCTCAGAGGACTGCAGCACATTCCAGTGGTGTGAGCTGAAAACAGCCCCCGCGAATCCCGGAATTCCAGACTGGTTTGGGTTGGCAGGGACCTTAAATCCCATCCCATCCCACCCCTGCCACAGCAGGGACACCTCCCACTATCCAGGCTGCTCCAACCTGGCCTTGGACACTGCCAGGGAAGTTGAAGATGTGAAAGGACTCATCTGACTGCTCCATTGCAGGAAAAAGCAGCAATCCTGGAGGTGGTGAGGACTGGGATA
>VZRM01000356.1:8957-19290 GCA_013397955.1 Grantiella picta | reverse complement strand
ACCGAGAGGCGGATCAAGGTGTCGCTGATTCCCAGAACTTCATTATCAGGTGCTGTGGCATGGCTCATGGTGGCCCTGCAGGGATAAAAAACATCCTTTATCCCAAGAATTTGGGACTTCTATTGGTAAAAGCCAACCCAGTTGGTTCCCTGCCAGCACCCCTGAAATGGGAGCAGGATTTGACACCTTCTCTGTGCCACTTGTATGATCCCACAGATGGAAAGAGCTCCTGGCAGCAGTTCCTGGAAATGATGGGACTGCAGACAAGTCAGGGAATTGCATCTCTACATTGTATTTCCAAGACAAGATTAATAAGAAGTGGACGCTTAAAAATCTGGACCTGAAAAAGGAGAAAATCCTACTCCTCTTCCTTCCAGAGTTGTTTTTTTATTCTAAAGCAGAACTATAAGCTCTGCATGTGGGGAATGTGCAACCTCCAGTATAAAATCTCCTGGTTCCATTTCTGGTTTTTCAGATCCCTTGTCAAACTGTCCCAGATGACACTGAAGGGTTTATTCTCTCCAGCGACAGAGGACATAAGCAAGAAGGGATTTCTCCAGCTGGTGCTCAGTCACTGGCACCAGTTCCTTTCAGCCACTGGAAGGGTTCAAGATTTGCTGTTAATCTAAAATTAAAAAGTGAAATGATAGTCATGAATTTCCACGTATCTTTTCAAAAAGCAAATTGGCTTTGAGAACAATAATCCAATTCCATCAAAATCCCATTTTTAGCTGTTTAAAATGCCCCCAGGATGTGCTGCCAGGCAGGCAGAGGCAGCTGGGTGCACACAATGACCATGCCATGCCCTCTTGTGTGAGCAGGGAGCATGGCATTCCTCAGCCCAAGCTGCTCCTTATCCCAACACTCAGCAGCTGCTGGGATTGTCTTCATGGCAAGGAGTTGTGCCTCAGCCTTCCAGGCCAAATTCCTCCATCACTGCACTCACAGAATTCCCTCCCTCTGGANAAAAAGAACAGGAGATTATGGATTCATGGAGAGAGAGAGTTCATAGAATCAGGGAATCTCCTGAGCTGGAAGGACCCACAGGGATCATTGATCCAACTGCTGGCCCTGCACAGACACCCCAACAGTCCCACCCCCTGGGACCATTGTCCAAACACTCCTGGGGCTCTGGCAGCCTTGGGGCTGAGACCCCTTCAAGGGCTTCAGGGAAAAGGGAATGTTTAGGGACATTTTTCCTCCAGTTTTTTTCCTCCAAGTTTTTTTTACAGTAACTTTTCTATTATAAACTGTATTAGCTGTAATTAGGGAACAAAGTGCACATTTAGCAGGTAAGAGCTACTAAGATTTAAAGCAGACTCATCCTGCCCCTGGATCCTTGGGAGTGTCCAAGGCCAGGCTGGACAGTGCTTGAAGCAGCCTGGGACAGTGGAAGGTGTCCCTGTCATGGCAGGAATGGAATGGGATGAGCTTCAAACCTTTCCCAGCCAAAGAAGTCTGGGATTCTATGGAATGACTTTCCTACCAACCCAGTGACAAAGTGATGGTGTCCAAGTCACAGGGCTTGGTTAACTGTCCCCCTTCTCCTGGGCCATACCCCTGACAATTCCTGTCCAAGCTAGCAGATCTCCTGGGCCAGGATTCAATGCTCTCCCTCACATCAAAGGATATTTTGTAGGCAAACCACATTTTTAGTAAACTCATTTCCAGGAGATGACATCAGCTGGCAAGGAAGACAGGGAGGAGAAGGAAGATCTAATCCACCTTTTACACTGATCACTGTTGCTTTTTCCAGACCAAACCAGCAGAACCACCAGAGCAGATGCAACTGAACCAGGGACTGGGACACCAACAGCTCCCAGGGCACAGGCAGAGTGAACACCTGGCCAAACACCAGCACAGGCTGGGCCAAGCACCCAACCAAGCATTCCCCAGAGCCAGGGGCTCCCTCTGTGCCTCAGGCAGCTCCTTCCTCAGTGGGTCTCCCTCCTGAGGAGCTCTTTGCAATATTCCAGCAGAGCTGCAGCAGCCGCAGCTCCCCTGCTCCCCAGTGCTGCAGGAGGCCTTTGGCAGCAGCAGTTCCTGCGCTGAGCTGGACTCGCCTCACCCTGGGAGCAAACACTTCCAAGGGGATGAGGCTCCTGTGTTCTCTCATTAACCCCCACGGACACTTTATCTCTGATTTAGAGTCGGGCACACCCAAGGGACTAGGCAAGAAAAGCCACTTCCACCCTCCCCTCAGCACAGCAGTTTCAGCTCCCTCTGAGGGCGATTTTGCCTTTATTTTACCTTCAGGTTCTCGAGGAAGGCAAAGGCATTTTCTTTTTTCCCTTTGATGTAGAAGCTGACCATCCCGCAA
The DNA here is from genome assembly GCA_013397955.1 of Grantiella picta. Lineage (NCBI taxonomy): Eukaryota > Metazoa > Chordata > Aves > Passeriformes > Meliphagidae > Grantiella > Grantiella picta. The sequence continues at coordinate 16,970 of VZRM01000356.1, read as the reverse complement.
TAGCCTGTGCTCTGCTCCTGCAGCACCTTGTACTGGGGGTGGGAAGGCAGCCCTGGAATGGAGAGTCGGGAGAATTGCCAGTGAATTCCAGTGCAGAGCTGGGGCAGCTCAGCCTCACCTGAGGTGAGCACCCAGCCCAGTCACAGAGCACCACAGCTCCCAAATCCCTGCCCTGGGATGCTGCCCAGTGCTGCCAACCCACCTGGGTAAATGACCTTCTCCACCCGAGGATGAGATTCCAGGAATTTGGCCACAGCCAGGCCGTTCTGGAAGTGCAGCTTCATCCGGATGTGCAGAGTCTTGAGCCCACGGTTGCAGAGGTAACAGTCAAAGGGGGAGGGGACAGCTCCCAGGGCTGTGGGAATGGGAACAGAATTCCACAGAATTCCATAGAATTCCACAGAAACATTGGTGTTCTGCGTTCAGCAAAGCCAAACACATCCTCAGCCCCAGCATTTCTGAGGTTAGAGCACTACGAGTGGGAAGACACCCGAGGTAATCTCTGCTCCTCATCTCCCACATTGGGGAGCCAATTAATGAGCCCAATTAACAAGCTCAGGCCTCAAGGATTACATTCATTGCACACAATGCACCTTCACTGCCTCTGCTGAGGGCAGAATCCTGCACAGGAAATTATTCCTGACAATTGAGAGGCTGGAAAGTTGTTGCAATTCTGCATTAGGCACATCCTGATGGGTGAGTTGAGTTTCAAACCCCCCTAACTGCAGGTGGGCACCTCAGTGCTTTCAGGGTGTTCCAGCACTCTCCTGAAGCACTTAGGAAGAGGAGACCAATGTCTCTCATTTTATTGGAGTTTTACTTATTGGAGTTTTTTTTAATTGAACCTTTCCCAGTTCTGCCCATTGAAGTTACATTCCCAGGCAGATTTCCCACTTGAGTGCATGCACACCCTTCCCAGGAGGAACTGGGGGATGTGAACAGGACTCCTGTCAGGAATTCCCTGTCTGGACTTACAGTTCTGCAGGAATTTGAGCCTCTCATAGAGTTTATCATCATTGACAGAGACCAGGCCCATGAGAACATCGCTGTGCCCTACAAAAGCAAGGGATAAGAATGGGATCAGCCACTCCAGCTGCTCCAGGATCCTGCCACAAACCCCAAGTGTTAATAAAATCCCTGGGACACCTCCCACCATCCAAGTCCAGGCTGCTCCAAGTGCCAGTGTCCAACCTAGCCTGGGACACTGCCAGGGATCCAGGGGCAGCCACAGCTTCTCTGAGCACTCTGTGCCAGGGCCTCACCACCCTCCCAGGCAGGAATTCCTTCCCAATCTCCCATCCAACTCTGCCCTAAAGATGTGCTGAACTCTCATACTCACCATTGATGTATTTGGTTGCAGAAGTCATACAAATATCAGCCCCCAGGGACAAAGGACGCTGAAACAAAAGGAAAATAACATAGTAATTCAAGTTTTGGTGCACTCAGGTTCATTCCCATCTCTTCCAAAGGGCTGTGAGCTTACACAGGAAAAGCAAATGGAGGGACTAAACACAAAAATCTGAGGATGGCAATAGAACATGTGATAAAACCAGCAGTACAGGGAGGCACTCTGAATTCAAGGTAAGCACAGGAAAATGTGATTTAAAAGCACTGCTCCAACTCCCACAGGCTCCAGGGAGAGGAGAGATTGAATACATCCAACATACAGCGCAGAGCTGGGAAAAAATAGTTCTATTGCTCAGCTGAGGCAGCAACAAATAATGGCATTTACCCTATAAAGTGCATTTCCTTAGGAAATGAAGAACTCAAACTGCAAAGCAAAAAAATTGCTTTGTTTTCTAGGTGTTGGTGACACAGCCCTGGAGGAACTGAGAACATGAGGAAAGGAGGTTTCTTTGCCAATCTCTCCCCTCACCTCCCAGCTATGTACCCAGGATCCATTTGAGGTGAGACAAACCAGCAGGTTGATGGGCAAGAGGTGGTGAGCAGTGTCAGCTTTTGAATCAATCACTAATTAAGGGACTTTGCATATGATATCAACACATTCTAAAGAGTGAGGGGCATCACTGTGTTGAAATGGAACAAAGCAGGCAAATTTGAGCCCAGATTAAGATCAACAACACTTGGAAGCTCATTATTCTGAAGCCTTTGCAAAACTCCAAAAATCACTTCATGTCTTCCAGTTATCAATATAGGAAAGTTATTTCAGTTCTTAAAGTAATAAATTTCTATGCCAAGCATTCACCAGCATATTGAAGAAAGAGGTAAATTGGATGTCTCAAAGAAAGACTGGACAAAAGCTGCTTGGTTTAAGGTTTCCTTCCACAACCTACTGGTTTTTACCTTTGTGGCTCAGAACAGCATCTACAGAAGAATTGCTATAAAAAGGCCAAAGTTAGGGCACACTTCAACTGTTCTGACTTCCTTCAGGAACAACAGAAGTCCATGATTTCTGAGGGACAAACAGCCCTGTCACTGGTGCACCAGCAGCACATGGGGTGGGGCTGGAACCAGAGCAGGTGATTTTACAGTGCAGAGGCCAAAACTGCAATTCCTTGGGGGTGTTTCCCTATCCAAGGGGGTTCTCCAGCCTCCCTGGGACAGGTGACAGTCCTGTCCTTTTTCCACTCACCTGGAGATATGGAGACATGAAGCTGTTGTCCACTGCCAGCAGCACACCCGGGTGTCTGTGCACCACGTATGCACAGGTCTGGATGTCAACTACCTTCAGCATGGGGTTCGTGGGGGTCTCCAGCCAAACCAGCTGCACAAACCCAACAAAAACAGCAGGTCAGAGAGTTCCCAGGGCTGGGGGTGTCACAAGTGCTCTCAGTGGTCATTTGGGGTCAGCTCCCCCCGTGGGGTTTGTGCACTGGGGACAACAGGGGTTCTGCTGCAGCCATGGGAGCTCTCAGCTGGGCTCCTCCAAGCTCAGGGCAGGTTTCCTTCAGTTGGGTTTGTGCAATCCCAAGTGCATCCCAGCTGGAGAAGGCCTCCCACAGCCAGGACAAAGTCTTTGCCAAACCCTTTCCCAGCTCAGCTCCCTTCCCTCTGGCTCCCAGCTCGGTGTTCCCTCTGCCCTTTCTCACCTTTTCCCTTTTCCCTCCTCTCTCTCTCTCTCTTTCCAGGGGTTTTTGCCCTTCTTAGGATGTTTTCCATGAGGCAGCACAGTGGGACATGGTGGATCCAGCTGTGCCCCCTCAGCTCAACAGAGCCCTCAAACTCAACAGGAGCAAGAGCAGAGCAATTTAACATCCCTTTAAAATCCATTTCCCTCTCCCCTACCTTGGTCTCTGGTGTGATTGCAGCTTCCAGGCATTTCGGTTTTGTGCAGTCAACAAAAATTACTTTCAAATTATTTTCCGAGGCTACTCTCCTGAAATATCTGTTTGTGCCTGAAAAGCCCAAAAATCACAAAATGAAACAACTTCCTCAACTTTCATTCCCTGCTCTCCAGCCTCTTGCATCATCCAGGGACAGGCAGGAGGGCACAGCTTTATGCTGAACACCATAAATAGTGCATTTATATTTTCTTTATTTACAAAGTTTAGATTGTTGCAGTTCTTAATGATCATGAAAAAGTAATAATGGGAACATGGGATCAGAGTGATTTATGAAATACTTTAAATCAATGTGGGGGTTTTTGATCAGGAAATTAAACTGAAGAATGAAGAGGAAGACTCCAGCTGCTGTTTCCCATCATTCCATTAAAAATGATTCCTTCCTGTCTGTCTTTAAAGCCTTTCCCTGGGAAGATTAAAAGAATCCAGCAGCAACAGCTGATCAATGGGTGTGCAACACTCACTGCCAGGAAATACTGCCAGGATTAAAAATTGATGGATTGGGTCCTTTAGCCAAGGTTATCCCCAGAGACTCAGTTTTCCATCTAAGCATGAAGGGATGGAACATGGAGGTGGATTCTGTGAGCTGAAGGAAACATCTGAGTGATGTTTGGGTGGTTCTTTTGTAAGGAAACCCTTTCTTTATAACAAAACAAACCAGAGGAGAAACAACGAAATTCATTTCTGCAGAAACCAGCCCAGGCTGAGGCTTTAATGGGCAGGGGAATATCCCCAGGAACTGGAGTGAGCTCACCCTGGGCAAGGACTCTGGCAATCTGCCACTGGGGACCTGTTTGGAACAGGGGATTGATAAAAACAGTGCAAGATCAACACCAAATTCTGGGTTGGGGCAGCACTGAAGTGCTCAGAGGACATGGCGACAAGAGAGAAGTTGTGATTTTGGGGGAGATGATGGAATTGTCCTCTGGAACAGTCCAGCCAGAATGCTGATTGGGAAAGAGCCAAACCTTGGGAAGGAATGGAAGAAACCCCAGACACTGGGAAGAGCTGCTGCCCGGGGCTGCAGAGGGTCCTGCTCTGCAAACAAACCTGGGCAAGACAAAGGTGTTGCCATTTGCCCTCATTCAAACATGGATTTCTTGTCATGTACTTTTAAACCTCCATGTTGTGCCAACAGAATATTCAACATCCAGATCAGAGAGGATCTGATCTGACAGGATACCTCACAAAGTGAAAAGGCTTCAAAGAACAGTGAGGTCCTACATGGGAAATTCAGAGTTTCTGAGAACTACAGACAGGTTTAATCCCTTGCACAATGAGGACTGAAGCCTCAGNACAAACCAGAGGAGAAACAACGAAATTCATTTCTGCAGAAACCAGCCCAGGCTGAGGCTTTAATGGGCAGGGGAATATCCCCAGGAACTGGAGTGAGCTCACCCTGGGCAAGGACTCTGGCAATCTGCCACTGGGGACCTGTTTGGAACAGGGGATTGATAAAAACAGTGCAAGATCAACACCAAATTCTGGGTTGGGGCAGCACTGAAGTGCTCAGAGGACATGGCGACAAGAGAGAAGTTGTGATTTTGGGGGAGATGATGGAATTGTCCTCTGGAACAGTCCAGCCAGAATGCTGATTGGGAAAGAGCCAAACCTTGGGAAGGAATGGAAGAAACCCCAGACACTGGGAAGAGCTGCTGCCCGGGGCTGCAGAGGGTCCTGCTCTGCAAACAAACCTGGGCAAGACAAAGGTGTTGCCATTTGCCCTCATTCAAACATGGATTTCTTGTCATGTACTTTTAAACCTCCATGTTGTGCCAACAGAATATTCAACATCCAGATCAGAGAGGATCTGATCTGACAGGATACCTCACAAAGTGAAAAGGCTTCAAAGAACAGTGAGGTCCTACATGGGAAATTCAGAGTTTCTGAGAACTACAGACAGGTTTAATCCCTTGCACAATGAGGACTGAAGCCTCAGGGTGCTGTACATACCTCCATAGATCTCATCCATGCAGACAATTGTGTCCCCTGACTTCAGAAGCTGACAGATGTTCAAAATTGCTCCCATGCCAGAGGAAAAAGCCAAGGCTGGAAGAGAAAGGAGTCAATGGCAGATGAGCTGTTTGATGTGACACAATGAATCAGACTTGCCTTGGCCTTCCTGGCTTTGCCTCTGAAAAGAACCTGTCCTGTCACTCTCTCCCTGGGAACATGGAGCCAGTGACAGCAGGAGCTTGATGTACACAGCATGGAACCAGCATGGACACTGGGATGGACTGGGACAGACTGGGAACAGGGGCTGCCCACTCCCACTCCCACTGCAGCACAAGGATGGATCCAGCTCAGCTCAGGCTGATCAGCCACACTGAGGAAGCACGAGAGAAACCCAGCGATGGAGCTGCACTTTCCTGAACAAGATGTGTTAAACTCTTCCCCACCACGGAGCTGCTCTTGCCCACAGCCAACAGCCAGAGCCAGGGGCACACAATCATGGAATGGTTTGGGACAAAGGGACCCCAAAGCCACCCAGTGCCACCCCTGCCATGGGCAGGGACACCTCCCACCATCCCAGGCTGCTCCAAACCCCAGGCAACCCATGAGGTGCTCACAGTATTTGGCTCCATCGAGGGCAGCTGCAACCTTTTCCAGGACATGACGGCTTGGGTTCCCAAACCGGGTGTATTCATAACCCTGGGGAGGGAATGGGGGAGAAACATCAGAGAGAGCACTGGGAAAGTTTGGGATCATACCAGTTCTAGGTTCCTTAAAGAGCCCTGGCTGAGGACACCCAGCTCCTCCCAGAGCAGCAGGAGGGTTTCCTGGCACAACATCCAGCTGGGCACCTACTGCAGAAAGGGGGCTGGGGTGCACTGGGGCAAGGAGCCACATTCTCCTGCTTTTCCCTAGGCACCCCTCTGTGGGCACTGCGGGAGAAAAGGGCTTGGGCTGCACAGTCCGCTCATCCTCAGAGTCCCAGGCTGGGTGAGGCTGGAAGGGACCAGGAGGGTCACCTAGTCCCAGCTCCCTGCTCAGCAGGGCCACCCCAGAGCACAGGGCATGGGATCGTGCCCAGACAGTTCTGGAACATCTCCAGTGAAGGAGAGTCCACACTCTCTCTGGAGGGATTTCTCAGGAAAAACGTGTGTCCATCTCCACCACACCCACAGAGCACTAGCTAAATCTTCTCATCATTTCGTGAGAGCTTACACGTTTCTCAGTGACACAGCTTTTATGCAAATTACGGGGAAATTTAATGAGGAAAACACCACTCATGCATGCACGGATGCAGTTGTTACCAAGAGAACCTGCTGAGCACCCTGGGATTTGCCTGCTTTTAGGATTTCTCTTTAATCACAACTTCCTCATAGTCAGGAATCCTGCAGATCACTCTGGCAGAGCTCCCGGCAAGAACATGGATCCTGTCATCAGGATGTGGATACGGCAGCATGACTCCTCCTGAGGGCCTCCTCAGCACAGCTGGGATTCTGTGTGGAATCAGGGATCACAAGGCAAATTCCTTTTGACCAGCCGGCACAGTGGGGGTTTGGAGCAGGTGCTGATTTAGGAGTAGCAGATATGTGCCGTGTCCCGTCAAAAACTTCAGGAGAGTTCGACACAAACCTTTCCAGTAATTTCTACAGGGCATCCACAAACTCCTATGAAATATTCCCTCTGTTGGGAAAGAAAACTGAAGGCTGCTCTTACACCAAGTATGTGAAGTGGATTAGGGATTCTGCCCAGGCCCTGCGGCGGGTGCAGATCAGAGAGACGCTCCCAGGTTCCCGGCTCCGGGCAGCCCCTGGAGCAGCATCCCTGCGAGCCCGCGGGCACTGGGCGCTGCCTGCTCCCCTTCCCCCGCCTTTCGCACGGGAATCATGCCCGCCTCATCCCAACCTCTCCCGATCCCCGTCCGCTGCGGGAGCACAGAACCCCAGGCTGGGTGAGGCTGGAAGGGACCAGGAGGGTCACCTAGTCCCAGCTCCCTGCTCAGCAGGGCCACCCCAGAGCACAGGGCACGGCATGGCGGGCAGGCGGCTCTGCAATGTCGCCAGCCAGGACACTCCACAGCCTCCCCGGGCCAAAGCTCCGCTGCCAGCGGCAACGAGATGCTCGCGTTTGCCCAGGAGCTGCCACGTGGGGAAACAGCGCGCCGGGAGCTCCCTCCCCTTCCCGGGACCTGCCGCCTCCCGGACCTGCCGGCCGGGACACGCCGGGTGCTCGCGGTGCCCGGGTGTGCCCAAGGCCTGAGGGGGCTCGCTGTCCCCGCGGGTGACTCAGTGTCTCCGTGGCGGCCGCACTCACCGCGTGCTCGCCGGGCGCTCGCTGCTTGAAGGTGGTGGAGAGCGAGATGGGTGGCACTACAGCCCCGGAGCGCCACTGCTCGGGCTCCTGCCCGGCGTGGATGGCGTCAGTGGCGAAGTGCGGGAAGGGCGGCAGGAACCCCGGAGTCTCCTCACACCCCATGGCTGCAGCTCGGTGCTAGCTCCCTCAGCTCTCAGCGCTATTTACAGACCCGCGGGCTCGGCGGGGCGGGGCTCCCGCGCCTCCTGATTGGCTGCGGCACCGGCGGGGCGGGGCACCCGCGCTCTCCCATTGGCTGTCGGTGGGGCGGGGCTCGCCCTGCACTGGGAGCATCTGCCCGCTAGGGGGCGCTCGCGGCCGCGCTCTGAGGGGCTTCGCTTGGGGCGCCTTGCCTGGATCCGGGGGGCTGTTCTGTGGATCCGGGGGCTGTTCTGTGGATCCGGGGGCT
>VZRM01000354.1:69046-80217 GCA_013397955.1 Grantiella picta | reverse complement strand
ACACTGATGATACCCAAAACACCCCCAACCCTTTCCTAGTGCCAGCAATGAAATTCCTATGCAAGGAAGTCCACTTTTTATGCTAATGCTGCTTTAAACACCAGCCCTTGGAATGCTCATAGGGCAGAACTCGATGGCCTGCACCTGGCAATGGAACAACACAGGTAAACAGTTGTGGGACAGCACAACTCCTCTTACAATAACCCCAATTTCCTGGATTTACCCAACAGCTGCAACGGTGCTCGTGCAATGTCCATTTCCAGGGAGAAACGAGTCCTGAAGGTTCATTTGGTCTGTGGCAAATGTTTTGTCCGTGGCAAGTATTTCATCGACTGTCCATGTCTGGTTCCACCTGCAGTGGGGCGTTTCCTACAGGTGTGTGTTTAGAGCCCAAAACCACAGGGGGTGCTGAGGTCAGGGCTAACTTTTGGGCCCAGAGCTGGATGGAGCCCTTGGCGACTCCCACTCACTGCCAGGAATGTTCATTTGGTGTTTCCTCTGCATGTCCCAGCTGGCCAGGGAATGTGGGGTGGGAGGAGGCTGGGAGCACCAGAAAGTGAACCAGCACTTCTTGTCCTTTGTATTTACAGGGGACACCCTGTGCCGTGCAGCGTCCTGCCCGTGGCACACAGCGCGCTCTGCAGTGTCCACAACTCAGGGAGTCACACACAGAGCACTGAACAGCCCCTTTCCATGGCTGTGTTCCACAAGCCTTCCCTCTCATCGTTCCACAGGGGCTCCCCTCAGAGGCCATCGCTTCCCAGTGCGCTCCTCGCCCTTCCTGGAGGTCCTGGCTGGCACAGGAGCCCCCGCTGCCGTGTTCTCTGCTGGCACCAGAGGCAGAGCCGCAGCCAGCACCGGGGCACTACCAGAGCTGAGGCTGCTGCTGTTGGCAGAGGACTGGTGCAGGAAAGCCAACAGCCGGGAAGTCTTCCCAGCCAGAGGAGCTCTCCAGTGCAGAATGCTGGCTCCTTTGGGCTGGGGGCTGGATGGCGGGATGTGCTGCTCGGCCTCCTCTGCTTCAAAAGGCAGCTGGCCTGGAGAGCTGCTCCCGGGCAGGAACTGAGCCTGGGGGGGCACCACGGGCACGGGCGCCGTCGGAGCTCTCGGCAGGTTGCCTGGATCCAGTGCGGCATCCCCCTCGGTCCCAGCCCCTCCGGGTGGTGGGAAGCTGCTGCTTCGCCGGCTGCAGGACTCACAGCACAGCTTGTGGTAGCCAGGGATGGAGCAGTACCGGGCCAGCACTTCCATCTGGCAGAAGATGGATTTGTCTCCCAGGCAGGGCTCATCTGCAAAAGAAATGTCCTGGGGATGGGAACCCTGTGATGGGTACCTGGGAAACACTGGCACACTGTGTGGAGGAGTGGAGACAGCAATTCCCAGCGCCAGCCTCCCAGAGCTCCCCCAGACATGCTGGGTATGTCCTACCCACTCTGAATCCCTTCCCTTCCAGCCTGAGGACATCATCCATCAGCAGCATTAAAACCAAGGGAACCTCTGGATTAAGTCTGGAGTTTTTCAGGGACCAACTCGAACTGCAGAACCAATGGAAAGTTTTAACAGTGGGTTACACCTGAGCTGTGTGCATCCCTTTCCTCAGGAAAAGGAACATTCAATGGCTCTTCTGAAAGCTTTGAAACAAAACCAGCTTGTGCAGGGAGAGACATCCTCACCTGGGCACAGGGGCTGCCTCACCAAGGGACAGGAGCACGTCTGGCCACCGCCTTCTGCTTTAAAATATCCAGTGGAGCCTGACCTCAGAGTGGGTGAAAATAAGCTCAGTTCCAAGGAACTCAGTAAAATCCCCCACAGGGACATCAGTGGGGCTGGTGGATGAGGGTTATAAATAGCAAATTCTATAGAACATAAACCTGTCCTTGTCCCGATCCTGCTGAGCCTCCTTGGAACCCTTGCTGGTTCCTGACACACCTGGTGTAAAAGCAGCATATCTGCATGGGAATATCTGTGCTCCATGACGCACTGTGAGGCTATCCCAGGCTCAGCATGAAATTCTGGGCGACAGGTGCAATTCCTTTTGCCTTTCCATTCTAACAGTGACCCTTATTTGGTTCCCTTCTCTCATGGTTCATTTTGGGGTATCTGTTTGTGCTGGTTTAGATTCCGCAACTCCACCCACAGTGTGGAGATTTTGGATTATGCTTCTCTACTTCCACCAGGTTTCACAGGAAGCCCTATACTCATGTAATCCCTTTTTTCACTCTTTTAAGTGAATTCTGCACAAGCCACTCCCCCATTCTCTCTCCAGGGTGTGAGTGCTCATGTCCTGCTGCTGCTGCTGCTGGAACAAATTCTTCTCCGTGCAGTTGGCACTGGCTGGGCAGGAGCTGAGAGTGGGAGTGGCATAAAAGTGGATTGGCTGCCTAGGAATCGCTGGGAGCTGAGGCTGCTGGAATCTAATATGAACCAACTGAAAACATTCTTTCCCTGCCAGAAGACTGGAGCCAAAGCAGATCCCACCTGTCCATTCTAGGGCCACCATGAAGGAGTTAAAATCCCAATAAACCCCAAATCCGACAGAGTGAATAATCCAAAGGAAGAAATGCATTGTTGTCATAAAAAGCTTCAAAACTGGTCAAGAATTCTATGAAAACAATGTAATGGATTCCCAGGAACCTTATTAATGTGCTTGGTTCCACGTTTATGTATTTTTATTCTCTCACTTGGCAGCTTGTAGAACTTACCCTGGGATTTAGAGGTCAAGCAGGGTTTGCTTTGGATTGACCTTGACCTCTGGCCCCAGTCTGTGCAAACATAACTTGGTTAATGTGGTTAAACCCTGTTTGAGCATGTTTACAAGACAGACCCTGGCATGGGGAGCTGTGATATCCAGAGACTGCTGGACTGAACACAGGTAAAAAAAAGCTGGACTGCTGTGTGTGACCCCTCTACCAGCATGGTGCTCTCCAGGTAGGAATTATTCCCCCACACCACGGCCATTCCAGCTGTTCTCTTACCATCACAGGGAGCGAGTTTGCAAGCCCTCACGGACTCCGGCCGTTCCCCCTCGCACCAGTCCCCAGCACGGCACAGGACCTGCCGGCTCTCGGTCCCCTCCCCGCAGGTCACCGAGCACTGCCAGACACAGAGGGCACACATCAGGGCATCCTGTATCATAGCACTTGGCAGAAATTCCCGTGTCCCAGCCAGCTCCAGGCTGGCTTTTGGGACAGGCCGGTGCTGCCCCTGCCCGCCACTGCCCACCTGGGACCAGGGCCCGGCTTTCCACGGTGCAGGGCACGGCGCTCGGTTGCAGGACCGTCGGCTCTCGGGGCGATCCCCGCTGCAGAACTTGGCATGGACGGAGCGGTTGGTGCCGTCTGGAAGAGGCTGGATGCAGCGCACCGTGCGGAGCTGGTAGCCAGAATTCCCACAGGTTTTGGTGCAGTGTTCCCACTCATCTGCTGCCCAGCTGGGAAGGGAAATGTAGTCAGACACCATCAACTGTTAACCTTTTTGTCCCGCTGTGGCTGCCTCATCCCTGGAGCAAGCTCATCTAGTGGAAGGACTCCTTTCCCATGGCAGGGGGTTAGAATGAGATGAGCTTTAAGAACCCTTCCAACCCAAGCCATTCCATGATTTGATGATGCATATATGTATATAAATATACTACAACCACCTAATCAGATCAGTATCCATGCTTACACAGGTAGGAACTCCCCTCTGTATTCAGGAACTACAGGCTGAAAGCTGTCAGCATCCCATCAAATTCATCCCACCCAGTCTGGCTGGGGCTACCCTGTCCCAAGAAGCAATCTGTGCCCAGCCGCACTCACAGCGGCTCTGTGCACTCCTGCAAGTTGCACATCCTACGGATGGGCTTTGGCTTTTTGCTGCCTTCACAGAAGCTTCGATGAACCATCTTGTTGTCACTCTTCCTGCGGCACCCATATTTGGTGTACTGGAACCCTGGGAAACAAGTCAGAGCAATCAGGAGAATCAGGTCCTTGTGAGAATGTTTGGTTTAAATACGGTTTTCTGGCCTATTAAATGGGTTTACAGGACAGGTGTTTTGGTATTTGCATTCCCCATTCTTTGCTCAAGAGCCATGGACAGACCATGAGAACAGGGAATGCTTAGGAGGATCAGTGTCTGAGTTTGGACATCCAAAATGGCTTTGGGGTCTGAATTTAAACACCTAAAGAAGCCTTCTTCTTCCTAGGCTGGAAGTGTGACGCTTGGGAACAATCATGCACTTCAGGTATTTTAAGCTTGAGCGCTAAAATAACAAACTGCTGTTAAAAAAGGGAAGCCAAGGATTTTAAATCATTCCCTTCCCCCAGATTTTTGGTAATCTGCCCCTTGTCTTAGGTGCCTCATTGCCTGCTCACCTCCACCGCAGGGTTTGGAGCACTGGGACCAGCTCTTCAAGGCCCACTCGAAGGTGTCTGTGTCCTCCCGCAGCACATTGTTGCTGTGGATGGTCGGCACCGAATCCTCGTGGATGATGTATTTGTAAGTCAGGCTGGATCTGGTGTCGTTCTCCCGAGGAATGATCTACGAATAAGCACACATAAACCCAGCGCTGTTACTGATTCCTCTGCAAAGTACAGACACCAAGGTCTGGCTCTGGGCTGATCCTTAAGGCCCCTTCCAAGGCCGAGCCCTGTGTTCCCAGAGCTCGACGTGTCACCCACCAGCACCACCACGGCATCATGCAGGGGCCCGTCCGTGTGCAGCGTTTCGGTGTCATCCTCGATGCTGTACTCCCACTGCACGCCCAGATCGATGAAGGATCGGGATCTGGCCTCCTCCCCTTTCCCGTTCAGGATATAGTGTCCTGTCGCCTGGTTCTTGATTGCTGGGAGGAGTGAGAGCAGACCCTGTTGTGCCTACCCCGCAGTGGCAGCAATCGGGGTGGCACGGGGAGGGCTATTTCCATCAGATTATGAAAATAATGGATTTTCACCACATTTTGCTTTCCTCTGCACACACAGGTGTGTCCCAGATGGTAAAATCCGTAAGTGAAGAGCTGAGGAATCAAAGCCCTGTGGAACTGCCTGGGTTTGGGTTTCCACAGCACACCTCAATAGCCAGGTACAGTGGGGATTATGATGATGATGCTTCAATCCGAAGCCAATTCATTAAAAACAGAATCATAGAATGGTTTGGATTGGAAGGGACCTTAAAGATCATCCAGTTCCAACAGCCATTAGAAGATGGTCTCTCATTTTTTCTTCCATACAACTTTCTGCAATGCACCATAGGAATAATTAAAAGATACTGGATTTGATTCACCCTGGCAGTGCCCACTTTCATGTGAGTCATCACCGTGTTTGGTTAGTAAGCATGCAAATTTGGGTCAGTTTAATATTTTGGAGAATTCGGATGAGCAGATGTTTGTTTGCTGAGCTATAGGACCGCAGGACTAAGCCCTGGCCACGCAATTTGTGAAGCCCACATTTACTCAACCCCTTCACTGGGTTCTCTCATCCCTCACGTTCTCTGGCATGATCAACCCGTGCTTCTTCTCAAGCCTAATACCAAACTTGAGCAGAGAAACACTTACCAAGAAGGTGAGGAGAGGCCTCGTCTTCTTGGATAAACACATGTCGAGCCCCAGGAGGGATATCAAACATCTTAAGGTACCCTTTGGCACGTGCAGGGTCAGTGGAGGCAGCAGGGAGGAAAAGAGAAAGGAACAGCCATGGTCAGGAGCGCAGGGCATGGCCCAGCTCTGCTTGCAGGAGAGTGCATCCAACAGCAACCGAGGAGCAGGGCTGGCAGACACAGACCCAATCGGTTTGTAACCTGTGGGACAGGCCCTCCCTGGGCTCTTCTCTTCCAGGGAGACACAAGACACCACTTACAGACCGATTTGCCACTTCCCAGCTGGGATCAGTTTAATATTCACAGCCGTGCTGCTCCAAGCAGGATCTATCAACAATTCAGGCAAAAAAATGTTTCCTGTGCTCCTCAGCACATGGAGACACAAGCACAAGCCTTCCTCATTATTTTCCCAAATCGCTCCTCAGACAGGTTGTTGGATTGGAATTTACTGACTGCCCTGTCATATGGCCATGTCTGAAGTGAGAATAAAAAGCTGTTCCCAAAGAAAATTATTCTTAGTTTCAATTTCAATTATTTACCAGTGCAAATCACAGGTAATTAGTGTAAAATTAAGGAAGCACTGCCATTAGGAAGCCTAGAATCCCTTCTAGGATTTATAGGTACAGGTACTTATAGATCAAGATTTAATCAAGGGCCCCACAAGTTCTCTGAGTGCATGAGATTTTCATATTCCTGTTATTTTCTTTTTAACAACTGCATATTTAATTATGCAGAATCACTGGCTTCTGGGACTATGGAATGTACTGGCCATCTGTCCTGCCCCTGACGTACACAGCTCCTGGAAATAATGAAAGTGAAGTAACAGAAGAAACAGGAATAGGGAAACTCATGGTCTTGGCTGAGCAATGTGTGTGCTCAACAGTGTTTCCCATCTTTCCTTCATCGCCTTAAGAGCACAGGGAACATCAAGTTTTTGCCTGGTTTGGCATTACCTGTCCGTGTCTACAGGAAGATGGGAATTGCCATTCCCGTGGATGCCTCTCTCCTTACAAGCCATTGCACTTACCCAGAATGTTTTTAGCCTTCTTTGGCCCAGAAAGGGAAACATTGTGAGCTCCTTTGGGTAAGGGAAAGGCTCCTCTGGTCTTCCCTTAAACAGAACACCCGCAATTAGTGCCCTGGGAGCCCAGTCCGGTCATTCCACTGATTGGGTGTCACCCAGATGCTCTTTAGAAGCAAAAAATATAAATTACATCATAGACAAATGCATTTACAGCAGATTGGGACGCATCTGGGCAAGACGACCAGTCCATGGAAGTCAGACAATCTGAGGAGGATTTTAGGTCGGATACTTGCAGAAACTGTTTTCTAGAAACTCGAATTCTTTTTGGCATCTCTTGCTTTCATTTTTCCCTGTTGGAAGAGGTCAATTAGCCTTTTTAATGACCAGATTACCCAAGCTAGGGAAAAACAATCAGCCTTCCCTGAACACCTCCATCACTTCCATATCCATCCGCCATCAGGGGCCGATGGACAGCAGCCTGCCCCGAACAGGCCCAGAGATGGGCCTCAAGGGATGGTGTTAGATCCATTATTCCCAAGGTCTGAATGATTCTGGCATTATCCCGTGACTGTGTGACACAAACCCCAGAGCCAACAGGAGCTCCAGCCAGCTGCAGGCAGATGTTATTCCTACCAAGCTTTTTGGGAGTGCGGGCGTAGGTCCCCTTCACTGTCCGGCAATGGGAGTCGTCCCCGCCACAGACCCCGCACTGGTCCTCGGCCTTGTTGGAGCCAATCTCCTTGTCACAGCCCACTTTCTGCAGAAAACAGGGCAAAACTGGATGTTAGGAGGGAATTCTTCCCTGTGAGGGCGCTGAGGCCCTGGCACAGGCTGTCCAGAGAAGCTGTGGCTGCCCTGTCTCTGGCAGTGTCCAAGGCCAGGCTGGACAGAGCTTGGAGCAGCCTGGGATAGTGGAAGGTCATAGCAGTGAGGTGGAACTGATGATCATTAAGGTCCCTTTCAGCCCAAACCAGTCTGGGATTCCATGATAAGAAACGATCAGTGGAAGAGGAGCATTTCCATGTAGCAGGCCTGTGGCGTTCTCCAACTTAATTTAAAGCTCAAGGAATTATGAGGAATACATTGCTGAAAATACGGAATTCGCAGACCCCTGCAAAGTCTCTCTCTGCCTGTGAGCTGTTCCCATGAGTTGTCCCCAGAGTGTCCCTGGGCAAGCTGCCACTCACCACACACTCCCCACGGACACAGATGCTGTAGGGATCCTTGTAGGAGCAGCGAGTCCCGTCGTGCACCGGCTGCTTCATGTGAGCCACATCCCCTGTTTCTCTGGACTGGCAGTACAGGTGACATCTCTTGGGAGCTGTAGAGCCAGGGAAAAGAAAGGACTGCATGGAGGACAGCGATCCAGGTGTGTTCCTGACCACTATCCCACCGATGGAGCAGAGTGAGAAAGGACAGGCAGGTTTGGGGGTGAGGATGGGGTGGTCTGGGGAGGAACACGCAGACTGCGGGGAATTTTTTGGGGAAAACAAGCAGTTTGGGGGAAAATGGGGAAGTTTGGGGAAAAAAATCAGGGAATTAGGACAAAACTAGTGGTTTTGAGACATAATGTGGCAATTTTTGGTAAAAAGCATCCATTTTAGGGATAAACAAGCAATTTGAAATCAGATGTGAATTTTAGGGGAGAAACAGGATATTTTGGGTGAAAATGAAGAAATGAGGGCAAGACTTGTGATTTTGAGACATAATTCTGCAACTTTGGAGCAAAAATGTCAATTTAGGGATAAAGGGGCATGTTCAGGGGAAAAATTGGGACTTTGGTAGTAAAAAGGGCAAATTTGGGTCAGAGTAGGGACAATGCAGGTTAAAATCAGGGATTTAGGGAAAAATCTAATTTTTAGACATAATGTGCTACTATAGGGTCAAAACCATCAATTTTAGGGATAAATGGGAGGGAAATGGACAGTTTGGGGTTAAAACAGAAAAATTTGAGTCACAGCAGGGAATTTGGGTATTAAAATCCAGGATTTAAGGAAATACTGGTGATTTTCAGACAAAACAGACAGATGGGTGGGAAGGGAACGAACTCATTTGCTTTTCTGGGAGTTCTGGGCCTGTCCCTGAGATATCCAGGCCAAGGGGAATGGCTTCAAACCCTTTCAAGTGTCACTAAAGGCCCAGAGCAGGACGCACGGTCGGGGTGCTCGTAGGGCAGCCAGTGGTGTCGGCTGCCCCGGAACTCGAAGTGGGAATTGCGCTGCTGGCACTGCTGCGCCCTGAAGTCCTCAAAGTGCTTCGGACACTCCTCGGTGCTGCACAGCTGGAACTCAAAATTGACCCCGGCGCAATCGTCACCTCCATTGATGGGCCTGTGAGAAGAAAACATTCCAGAGATTCTCATCAGGGAGAAACTGTTCCTGTAAGGGTGGTAAGGCTGTGGTATAGGTTGCCCAGAGAAGTGTCCAAGGCCAGGTTGGATGAGGCTTGGAGCAACCTGGGATAGTGGAAGGTGTCCCTGCAGATGGCAGGGGGTTGGAACTGGATGAGCTTTAAGGTACCTTCCAACCCAAACCAGTCTGGGATTCTACAGTTCAATGGAATTCTTGGATTCTCCAAAAATGATCCCATTTCAAGTGGCTTGAACAGAATCTCCACACAAAACCTAAATGCCATCTCAAGTGACCCCTCTGAGGACCCCCAGGTGGGTGCAACTCCCACACCTACATTGGGTTGTTGCACTGGCGCGTGCGGAAGCGAACCCCAGTTCCACAGGTCCGTGAGCAGGAGCCAAACTTGGTCCAGGGTCCCCAGTGTCCATCCTGCTTCAGCTGGTTGGTGTTCTTCCACATGCAGTGACCCTTGTAGCACCACTGAGGGAATTGGGGCAGGAGAACAGGTGAGAACAGACACA
The DNA here is from genome assembly GCA_013397955.1 of Grantiella picta. NCBI lineage: Eukaryota > Metazoa > Chordata > Aves > Passeriformes > Meliphagidae > Grantiella > Grantiella picta. The sequence continues at coordinate 70,753 of VZRM01000354.1, read as the reverse complement.
AACCCCAGATCAAATGTATAAGCACAGCACAGAACATTTTGCTGCTGTCTGCGGCACACTCAGATGGTACACGTGGCTCTCCTGTATCTCAAAATGAAGGGAATTTGCTAAAAAGACGGAGGTATTTAAATATAATTTTATAATGGAAAATGGATTGGCAGCAGGACACCCACTAATGGGGATATTAAAGGGGAAAATCAAGCACTAATCCTCAGCCTACACAAACATTTGCCACAGGGTGCCTGCACCATGAGTTCTGAGCAGTCATCCCACAGTAACAGCATCATCTGCTTCCCTGGATTCCTAAAGGCACTTGATGGAAACTTGTATGGCTCACAGAACATCCCAGTGGGAAAGCACAGCTCCTGCTTTCCCCATGTTCTCGCTTCACCTCAGGAATGCCAGGCAATTCCCTGTTTCCCTCTGTGCCCATTAACCCAAACGGACGTAACTGTTGATTTTCTTTCCCCAAGACAAACACAGTGCAAATCCCAGACTCACTTTTCCTGGGGCACATTCCGTGCCATCGAGGGGAGGTCCTTTCTTGGTCTTGCAGAAGTAGGGGTTATCGGGATGGCTGCACCACAGCTGCTTGCATGGGTCAAAGGTTCGGAACTGAAACACACAACAGCCATGAAATGAAATGCAGAACAGAACATGAGATTATATATACTTTTTGGATAAGGATCCAACCCACTTCGTTGATTCCATCTCACACACCCCAATGAGCCCAGCATCTTCAGGGCAGTGCTTACTCCCTGGCATCCCCCAGCCCTGGGCCAGTGAGAAGAGGAAAGAAGACACCCAGAAGTGCGCCAAAAATGAGATTTTTTTTTCGTTTCTTTCTTGGGATCACTCCCACCATTCTGTGCCATGTAGACCATGTTGCCACTCATTTTCCCATTATTTCCCAGGACCCAGAGGACTGGGTTTCCCCCAGAAATATCCCTCTGCTCTTTGCAGATCTCTTTAAATACTCCATTGACTTCTCTCCACTGCAGCTCTCCCATCAGGCCAGACCCCCTCGCTCTGTGTCTCTGCCTGTGTGCCCAAGACATACTGCTGTGCACATCCTATAGCCCACGCCAAAGTCGAAGCGGCACTGCTCATCCATGGAATAGTTGATGCCTGGCAGCTCAGGAAGCTTGGGCCAGTCATGCTCAAAAGGGTCGTCGAGAAGACAGTCATAAGAACTATGGAAAGAGACACAGAAAAAAAAAGCCATGAGAAGAAGTATTCTAATTATGGAAAGAGACACAGAAGTGTTCAAGGCCGGGCTGAGTGGGGCTTGGAGCAACCTGTTCTAGTGGAAGGTATCCCTGTCCATAGCAGGGGGTTTGGAACAAGATGAGCTTTAAGGTCCCTTCCAACCCAAACCATTCTGGGATTCTGTGACAATGTGAGGCCTATTCCAAATCTCGCTGGAGTTAGAGGGGTCTTTCCATGTGGATGGGCTACGGAACAGCCCCATGTGAGGACACAGCATTCATGGGCTGGAGCTTTTCTAACAAGAGATTTGAAGGGGAAAAGGGTCTGAAAACAGAGGGATCAGAGACTGGCTGCACCAGGGAGGCCTTACTGGATGTATCTCCTGAGCTCCTGGCCGCTGCAGCGGGACCAGTGGTAGCGGTGGAAGGCAGCCTGCACCAAGGGGGCCATGACGCTGCCCATCGCCGTCTCGTCCCCACATCTGTTCCCTTGCCCATC
>VZRM01000354.1:0-68216 GCA_013397955.1 Grantiella picta | reverse complement strand
TAAATGAGACCCACCCCCCGCCCCAGTAAACTTCCTTTTTCTCAGGAAAAGCTAAAATTGCTCTGAGGCCAGGGTAGCCTGCCTGGCTCCTCATCCTGACCAGTGCCTGCTCCGACACATCCCAAACTTTGGGAATTCCTGCCCATTATCATTAGTTCCCTGAGTCCAAAGGATGGATGCAGGTGTCAAAGTGGCTGGGATGTCTATAAATGGAAATCTACGGTGAAAGGAACAATAAAACAAAGGCAAGTGGAATGCCACGTGCATTGAGGCGCCCAGTGATCCCTGCACACACAGGAGTTTGAAGAGAGTTAAGAGGTGTTTATAACTCTCAGGAAAGAAATTCAATCTTCAGTTGGATATAAATGGTAAGGACTCATGGCAAGGTCTCCCTGCTCTTGAAAAAGCCTGTGTAATGAACAAGACGAGGAGGTAACAATGCAATTCCCAGTTTTGTCTCTTTTCTGGCAGATGCCAGTCAAGAAACACCGAGCCCAAAGCTCTGCTCTAGGTCAGCTCATTACCTTGCATACCAGCGGGCCCAAAATCTTGCCTGGTTAAGAAGATGGCATGGTCGTGGTGCTCAGCATGGCTGGGGTCCGACTTCTGCTGCTGATAGGCCCAGCGGCACACGTTCTCCAGACTGCGCGAGGGGTTCCCCCTTTCAATCAAGCTGATGGACTGAGAGAGCAACATGTTAGACCCAGTGGCTCCTAAAGGCAGGAAATTCAGGTAAGTTTGGATTTTCTGCCAAGGAGATGAAGGTGAAGAAGTTGCTCACTCACCTTTGTGTAGCCCAACATGATCATTCGGACCAACACGACATTGATGTGAACACCCAGGGACTCGTCATGGTAAATTTCATTCACCTGAGAAAAAAAAGAGAAAACATGAAAAAGAAAAAGCCCCACTGACAATACCAAGGAAACTTCCAAGGCCACAGAGATGTTATTTCAAGTGCTTGTACCATTACAGTCATCAGAAGAGGATTCAAGTCTTGGATCATTTCCACACAGTGAACAATGTAGATTCACTTCCTGTCATCACATATCCTCTTCACATGGAACTTTGGGAAGCACATGTGCCTCCTCTCATGTTTAATGGATCAGGGCTCAAAGAAAAGGGCATTGGGGAAAAGATGTCAAGTACAAGCCCGGCAAATCACAGAATCCCAAACTGGTTTGGGTTGAAAGGGACCTTAAAGCTCATCTCATTCCACCCCTCTGCCAAGGGCAGAAACACCTTCCACTAGTCCAGGTTGCTCCAAGCCTTGTCCAACCTGGCCTGGAACACTTCCAGTAAGAGTATTTTTTTAAAGAGGAACTTATACTGCTGCCCTACTTTTTCAAGATCAGTTAGAATTCTGTGGTCACTTCTGTACTAAAAAGAGGCTTTGTGGATTGCAATTTAGAAAAACAGAATTATGCAGATGGGCCAGAAGCTGTCCTTCTTGAGACCCTTCCCTGTGTCTGGGAAGGTGAGAAAGGTCCTGGCACCAGAGTGTAAAACATCTGCAGGTTCTCAGTGAAGCTCCTCATTCCCCTAAGAACAAAATAAATATTATATTATGGGCAATTGGTGAGAAATAAACACTCTTGGTCAGAGGCTGGTGGGTTTGAGCAGGAGTTAGAGGGTTGTTTTATTTTGCAGTCAGGCTAAACAGAACTTCCCCTCAGGGAAAAAGGTCACTGGGAGTTGTCCAGACTGTGGGCCCTGGCACGAGGATTGTAAAAGCCCATGGTTTAAACCTGAAATCCCTGGAGTGGAGAGCAGTGTCAGCAGGGCAGTGGGACAGAGAACGAGCACAGCGCTCAGGCTGCCTGTCCTGTGAAGCAGTCATCCCAAAGGTCAGTTATTCCTCTCTTACTTTCTCCCCATTAATGCAACAGCATTGTTCCCACAATGGGCTGGGCCAGAATAGATGTTCACAACTTCCTTTGTGCCAACAGACAATAGGGGAGTTTTCTAGACACAGGAGTGACTTCCCTGGAGACAAAAAGGACTCTGGAGTTCACTTAAAGCTTCAAGCCTTCAAGATTTCCCCATAACCCCACTTTGATCCCATTCTCCGGATGGCTCTGGGCAGCAGGGTATCAGCTCACCCTGGCTTCAGCCCCACAGCTGCTCCCAGCAGATGGAGCCGCAGACGTGTAGAAATCATGGAAGTGGTCTGGGATATGGATCAACCCTGCTGCTCACTGAAAGGTTTTTGAAACCAAAAAGACAATATTCTGCAATAATGTGTAATGGAGATACAGTGTTGACGTTCCACAGGGTATGTGGGAAAAAGGGCGTGATCCTCTGAGTGGTGCTAGAAAACATCACATTGGTTGGGTTGAATTCATACAGGAATGATTTTTTTCCTCTCAGATTCTAAGTTCTCAAATTTAGATGATCTGTAAGCCTAAGGAATCATTTAAAAATTATTCCAGGAATAAAAGGAGTCTAAAACATAAAAGAATCATTCCTACATCCATAAAATCATTATTAAAGGGAGCCATTATGGGAAAAATTAGTCCCTTATCTTCATCCTTAAGAGGTTGTTTTTTGTTCCTGGAAAACCTTATGATCCCACAGTTTCTAAGACAGATCTACTGGTAGTACCAGAAGATTTGCTCTGTCAGAGAGACACTGTGGGTTTAGAACACTTTTTCCTCTACATGTTTATTCTTTAATCAGTTTTTCTCCAGAACTGAGTTGTGGGAGAAGGTTGGAATTACTAGAAATGGATCAATTTTACATTTTTTCTTAACTGTTTTTCAACTATTTCCAAATCCTTGGAATCCCTCTCAAATGTGCCCTAGGAAACTACCACAAAAAAGACGAATTAAAGGAACATCTTGAAAACAGAAAACCTTATCCAGCAGCAGTCAAAATGATCCCACTTCTATTTTTCCCAAACCTGGTGCTCCTACAAGAGCTCACAACAGCCATTCCCGCTCCCAAACAAGCCGTACAGTGCTTTGTAAGATACTCACAATGTTCATGAGGGTGAGGAGGTAGTTTTGGACGTGTTCTTTGCCATGGAATCGGACGACGGAGTCGTCCACCCCCAGCAGCACCTCGATATTGTGGTCGTTGTCTCCCGCGTGGCGGCGATGCCGCAGGGTCTCGTTCAGCTGCTGCTCAATGTGGCCATGCAGGGAACTCAGTGCTCCGAGGCCAGTGAGGAGGGACTCTGCAAGGACAGTCAGGCATCAGTGGAGTCCTAATTCCTGTCCCATCCCTGGAAGTGTTCAAGGCCAGGCTGAACAGGGCTTGGAGCAACCTGGGATAGCGGGAGGTGTCCCTGCTTATGGCAGGGGGCTGGAACTGGATGGTCTTTAAGGTCTCTTCCAACCCAAACCCATTCTGTGATTCCATTATATGACTAATGGAATTCCTGTTCCATTTCAAAAACATCCTCCCACAAGGCATGCCCACCTGCAGACTCACTACTTGTCTGGATAAAATAAATCAGAAATTATTCTCATGGTGTAGAGCTGCGAGAAATCACCAGAAACCCAATGAAAAAATTCCTTCAATCACATGGGTCCGTAATTTATCGTGGTTCTTACTTCACACATAAAATCCAAAGCTGTTCCTTCCACTTCATGGCAGTAAAACAAAGCACGCCCAGTGATTTTTGACAGCTGTAGGATACTTGGCTTTTCCCAAATCTACACCAGCACTCCAACAGTCTCTGAGCAATGAGCATCAGTAAAGAACATCTCACGGTGCAGGCAATGAGCTGCATACCATGGTTCCTGTGTCTCTGCAACAGTCAGAGGCATCCCTGCTCCCCCACTCTTCCCAAAAATACACAGGGATCTTCCTGCTCTACAAAGCCAGCTAGAGCAACCAGCACCCAGTGGATGGAGAGGAGAGAACAGTCCTGCCTTCCACTCACGCTGTAACAGGGCACTTTCCCCTACAATGGCAAACTTCCAGCCCTTTTCCTCTGTGCTGGAATTCATGCATGCCAAGGCTGCAAGTCCACAAACTGACCCTTCCTGTGTCTTCAGGCACTCTCAATTATGCCAATCCTGGGACAGCACACCAGTGGGAAAATCATACACCCACTCCAATTCCAAAAACCGCTCCAGCTGGCAAAGCTGCCAAGCACAGCATCCAAGGGAAACCCAGCTGGAATGCTGTCACATTGCAGTGCCCACAGCGCCAACTTCCCATACCGTGCTGGGAAGTCAAGCAGTGGGTCCTCTCCCTAACTGGTATGTCCTGCCCAAAAACTACCAGGTAACACGAGTGGTTTATCTGTTCTCTTGGCTGTTTTCCATAATCCAGCCCTTCAGTGACTTCAGAGTCAAGCAATCAGGACCAACTCCAGGTGACACTGCTGACACTGCTGACAGCTGTTTCAGAGGATGCAGTCTGCATCCACAGCAATGCACTTAATAGAACATATGGGGTCTAAGTCCATCGAGTCCAACTGCTCCCCCAGCACTGCCCAGGCCACCACTAAACCATGTCCCCAAGTGACACATCCACAGAGCTTTTAAATCCCTCTAGGGATGGGAAATTCATCACAGCCCTGGGCAGGCTGTGGACTAACGGCTGGACAACCCTGTACATTTCTGTAAGAAATTTTCTCTAGTGTTTAACCTAAACCTTCTGTGGCACATCTTGAGGCCATTTCCCCTTGCCTGATCACTTGTTACTTGGGAGAAAGACAACACATGAGGCAACAGTGAAGAAACACACAGAACCAATCTGGCTGTTTGGGGATTTGAGCTAGACAGACTAATCCATCCTAATCTCATTCTGAAATTAGCTGGTTCGTTCCCTCTTCCTTTTTTAATTTGCTAGTCACCTGCATCACTTACATCCTGATCACACCTGTAGGAACAGATCAGGTTATTCTGGGTTACAGAATGTGCTTGTCTTAGAGTGTAAAATAATGGAACTGTAAAATAATGGAACTACAGCTCTTTCCTTGCTATTGAATAAAGCTGTGATCTGCCCAAATCTAACTTCATCAATGATGTTATCAACCAACCTTCTGTGTACCTAAAGAGAACCCTCAGCACCACGCACATGGGAGAATCTTACCATCTTATTTTAGATTGTAAAATACATGGGTTGAATTCTGTGCCAGTGATAGCAGCATTCCTTAAATATACAACACCTTACATCCATCCACCCTCCTCATATATGCTGACTTGCTCAATTGCCTAATTTAGCCTTTTTCTGAATATACAGATAGGAAAAGTATCTAGGGAAGATCCACACATTCACTAATTCAAAATTAAACTAATGAGAAATCAGTATGGAACCAATTGAGATCAATCTAAGTCCCTTTCCAAGGAGTGCATTAATGTGCAAAATGTCCCCAGGGACAGACGTGTTCTGCAGCTACTAAAAAATTCCATTCTGCTATTCTCAAAGTAAGAAAAGTAGGCCAGTCCATCCTGTCACCGCCTCCTGAGGCTTATTTTGAAGTGTGCCTCTTGAAAAACCAGAGAAGAAAGAAAGAATCATTTAGTTCAAATGCACATTCCAAAGAGTTCCAACAGAATTCTCACTGATTTCCGCATGAATTGTGTACATGCAACCTTTTTGTGGCACTGCCGGTAGTGCCTAATTGGGAGGGATCAGCAACAGAAACCACCCAGGTCGTCAGGGCCAAGACATGATGACAGGATGTTCTCATTAGGTTCTGGGATGTGCTGGAAGTCGTGTGCTTTTATTTATTAGGACTTTAAAAAACAAAATTCCGGCAAGTTACACATTCTCCCTTATCTTTTCTTGAAGAATTGCCTGAAATTGCCTTTCACTCCAGAAGCATCAAATGACTTTCTACCACCACCACAACAATTTTGTGGCATGAAAAGAATGTATCCTGTCCTGAGGTCCCTGCCCCAACCCCCCTTCCCATGTGGCGCACTGACACTGGGACCTGCAGTCTTGACTCCATGCTTTGGAGCCTTAATATTGTCAGTGTCTCTGTAGGAGAGCCTGTTGTTTGCTTAAGTGCTGCCAAAACTTCTGCTTGTTTGTTTTTGGGGGCTGAGGGAAGAGTTTGTCTCTGCAGCGACCCCAGCTGAGCCAGCTGGCCATAAAAATACACAGTTCTACTTGATGTTTCACTGTATGTTCAAGGCTGTATCCGTGAAGTGCTTCCAGAAGCCCCTGCAGAGCGTCTCTCTGGGATATTTCACAATAAATAAATATTATCTATGAACTTTTGATAACACAAAGCAAGCCAGCTCTGCTGCTGAAGAAACACAATGCAGTTACACAGAAGACAACACTGGATTTAACATTTCTCTCAGGGCAGATGGAAGAATCACTTCAGCGTTAACAAAAACCAAACCAGAAAAACTCTGAACAACCCACAAGTCACAGAGTCACTGAGGTTAGAAAAGACCCTTCTGTTCATCGAATCCAACTGTTCAGCCATCATTTCCAAGTCCCCATCAGCTGGATGTTGTCCACCATATGAGGATCGAAGTGCTGCTGCACCTGTGAGTTACTGGATGTGGCAGATAAGGTTTGGTGCTGGTGTCACCTCTTGTAAAGGTGTCTTAGTGTCAGATGAGGTGTTAGCTGAGGACAAAGATACTAAAGCATTTCCTGATGGAAATAAAAATGCCAGCAACCAGGTTCAGACACAACTCCACTTTCACAGCAGTTTCACCACACTGAAGAATGAAGAAAACATAGGGGAAAAGTTCTTGTGACTTCATATGCAGACCTCTTGAGATGATTAAGCTTGAAGAATTACTGCTGTTTATGTTCTCTACCAGTGGGACCTTTGGAGCAACAGTGACTGGCAGAAACACAAACAGGGATTAAAGGAAGGTCTGAATCCAAAGGCTGCAGGATTAGCCACAAAATGCATGAACTCCGTGGGCCACAAACACAGACCCCATCTTACTTTGTTCTTACACTTAAAAGAGGAAAGAAAATATTTTGAAGTGCTGACTGCTTCCATGAAATATGTGCTTCTCTGGTACCTGAGCAGTTCCAGCTGCAGAGTGATTCTGGGAAGGATGGAAGATTTCCTGCACTATATTCCTTGCTCTGACATCACGAGAAGGCTTTTCCCTTCCACTCACCGTCAGCGAAAACAGCTCTTAGCCCTCATTTACACGAGGGCTCAATGCCAGCGGTACATTCAGGGAGCCACGTAGAAATGCATAATCCTCTATGCATTTGAATTATGTTTAGAGCCAACTCAGGATAAACTTTTCCAATTGAAAAGGCTGGAATTTTACCCTGTAATTTTCTTGTCATCACTTCCCTCCCTGGCATGAGGCTTTCTAGGACTGCAGGTTATCCTTACCTGGCAGCAAACACACACAGAACAAAGCCAGAACTTAAGGAAATTATAATTAAATAGGCCTGAATTTAGGTCAACTATTAACTGTTCTTTTTCCATCCCATGACCAGAAACAAACAGAAAAGAGGAACCCCAGCCTGTTCCAGGGTTCTCAGCGCTGGAGAACACACTTCACACATTCCCTGGACAGTCTGCAGCAGCTCTGCACTCACCTGATTCATGGTGAAAGTGCTTTTGGATCTGTGGAAGGCTAGTAGGGACAGTGCTGGTGGCGGCAATTTCGCTGTGAGGCTCTAACATAGAATCAAAACAGGAGGAATAAGCTCAGGATCAAACCCAGCTTGTCTGCAATAAAGATACTGCCCTCTAATAATCAAAAGCTGAGGGAAGACACTGTGGAAGAGCAGAGGAGAAGCCCCAGAGGCTGCTCTCTGAACAGCCCCACAGACAGCCAGCACCTCGCCTGCCCACCACTAATACCAGATCACAGCACTGCGCTGGCTTGACATGGCCTCAGGACTTGCCCGGCCTTGCCCTGGCTCATCTGCTCTGCACCTTATTTTTAGCTGGGCTTTAGCCCTAACAGCCAACTTAGCCAACAGATAGTTATCCTAGAACTACAAACCGCATCTCTTGGAATTCCTGCTTTCCTAGCAGCAAAAAATCTTCCCTTTCCACATTTCTTTAATTATTTGGCTCTCTCTATATATATATATAGCAAGAATTCCACCTTAATTTTATTTTGGAGGTACAGGTGATTTGGTGGTTAGTTTTGTTTGCTGAATTTTTTTAGAACAGGTTAAAAATATATACTTACTACATGTCATTATTCAAAACACTCAGTTATGGGTAGGGCTGGAGTCTGGTTTTGATCCTGAATTTTAAATTTTGAAAATGTATTAAAAACAGTCTCTTGACAATTCCAGGTCTTTTACCAAGACATTAATACAAGCTGTCACTCTTCCTTGAGTTTAGCAACTTACAAATGTAGCTCAGTAATTTAACAGTAATAACTGAATTTTTCTACTTTAATCCCAGGAGAACATTTTGTCAGGTAAAAGCCATAATTTATTTGGACATATGCAGAAGACTTGAGCATTTGGGTCTGGTATTTTAGGAAACCTGAGCAACACCTTCTGCTGGTGCTTACATACAAACAGAGGACACAAAGAAGCCTGTGGATCACACATTAGACACAATCAGCTAAGCAAACCCATCCCTTTGTCCCTTTACACCACATCAAGTTCTTCAATTCAGTATCAATGGGGCCCTTTAAACACAACTGAAATAAAAGGTGAAAAATAACAAGGGAAAAAAGTTCCATTTTGCAAAATCATCATCTGCATCAATGTCCAAAAGTATGGAAAAAGCATCTGCAGAGGCTCTGAAATTTGGTTTGCAGATGAGAAAAAGTAAGTCAGCAACAATGTGCAGCCTGGGCCACTGCTGAGGTGCACACCTGGATACCTGGGCTGCGGGAACCAAACCCAATTTGGGTATGGGAGGGCCTGTTTTTTACAGCTCAGAGTGGCCAGACTTGACCCACAAAGTTTCCTGTTCTTAAGAGCATCGAGTCCATGACTTTCCATGTCAGACACCCTCCTAGGAATATGAGAGAGCTCTGCATTAACAACCTCAAAAGCACTCATCCTTTCATGTATCATTACATCAACCCAAAAATCATTTTTACTTCACAAAGGAGTACTCTTAGAGTGTCCTTGGATTCCTAACTGGAATAACACACTGTAAAAGGAAAAAGCAATCCAGAAAGGGGGGGTACTCACTACATTCTGAAAGCACAGATTGCATTCATAATTTGTTTGCTAATTCAGAACTTACTGAAGAAGAAATGCTGGATGGCCTGAGCTGTCTGCATTTTTGGGCAGTTTCCCTGAAATCCCAACAGGCTTCACCAGAATTCCAGGGTCTAAACGCTTTAAGTGGGTATTTTCGGCACCTGAACACTACTATAAGCTTCCAAACCTTGAGGAAGTTGCTTTGGCAGAGATGCAGTACCCCCAGTGCTCATTAACTAAGTCATTATAGCAAGGCCTTAAAATGATCTCACTCCTTACTCCGTGGCAGCTGACCCAGCTTCTGCCAGCTGGCTGAAAGCATGGAGGGAACCAAGCTTCCTATTTCAAAGACCCATGGAATGGTCTGGGTTGGAAGGGAACTTAAAGCCCATCTCCTTCCACCTCCTGGCTATGGGCAAGAACATCTTCTACTAGACCAGGTAACTCCAAGCCTCATCCAACCTGGCTTTGGTCACTTCCAGGGATGGGGCAGCCACAGCTTCTTGGGAAAATACAGTAAATTAATTTTCAGTGGCAAAGACTGAATGGAAAATGGGAGCAGTTTCCACAGTGAGGGCACTAACTACTCCTTGGGTTGCTCATTCCTTCGGGATAAAGGGAGAGCTGTGTTTACATGCAGCTGCTTATTTTAAAAGCTGCGTAAGGAATGTGTTCCCAAACATGTGGGACCTTTTACTGCCATAGGAACAGTGCAAGAGGACACAGCCTGGCTAGTGCTCCTCTGCAGGCCCAGCCACAGCCCTTCTCATCAGTGAGCAGCCCACTGCCCACTGTCAACAGCAATTACACTCTGATCACCACTTTATCTGCCTTAAGCCTCTGGAAGTCAGCAAAGCCTGCTACACTGTCCAGACAGAACAGCAGGACATCGGGACAGAGCCCAGTTCCCTCACAGGGGGATTATTCTGAGCAGGGAGCTGTGCCTTGCTCCCACAGCACACAGACACACCACCCTATGCAGCTCCTGGGAATGAGGGGTGGAGCTTGACAGCTGCTGTATGAGGAAGGACTCATACAAGCCACCAATGAACAATTTAATACTTCACCTAAATACCCTAAGTGTGTGCTCTGGACCAGCCCCACAAATGATGTAAAATCCCCGTGTTGGAGGCCTGCCACTCTGATCCATGCAAAGGGGAAAGCTCTCCCACCATAATCTAAGCAAGGGGAAATCTCAAGAAAGAGTCTCTGTCCTTTTCCAGCTCAGATTTGCATTTCTCCTGCCTATGGAGAAGCCGAAGAGCTTGTCTGAAGGGCTCTGTGGTACCCACCTGGCCTGAGCCAGAACTGCTGTCCAGCTGGAGAGCAGAGCCACAAGCAGCTGAGGCAGCTAAGCTTTTCCGTTAGAGTAATGACCAACAGTGAAAACACAACATAAAAATCCAAGGGAAGAACGTCAGTGGTGACAAGGTGGGGCACAGAAACCTGCAACTACAAAGATGCTGAAGGACCCTGTGGTGGTAACAGTGGAAAATGCAAAAAGGTACTTCAAATGTTTTTTTCCGTAAAAGTAAAGAGACACAAACACACTTCTCACTGACTTGCTCCTCCAAGTTCTCCTGAACCTCTGAGAGAAAGAGCAGACCACTACCGCAACAAATTAAGGACCAGTTAACACTGCAATCTGGGGGCTGCCTGCTGCCCTGGCAGCGCTCCCCTGGCCTGTGTGATGGAGCTCTGGAATCTGGATAATACATCTAGAGGTCACTGGCTGGAGTGAACATGTGACCTGTAACAATAAAACACAGAACCATAGAATCATTGAGGTTGGAAAGGACCTCTAAGAGTCTCAAGTCCAACCATCTGAGACCTAAAGTCTAAAAGACCAAATGAGAAATGGAGGAGGGAAGAGATGAAGCTCTGTCTAAGTGCAAACACCAGATGTTTTGCACATAAAGAAATCAAAGGAGATTTCTGAATTTATTGGGCCTTAAGCCACTTCTTTCCAGCTCCCACATGTTCACAGAAGACACAGAACAGACACAATAGCTGGGTCTGGTTCCATTCTAAACTGCATGAACCTCTTTACAGGTATAAAAGGCAAAATTACTCTGCAACACCCTCAGTGCGATTCCCTCACAAGGCCATCAGCGCAGGTGGAAACCAAGGCTGTGAACGCCATGGGCAGACTCAGCTATCCCGTGGCTTCTGCTGAGATAAATATTTAAAGGAGACAAGAGTTGAGAGTAATCACTCACATAAAGGAATAAGTGAGTGTGTAAAACTGGAAAAAAATGTGGGAAAATATTTATGCAGCCCATATTACCTAGACAAAGAGAACTTCAAACACCCTGCCAGTGATAGTGAGTCACAAAGTGCGTGGGTGTGTGGCAACGGGTCACTTCTTCCCAATGTCTTCCTCCCCCGCTACTCATTAATATAGCTGAAAACATAATTGTCCTTAATTGCTCAGTTGGCACTAAGTGGATTCCAACCTTCTGACAGGACAAAGTCCAACAGCTGGTTTTTGGAGCCCAGCCTTCTGATGAGCCTGTGCACCTGCAGCGACACCAGCCGCGTCCAAGGCAGGGCTCCTCCACCACTGCAGCCGACTGCCAGGCAGCAGCAGAGCCATGTCTGCAGGCATGAGAGGTCCCTTCCCACCCAAAACATCCCACAATCCTATGATATACGTACATTACATTTAGACAGATACTTTGGATTACAGTATTTAGGTATTAAGGTACATAAATCTGAAGTTTTGCAGAGTTTGATTTGCCCATCAACCCTATCTCAAGATGAAATCCTTAATTTTTTAACTAACTTGTACACAAGAACTGGCTGAATTAATGATTATGGCATCATTTTTTTGGAGATAAAAAAATACATGAAGTGAGGGATTATAAATGTATTCCAGATAGCTGTGCTGCGTCGACAAATTCTGATTCTTTGTTGAAAAGCAGTATTTGGTGTCACACAGGCGGATTTTGTGAAATCACAGAAAGTCAGTCAAAACCTCTGCTGTCTCCTAGTCAAGCATTTTGTGGAAGAGAGGATTTTAAATCTGGAAGGGCTTACAGGGATGGAACAGTCCTGAAGTAAAAGGCACCTCTCAATCCTCAATTACTCATGGAGAAGAACCTCCTCTACCCACAGCTCTGGCTATAATTACACGGAGTATGACACACTTATAAAAACCACACAGCCTGACATTACAGACATACTGACATCATGGTATTTTTAGTGAAAAAACCCAGCAAGCAGGCAGCTTAGGAGGGTTAATTTTCACTGTCACACCACAGAAAACTGGTTTGCAAACATGAGAGTCCCACCTGCACTTTCCTGTCGCCATTCAGGGTGGGGAAGAGTTTTCTGCAAGGCCCAAACACCGGCCCTCAGAAACTGACATAGATTTTTTTCATTATGGATCCATCCCCCTTTTATACTTTCCTTTTTTCATATAGACTCTTACACAGCGAAGCCCTTTTTTCCTTTCCATCTCACCAAATTCCTACAAGCGTGCCAGCCTCGCCTGCACCTCGCACAGATGTGTTATGAATCTAACTCACACTGTTTCCACACAGGATATTTTGATCATTCCCCTCTCCTTTTCCCCATCCCGATCCCGTCCAAAATAGCACAGAGTCATAATCATAAATTCTCCTGTTCTGACCTGAAAGACAGTACTATTTCTCTTGAAAAAGCTGTGACTAAGGGGAGGGAGTTTTTCAGCAAGGTTCATCCCTGCAATTTGCCATGGGAGGTGAGGTCTGCTTGAAGGATCTTCCATAGGGAATTAGTACTTCCTTCTATCCAGAACCCATCTTCTCCCTCCTGACACTCAAGACAACTCAGATAAAACACAGATTTCCAACTCTTATATTGAAATTAATTCAAATGCATTGGAACATTATTGCTAGAACTTCACCACAATGTGTGAGTTTCCAAAATGCCATTTATTTGTGGAATAACACTTCACCAAGTGCTTCATGCCCCTTCAGTAGCACACTCTGTCAATGAAGCTGCTCCTCGAATCCAAGGAATTTTCCTGTGAGAGGAGAGCTGCCAACTTTCCCTCTTTGGCGAGCAGGGTCCCATTCTTGCACCTCTCCCCATTTCCTGCACAGTGTTGCTTTAATGAGCCCTCCAGTCTGGTGGAAAGCTAACAGAGACAGCGAGAAAATGCACAATAATAAAAAGGAGAAGAACCTGAGAGGGGAGAAGATTTAGGAAGAATTTTCCATCGAATATACAATGGGTCTGACTAGAAATATGACCAAAAGAGACAGTTCTCCTCTGCAAAAGGAGGGAAAACAGCCTGAGGGGTCAGTTTAGACACATAAAAGGACCTATCAAGCTAATCAATAAATTTAATGACTTAGAATTACAAAGAAGAAATGCTTAGTCAAATATTATTTGTGTTGCAGAAAACGCAGCAAGACAGTCCAACACACCAAAATCAACCAAGAGTACGATTCAGTACTGTCATCCAAGAATGCAGCCTTCATCTTGGATTCAATCCCTAACTAACACAAAGGTGAGCTTATCCTGGCTCTGGATCCCAGTTAGACAGCGTGGTTGCAGTGGCTGATCCCCAAAGGAGGACAGCAGTGGGAGTGATGTGAGAGTAGCAGTCCAAGGTGGGAGAAAGTCTCTTCAAAATCAGGAGACAACAGAAGCAACCAATATAGCAGAAGAGTACAAGTGGCACAACAGCAAATAATACAAATTTTAAAAAGTGTATCCAAGCATTAGTCACGGATAATAAGCCTCTCTTTCTCGCCACATGGAATTTCAGCCATTTTTCAAAATTCCACTGGCATAAATATAAAGGAAAAGCTCCAGCTATAAACTGTCACTGAATGCTGTTGAACTCGGGTTCCTGCTTTTTTTTCCATGAATGCACTGTAAGTCAGCATTCCAAGAGCAACAAATGTCTCCAAGCCCAAGCTATTTCCCAACAGTCCATGGACCACGAGAGTGTCCAAGATAACAGCAAAAATATGCACAAGGCCATTCTCCCCAGATACCACATCCACAGAAGAAGGGGTGTCCCAAAAACCCAGGCTGATCTGCACAAAGGGGGTCTTGGGTTGGGACAACAAACAGCTTCAAAGACTCAACTAAGCATAAAGATCACTGTACTGCTGAACTGAAAATCCTGAAAAACAAGTAACATCCAAGTCATCAGCGAGATGGAATATCTGCTTGGAATTTGGGAAATGTGATTTGGATAGAGCTCTGCCACTGTGGAACGGCCACTTCCAAACTGTGAGCATCAACTTACCCACTTCAACTTCAACTTATCCCACTAGTTGGGATAATAACCTGCAGTGTCTTTGAATATCCCACTCAAGCTGCAAATATTATCATCATCCCAAATAAGTCTTCACTGAAGATGCTGAAAGCAGCTTATTAAGTCCCAGGTACCTAAAAGGTTTCACAGATGCTCTTGGTTGTCCAGCTCTGCTCTTCCAAGGAAAAGCACCTGAGGGAACTCCCTGTCCAGCAGCGCAGCTTTCCAGTTTCTCTCTGGCTTTTCAGCTTCTGCCTCAGCTTCTCTGGCATTGCAGACACAATCCTGTCTTTTACCTGTGCCAGTGCCTCACCACCCTCATCGCAAACTTGTAGAGGGACTGCAAAATATGAAGTTACATGGAGATATAGGCAGCTGGAACACCTGTACACTGTGCCATCACCTGTGAGGCTCAGAAAAGGGATGTTAAATTCCATGCAGGGAGTTCTCTCTCTTTACAGAAATTTGAAGTCTAATTTTGTAAGGCTTTAAAAACGGAGACAGGGCAGCTGGAGGCAGAGGACTCTGGATTTCCATGGAGCATTACATCTGATGAACAGCTGTGAGTCAACCTGCGTGGCAAAGGCTTAAGAATACAAGTGCTCAGCTTTAAATCCTACAGATACAGACATGGAATGACCTGCAGGAGACATTGCTGGCTTTTCTCCATCGCTTCCTCCCTCAAACACCACAAGTTTCTTCTTTACACAGGAACAAACATCCTAACTAAATGGTATGAAAGGGCCTGATCAAGAAACAGGCATTTGAGGTTTAGTGCCTATCAAATTTCTCTCACTATCAGCAATTCTGAGTGAGCCTGGAGATGGAAAGAGAACACATCTGCTCACTGCGGGGCTGGTGAGACGTTCCTAATAACGATGCAGATGTTTCCAAATGGAAGTGGATGGGATGCCCAGATGGCTTTCATTGTCCTATTTTTCCAAGCAGCCTGACAAACTTCAGATGTAAAAAAATAAATATGAATGATGGTTATGTCTCACCAGCCAAAAAAACAAAAAGATCATGTCTGACAAAGAGCAAACAAAGCAGATCTGAGGAGGTCAGAATTTCATCAGCTTTTCTCCAATGAAGCCAAGTGCCCTAAACAACCCCCAAAACATGGCACAGTGCTGTGTGAGCCCTCAAAGAAGAGATACTTTTAATTGATTTACCTCCCCTTGTGCTCCCTGTTGAAGAGAACTGTTAACTAAAGGAAGACTGATTTTTTACTTCTAGTAGTAAATGTTCTCAGCATCAGAAACTTGGAAGCTTTGAAGTGCTGGAAGTAATGAAAATATATTGTTACTTATTCTTGGCATGGAAAACTCTGCAAACTGATTAAGAAAAGGGGCTTGAAATAAATCAAGAATCAACCCTGTGAAAGCAAATTGAGAAATACCATTAAAATACCAAAGCACATGCTCAAAAGCATCTGTTTGCAAATTCACTTGTGATCAGGGATAAAAAGAACATGGAGTTGGCTGTGGAAGAACCTGAGCAGAACCCAGGGATATGGTAGTGCATTTTCAAGGACTCTTCAGGACAAACTATTCAAACAGTTCCCAAAATAAATTACATGGTTTCTGGATACTCACTGTGTGTTGATTAGAACTGAGCATTCAAAAAAAGTAAATAAATAATTTGATAAATTGTTTAATGAACTGGATATTTACTGCCATCATAGATCTACAGAATACAGGGCATTTACTGAAAATCAACAAAATCTATGATGCTACTAGTTACCTCATCTGTGATGATATCAATTAGAGTTTCTTCATAAGCCATGGAGTATAATGAGTTACCCTTTCACTCTAACGTATTTCTCGGGATTTTTCAAAACAGGTTTTGCCGCAGATCAAATTAAAACAAGAGATATACTCAGAATTACTCTCAGTCTAGAAGAACCAGCTGAATCCTTCATGTTCAACAACATGATTTTTAAATAAAGTTTGAGGTATTTGCTCTGTGTTGTAAGGAAACATGGAAGATCAGAACACAGCTGCACCATGGGTTGGCCCTGAGCTTCCTTTCCGCCCTAAGCAAGGGAAGAAAACCCCACAAAGAATCTTTACTAAGTATCAAATCAGATACTTAGAGGCAAACGAAAGTCTACATCCAGAAACAGATGAAGAAAAAGACACTAATGTGGAGCTGGCTCCTAATTATCTCCCTAACGTAGTTAGTGAGTCCAAGACCTAAGTGAAAAGTAAACCACTACTTGGCAGAGCAGCCTTCAATCATCCCCAGTGATTCTGCTTAAGCTACTTTCAGAGCTCCTAAGGAACATCCTCAGCAGCTTCTTCTCTTCCCCCAGGTCCTCTTCTCCTGGGCAGGGACACCTTCCACTATTCCAGGTTGCTCCAAACCCCAACTAACCCCACCTTGGACACTTCCAGGGGTGGGGCAGCCACAGCTTCTCTGGGCATCCTGTGAAAGGGCCTCAGCACCCACACAGGGGAGAATTTCCTCCCAACATCCCATCTAACCCTGCCCCCTGTCAGTATGAAGCTGATCCATGTTGCAGACTTCAGAAATCCCCAGACCTACAAACTTTCACTGTCTGCTTGCATGGACTTTGTAAAATCTCAGTTTACCACTCATAGCACTTGGAAACACAACGCACAAGAGCCTGGACAGGAAGGAACAGAGTATATAGTAAACTGGTAAACTATTACAGCATTAACTATGACATGAAAGGGAGGAAACACATCCAAACGCTTCAGGCCCAGAGGTTATTCTGATGCTCAAGGGCAGCCACAGACCCATCCCTGACTATCACACCAATCTGACTTCTGTAAATAATTAACACAGTTAGCAGTACCTCTTACTTTAATACCTCTAACAGATTTATTGCCAAGGAGAGAAAAGCACAACTAGTATTCCTACTGGAAACTGTGACTTTACGTTCTCTGGAACTATTAGTGAAGAGAATTGGAACGGCAGAGCAGAGCTCTCCATTAAGAAAGCACAAAGTTCCTTGCGTGGCCTTGTATCACCTGTTATTGTTTCCAGAAGAGACTAAAAGAGCTCAGTTTACATTGTTTAACCCTGTTGCAGTTGAAAATTTATTACCTGAAAGATTTTAGGTATTATTAGGATTTTGCACAAGATGGTTGGTGTATTTAGGAGTTTTTATTCTAATTTGCTGCCGTTGATTTATTATTTGATATCTGTAGGATTACAGAACAAAATCATTTGGCAAACAAACTGTTCTTCAAACCTTCTGATCCAGATTTTGCATTTATGGCTACAAGATATTAATTTCATACAAAAAGATAGCACGCACTCATCAAGCGTGTGTTTTCACACACACTCACAATCCATCATTCCCAGTCCTCCATGGAGGATTGCAGTGCCTGAATCCAGCTTTCTCGAGATGTCTAGGTCCACTGTTAGGCATCCAATGCAGAAATAGGGGAGAAGAAGGAAAATCCTAGCGTGTCTAGCCACCTGATGGGCAGAGTCTATTGCCAGGAACAACAGGAAGGACAAACCTATTCCCCGCAGGCATGTTGGGAGGTAGGAGCCTGCTTGTTACCTGGGTGGAGAGTAAGATGCCAAAGAAGACACAAGGCCATTCCTCCTACAGATAGGTCCTCAAACTTTTCCAGGGTATGTTTAGAAATAGGCCCTGCCAACAATGCTGCAAAGGAAGACACACCAACAAAACGTTTCCCTTGGCTAATCCTCAAGTACAAGCTAGCACAGCTCTTCATCCCTCCCTGGGTTCTCTTCACAAACCACATGGTATTTGATGGAACCCAACACAGATTTCCCAAAGGTCGGCCTCTCCCTGTCACCATGCAGGAGAAGTCAGCTTCCCTGAGACATCAGTTCCCTCCTTTCCAGCTCTAACTGCAGACTCAGACTTGTGTGACTTTTAATGACCTCCAGAACCCTAATTATATCTTGCTGATCCTGCCCCATGTTATTGGAGTACTCCAAAGAATGATTAGGCAAGGCATTCTGGAAAAAAAACCCCTGTTTTCTTAGCAAACAACAGCTGGGTCATGCTGTTACTCTGCAGTGTTTTACTATTACATTTTGGAAAGATTTATGCACTTGTGTAACACAGAAATGGATCTGAAGAAACTCAGTCCACTGGGAGCACGTGAAGTATGAGGCTGATGTTCTCACGTTAGTCATTTCCATCCGCATTCCTGTCAGCTCCAGCTGCCCAATTCTGTGTCATCCCACATAAAACAAACCAGATTAAGTTTACTTATCATCTACACCATGTTTTGGAGGGACAAAGGGAAGGGTGCAGTGAGCTCTGGGACATCTTGGTGTAATACATAGGGTACAGCAGGAGTTACTCCACAGTAACCCCACATGGACCCACCAAAAGCAGGAGCATGGCATCCAAATTGCTCATTCAAAACACACCAGATACATTTTCCTTCTCTGTCATAAACCAGGGATGCCAACATCTCACTTAGGTATTTTCAAAGATATAACTGAATTAAATTGCCCTCAGTTTGGATTCTTACCTATTTCTAGAATCTTTCTATTAATTTACTGAGCATCAAACCCATTAAAAACCAGGTGTCTCACAGGAAAAATGCTAGAACTGCAGAAAATTCAGGGGCAGAAAAGTCCAGCGAGAGTCTTATGGTATGGAAATTACTCTTTTATGTTATGACACAAACTGCTACGCTTTAATTAATTTTCCCAACAAAAGCCTGCTGTAGAACACAGACTGATTAAACAAGGCTCTTTGGTCTCAGTGAAAGTCTCTCGGTGCTCTCATTTTGGTCCTAAATTTGTAGGATGCACATGTGAAACACATGAACAAGCCTCAGCCCCCGCAAGCTGTGGGAGGATTCATTTCCTCTGGTTCCTGACCTCTAATTCACATAAACTCGCCCTGACAAGGCAGCTCTTCTGCTTCCCATCTCCCGTGGAGAGTGCCATCCTGGTACATACGTGTTGGTACATAAAGAGCACTTTTAACCATCTCATGTACACCTTTCTGATCAAACTCAGCAGTAGAAATGAACCACTTCACATCCAAGCCAGGTACCTCAGTCCTACATATCCACAAAGGTGATCCTCACCTTGGCATGTCTCTCCCAGGTTACTTTGAGAATGTCACCTATAAACCAAACAGGCTCCTTCACATAGGACCAGCTGCTTACAGAATATTTTAAAACCTCTCCTGTCCGTTATCACCACTGTTTGTTGAAAGTTTTCTTCTTCCTATGCAATTTGGGAGCACAGGGAGTTTTTATTGGAAAACAGTATGAGCCTTGGAAGGGCTGCAAGCTGAATGTACTGAACTGTCTACATTTTTTCAATTTTCCCTTCATACAGATTTTTCTCTGTGTTTTACTACTCTGGCGCTGGGTGCCTGCAATTGGAATGAAGCCTTTATTCTCGGTTTTATTTAAAAATAATTTTCCTTTGTTATTGCCAAGAATAGAAGACGACTTAAGCAGATGGATGTTCCTGCTCTCATCATCAGGCACAACCTCCCCGACAGACAGAGCACATCAGTCACTTCACAGCACCTTCTGATCCACTCCTGCTCAAGCTTTTCTTTCTTAAAAAAAAAAAAACCTAAAAAACATAAGCTTTTCCTCAGTATAAAGTCTGTGTTTCCTTTTGCTTCCTATACATCCATTACCACCACTCTTTTTCTTTTATACCACGCTGTGCTGCTCCTGTTCTATTTGATTACCTTTCCCTTGATTAAGCAAACTGTTAACTGGAAAAAAAAGAAAAAAAATCCCAATCCCACAAACTATATTCAATTAAGAACTTCAGGAAATCCACTTAAGTTTCAATTTGAGAAAGGAAGGCTAAATTAAAAGCAAAAGCTCCAGAAGCTCTGGATGAAGAACAGGATGTCTTTAGACAACCGAAGTTATTGCCATCAATACAATTTATTGGTGGCCCTTTCTTGGGGGACTACAAGAGAGCCGGGCAGACGCTTTTGACCAAATATTAGGAAGAAATTCTTCCCTGTGAGGGTGCTGAGGCCCTGGCACAGGTTGCTCAGAGAAGCTGTGGCTGCCCCGTCCCTGGCAGTGTCCAAGGCCAGGCTGGACGAGGCTTGGACCAACCTGGGATAGTGGAAGGTTTCCCCTGCCCATGGCACGGGGTGAAGCGAGATGATCCTTAAGGTCCCTTCCAACCCAGACCATGCTGGGATTCTGTGATTATACAAGAATGCCCATACTGAACAGAGATTGTTACACAACATGTTGTACTGAGTCTACACAGAAATAATTTCCATCTTTCCCATTGTTCTGATGCACAGACTTGTGTGGTGGGGCTGTGCAGCACCAAAAATATCCTCCACCAGAACACAGGTCATGAGAAATTCCGTTGAGAAAGAGCTCAGACACCCTCCGGCACGACCACGTCCCTGAGAACCACTAATGTGCCTGGGGAAGTGCCGAGGGAGGTCTCCCAAGCAGGCAATAGTCTTCCCATTCTTCTACCTTCTATTCCAGGGTTTCATTCCCAGGCAACCAGGAGCAATTCCCAAATCATTTCTTCCTCCTACATGTTTCCCACCTGGGACAAAGACACTTGACGCCAGTGCCATGGCAACCCCATCAGACACACAAGCACTTTGGTTCTTTGGGGAAAATGAAAATTCTGAAAGGAAGCTGGGAGATAAAGGCTCCTACTCCTTGTTTCCCACTGTTAGGATGTAATTACAAAAATACTTTCATCTCAAGTGCTCGCTGGGTGAATATGTTGTCATTTAAAAAATACTACGGTGTGAAGAGGAGGATGAAATAGGAAAGCTCTGAGTACATTACCACACTGTGTAACCTCCAAGCTCAGGGTTGGTTGTCATCATTCTACCATACAAAAGTGCACAGAAAAAATAACAGATGAACAAACAGGAGGAAATATAAATTGAATACTCAGTTATCAGCTCGAAGAGCATCTGATCCAAACTCTGCCTCATCATCCGACTGACGTCAGCTTGAGTCATCTCACTGACTCCAGCAGACTTGGACCAGGCTTTTATGTTTCTGAACACAACTTGGGTTTTATTTTACCACACTCCTGAGCCAAATTCAGTAGAACTTGCACAGAAGGCCTCCTAGGTGCAAATTTGACTGTAAATTATACAGGTTCTTTGCCTGTTTCTGTTTCATCTTGAATGCTTTCAAGGAATAAGGTTAATGATCACATATCCAGTGATGTTTCTCAGCTTATTAACAAGGAGCAGCTTCTTTTCAGCCCACCCAGACAGAGTGATATCATTGTTATTCTTCCGAAACCTCCCAAACTCAGGCTTGTCCTGAGAGCATTTCCTTCCATTCCTGACTAAAAAGCTATTTTGGTGAGAAAATCCTATGGATTTATTTGAAGCATGTTTTAACATGACAGCCTTATACATTGTTCTGTTTTTTTCAGCTCTGTCTGCACATCCCATTCACCCTCTGCCCCTCAGATGCTTCACCTCCAACATGGAGACTTTGACTTTGTTTCTTTTTGTCCTTAAGGATAAGTATTTTTTTATTTAAGAGATATTATTTGGGAGTAACACTCACAACATGAACGCTGACTACCTGTAGTACTCAACCCAAATGAGAAGCACAGATGTTCAGTGTCTTTAGGATCAAGACTTAAATGACTGGGGAAGTTGAGCTTACAAATGTCATCCCAGGGCAATCCGACATGGAAAAGCTGTCAGGAGACTGTCATGTGTATTTACACCCATGGAGAACTCTAGACACTGTCCTGCCCTAAAGATACAATTCCCAGACCAGACCTAACAGATGCTCATCCCAGATCTTTAAAAACAAATGTCCAGTGTCACATCCCACTACATTTAAGTGTTTTTTCAATAGGTGGGATTTCTCATGGGAGGCCTTGGCTTCCACCCCACACAAGAGGAAGAGCTCCCTTTGTCCAGAGGAACTAACCTGAGCTCAGAACTTCAAAACAGCAAACACCCTGTCTGATGGACATCACAAGTATCAAGCAGGATTTGGGGTTTCCAAAATTATTTTAACATTTAGTAGTCAAGACCTACTGCTTCCCTGCACCACCTCACCTAGCAGACAAAAGATCAGATTCCAAGGAATACAGTCAAACAAGATCCTTTGAATCAGCAGACAGATTACCCATGACATACAAATAGTCAATCCTGCCAACAGCCTGTCAAAATGTGGAAAATTATCCACATTTCCCTGATATCACTGAGTGAGAGCAGAGGCATTTTATAAGCATAAAAGATATAAAATTATTTACAATTCCCAGATATCAAAACAAACCCCAAATATTCAGGTCCATTTTTATGCAAGAGACCCTACTCAGACCAAAATGACTGAAAAGACAAGAGGTATAAAGAGGCAATAATTAATGAAGGAATCCTTCAAGGGGCCTAAACCAGGTGTGCACACATACAAAGAACAATTTCCCACAGGAATGGGGCAGGATTTCCAATCTGATTTCTTGAGTGTCACATATAAGGCTTCTAAAGAAACCAATCTCTACACAAAGCAATTGTGCTGCTTTGGGGTGGGAAAGCTGAACCCATGCTATCCAGCAGCTAGAGGCATCCCAATTACTTCCTCAGAACCCCAGATGTCTGGTTCCCACTTAAAAGACAGTTCAGTGAAGCTTCATCAAAAAGACAGCATAAAGGAAATAGGGAAAGAGAAGTGGGTAGGTGTGCTGACTTCCATGAGAACACAGGATATGAACCAATTAATACTGCACTGCACTGTGATCACTGCTAAAACCTTGCTCTCAGGATGGCAGCTTTTCGACTTAGAACCCCTACGCTCATTCTGTCCAACTGTTTGAGCAATGTCCAACCAATCCCCAAATGCTATAAAATCCTGCAAGAATACCAGATATCCTGTCAGACTGCAAGCTCCTTCCACATAGCTAGAGCTGGAAGCCTTCCTCTTAGAAAACTGACCTTTTGTAGGGAGAACACGACACAGAGTCATGCCCTGTGTCACTCCCGAGAAAGGCTGTCACACAGTTTCCCAGTTTTGTAAAGACTTCAGTGACAACAACAATTTAAAGTACTTTTTAATCTTAATGGCTGTTTTGTTGAGTCATCTGTCATCTGTTACTGAAAATCTGGATTCTTGTCTGTGCTGGCTGAACTCCCAAACCGCAAGCAGACCGTACTCTGCATCACTGCATCGAACCCAATGATGAGACTCCCACAACGGTGAGGACAAAGGACAGAGAAGAAAGAGAAAGACTTTCATGGCATTGATATGCAGCTCATACACAGACAACTCAACAGCTGCAGTTGATAGACAACCACTCCAACCATTTCCTCTGGCTCCATGGGCTTCACCTTGCTCCAACCTTTGTCATTGAATTATTTAGGTTGGAGAAGCCCTCCAAGATCGAGACCAACCATTCCCCCAGCACTGCCAAGGCCACCACGAACCACCCATGTCCCCAAGTGCCACATCTACATGACTTTTAAATCCCTCCAGGGATGGTGATTCCTCCACATCCCTGAGCAGCCTGTGTCAGGGCATGACAAGCCTTTCCATGAATTTTCCTAATATCCAATCTAAACCTCCCCTGGTGCAACTTGAGGCCATGTCCTCTTGACCTGTCACTTTTTGCCTGGGAGGAGAGACTTAATCCCACCTGGCTACACACTCTATTTAGGGAGTTTTGACCTCCTTTCAGAGAAGGGTCTCCCCTGAACCTCCTCTTCTCCAAACCTCCCCAGGTGTACAAGCTAAACTGGAATGGCCTTGGGGTACCAAAAGCCAAACATCTCCAGTTCTGTGTACTGTATTCACTTCTACTTTTATTTCCCAAACCCTTTCAAGTTCCAACAATATGTGAACACAACGCAAACACAGGAATTTGAGAAGATGAAAGATACTGAAATAGAGCAGAGCATTCATGCGAGCAGAGCTGCTCTTACATCCTGAGCCCAGAGCCTCAAAACCCTCAACCTTTACTATGCCAGGCCCTGGTTTTTGAGGATTTGTGTAATATTAAGAAGACATAAAAGCAAATGGATTAAACTACACGATGATAATTATTCTCAGACACGATAATTATTCTCAGATGGACCAACCACATTATCTTCGAGGCAGAGGGGAAATCCTTGGATGTGACAAAATATATCTGATCAGGACAACAGCGTTCAGACCACTTTCACTGCAACCAGAAGGAGGAAAACAGTAAATTGGCACAATTTCGCTGTTACTCAGAAAGACGTGGGACCCAAACTTTAAACAGGAGTTGCACAGCCTCTTTCAAAAGCTTTCATAGGCTGGAGTCACTTGGAATAGATCTGCAAGCAAGCCCCACAGGATACTGTACCTTCTGTGTGGACATCAGGGAGCATGTCAGTGGGATGCTGCGCTACCGCCGACCGCCTGTACACCATGTGGATTCTTCCCTTCTCCTCTTCCATCTGCTTTCCTCTTTCCAAAGGCTCAATGAAGTATTCATCCTCATCAGTTCTTATCATTCCAGCCTAGTAAGAGAGAAAACATGTCCATCATGTCTATATGTCATTTTAGAGCCTAAAGATCCAGCCTGAGGCTCTAAAAACAAATACCAAGAGGGATGAAGCATAAAATGCTGGGAATACTACTGCAACCAATACATTTCTTTTTTCCTCCCCAAAATTTCACCAATAAAAAGAGCTGGAAATTTTCCAAATGAATGGAGATGAAAGGGCAGAAGCAGGTTTTGTGTTTGCATGTGAATCCTCCCCATAAACTGTAGTGCCAACCCAATGCTTCCTTCCCCCCAGATGGAGAGGTGCACAGGCAGGTGCTCAGAGCACGTATTTTTCAAGGCTCCCTTGGAGAAAATGCTGTGGTGGATTTTCAAGAAAAAAGTATGTGGTGGAATCTTTTTTTTTCCACAAAAGCACATTGATGGAGCAATCCAGGAAAGCAGTCTCCAATCTTGGAATGCTATTAATTTTACTATTTTTTTTCTTCTAAATTACCATCATTCCAAATTTCCATCCACTGAAGGAGGCAGGTTGGAATCTCTGCTAGTGCAGAGTTCTCTAGAGCTGTCCTCAGGATTCTGTGGAAATGGGAAGACAACAGGACCACCAAAATCTGAAGCACAGTGGCTGGAATTAACCTACCTGTTGCCAGCACCATTTCAGCCCTGAGGCTCAGGGAAGTGGATTAACTTGTTGGCTTTCCTACAGACTTGCTTCTCATAGGGAAGAATCCAGAAAAAACCTGCCCAAGGTCCAGTCAGCACCCCACCTGCATCTACCTTGCTTCCCAATATTTATATCTGTCTAAATGACTTCTGAGCATTAATGCCTTTCATCCTTGCAGCTCTTTCCGTCCCCCACTTGATCCAGAAGAAATGGTGCAGAGTGAACAGAGGGAATTCTACAGAATTAGATGCAAGAACAAGTGCTGCTGGAGTTCATAATAAAAAGTAACTGGGAGCAAGGCCAAACCCAGTCTGGCCCAGGCAGCCCACCTAAGAGGGCCTCCTAGAGGACACCAAACCTTATATCCTTTATTGGACCATGCATGGATACAGCAAAATCTGGAAAACACTTTTTTCCCCCCAAATATAAAAGATGCAGACAAGAATAAGGGAATTAGAAACAATATAAAGCCTTGAGAAAATAACCTACAAGGGCAGGTTAAAATAAGGAATCACTTCCTGAGCCAAAATCAACAGCATTTAAGGGGGGAACATGATTCCCTATAAATATGCATTGGGTGTTTGTAGGAAAAGAGGAAAGAGCCCTTCATTCAGGGAGCACAACGGAGAGCTGTGGAGTGACCATTAATGGCCACATTTAACTTCAGTATTAAACATTACGGGTGGGATTTCCAAAAGTATTTTAGGAAGTCAAATGCCCCGTTTCTAGTGGTGTGCAGTAAGGGTGAGGCAATTAATTCCCAGGTGAGTTTTGGAAAGGCCACCCTCAAAATGCCAGGAAGTTTGTTCAGCAGTCACACTGATGGCCATTATTAAGTGCTTCTAAAACTGATCACCAGAGAGCAGGAAAGGCTTTGGGCTGTTAAACCCATCATACCATCCCATGGTCAACACCACGAGGTCAGAGGATGCTCTTACCTTTGGCTCCCAGTCTCCATCCCCAACTCTGCTGGTATCTGTATTTTGAACACCTTGTGTTTTTGTAAGACACAGAATCTCCCACAGAGAAGATAATGCCATAAATTATGTTTTTAAACTGTCCTTAGTGCCGTTGTACTACAAAGAAATGGTTTTTCAAACACTGAGGTGACACCCTGGGGAACTGAGGCGTTAATTAGCAGCTATTTCTCCTAAGCCAGCTCTGAACAGTGAGAGAACAGATCTGTAAAGCTGCTTTAAGCAAATCAAAAACACAATATGGGAATTCAAGATCTACAGAGTTTCCCTGCATCCCTTTACATGAGGATCATCATTTGTATTACGGACACCTTCTACCTTTCTCAGGGTCCACACATCCCTCTGTCATACACAGTAATTTGGAAACACCACATGCTGGGTCTTCACTGGGAATTTGAAATAGGGGAGATTATAAGCTTAAAAAATTGAAACTTAACATCACGTTCAAGGCTCTACATTCATCTCCCAGCAGAGCAGGCTGTCAGTAAGTGGAAGCAGATTAATAAGCAGATTGGAGCTTGCTCAGCAGCAGAAGGCTCCAGGAAGTGGTCATCCTTAGTAAGAAATGAGCAAGAAAAAGATCAGGAATAAACACAGGGATCTAAGGACACCAAAATCCCCTTCCCTCTAGAAGGAGGTTCCAACTTGTAACCCTTCAGTCATACACAGGTGCAAATATGGAGTCACAATAATAAAGCCACACTGTGCTGTTGGACTCTACCTACAAGAGAAGCACAAGAAGATCACAGGTCTCACCAGAGCGAAGCAGGTGGGTATGAAAGAGCCAGGCAGTTACTTTCTAGTCCAAGTACACTGAAGGATTCAGTGGGAAAAGGGAAAACTCCCTCTGCCCTGTTTTACAGGAGACACTATGCTCAGGAGGATGAACCTGCCTGCTTTGAAGAACAAGATCAAGTCCAACACCTGCAACAACACAGGGAAAACACAGTGACAGGGTCTGTACATCAAGAATTTCAGAGCCAGGACACTTCTCCAAATGTTTTCTCTTTCCCCTTCCATTCTTCAAAACATGTGGTGGGGCAAAAGAGGCCTTTATTTGGCCAAGAGAAGCCGAGTATCCCTCCCTTGCATGAAGACCCACAGAGGGTTGGTCTATCCAACAAAGAGGGACTCTGCCATGGTCTAGTTTCAACTTCCACCTGCATTTCCCACGAGCATCCAAAATGGATCTTCCTTGTTTCCCACAAAGAATCATGGATTGATTTGGGTTGGCGGGGACTTCAAAGACCATCTTGTTCCACCCCCTGCCATGGGCAGGGACACCTTCCACTGTCCTAGGTTGCTCCAAGCCCCATCCAACCTGATTTCAAACACTTCCAGGGATGGGGCAGCCACAGCTTCTCTGGACAACCTGTGCCGGCACCCCAACACCATCACAGGGAAGAATTTCTTCCTAATACCTAATCCAAGCCTTTCCTCCTTCAGTTTAAGGCCATTGAAACTAAATATGCATTCTATGGAAATGAAATGAATCAACCACCCCTCACACCTCAAAAATGAAATGTCGGAATACATATATGGAAAATCAGAACTACGTCAAGTGTCAGAATCAGAACACCTGGATCAATTCTCCCTTTGGGCCACACACTGACCATTCAGCTTGCAGCGAAATCTCTTACAAGGCTCTCCACACGTGGGAAGTTCAGTTCAGGAGGTTCTTTGTGTCATCCCACATTGTTTCAGCCAGTATCATCCTTGATTTCTCCATCCACCAATGCTTGGATTGCAGCAAAGGACTCAGCAGTCAAATCAATACAAGGCTCTGCCTCCCAGAAAACGCTTTCTTCTCATCATTCTATTGATGGAATTGAAAAACATTTCCAGGGCTCTCCCCCGACTCCTTATCCCTCCTTTTTTCCCCATTGGACAATCGCAGGTGGCTGACAGCCCTATCCTGCCCCTAACTAAATAGAAGCCCTATTGAAAAGCATCAAGAGCTCTGTGTTCCCTCAATTTAATATCCCAGCCTCGGCCGAGCAGACACTGTCTCTTGCCAAGACAAACACCTGGGACCTGGAACAGGGAGGGGGCAGGTTCTGGAGACAGCCCTCCAGTCTAAACTTTTTAAGGAGTCGATAGAAACATGCTTTTATAAAAGAGGTGCTGCCTCGTCTGAAAACACCGATTAAGCCCCAAAACACTGCTACCTTTCACCCTCTCTGTTGGCTTAAGGTGGGCTCAGTTCAGTGACTGTGCAAAACCTGCGTCACACCTACCTGCTGCTCCACTTTCCAATCCAAAGGCAAAAAGGTTTTGGAGTTGCACCGAACACTGGTTGATTTATTGGAAGAAAAATAAAAGCAAAGAAGGATGCTTTGCCTGCAGCACATTTCCCTTTGCCAGCCTCCCTCAAAACTGGGCCACAGTGGGTAGACACTGATTCTAAGTTTGTGTAGCTCCAGGGTTATACCTTCACTTCCTTGGGTGGATATTATTTCCCGTGCCACACGGGTTCCGTATTTTGGCAAGAATTAACTAATTCTCTGGATTTCTTCTCAAAAATTCTCTAGAAGTTTCTGAAGTTGCTGAGTTTGCCCACAATGCCACTCTTGGTGCCAGTGGCTCACCACCCTCACAGGGAAGAATTCCTTCCCAATATCCCGTCCAACCCGCCCTCTGTCAGTTGAAGCCATTCCCCCTTGTCCTGTCACTCCAGGCCCTTGTCCCAAGTCCCGCCGTGCTCACACACTCTGACAGGTCCCTCTGGCAGGGAGGGAAAGGCATCCAAACAGACATACTCGCCTCCCTTCACATCTTCTGCATGTTAAAGTATTTATGGCCTTGACATACTTGGCATATAAAAAAATACTACACATTAGAGGAATGCTGGAAAAAAGTAATATTGCAGCACTCCACACATTTTGAAGAAACAGATGGTATTGATCCAGTTGCCGGGTGCCTAGAGAGGAGGTTTGCAGATGGAATTCCTCCTCCACCACAGATGGGCCTCCAGTCTCGATGGAAGTGTCTGGGCTTTGGGAAAACACCACAGTTTTAGGGTAAAACATCCCCATTTACTAATCCTCCTGCTCCAGCACCCTTGGAGTGATTCCCAAAGGAGCAAGCAGAAATTCCGCAGCTCATTTTCCCTCTCTGGAAGATCAGTGTGATATAAAATCCATGTTCTAGCCCACGTTTTATCCTGGCCATGCATCTCAGAATTAAAGCAAAAGCTCCTGTATCATTTTAGGTTCCATTCTTGAAGGGTGTTGAACACAGGCAGCGCAGAGTGTTGAGATTTTTCTTACTAAGTGCATGCCAAAAGTGAGATTGCATTTATTTAGTAACATTAAACTCATTTTTGAATCAGATGAAATATTCAAACAGAACACACTGCTCGAGTCTCACAGCCACCTGAATCATCAACACAGCACCAGTTTGTGACCAATCATTAATACCAGATTTTTAAATCAAAAGTCTTCTGCAGCTACCAAGAAAAGTCTTACTTGTCCAGAAGATTCAGGAATCAGATGAAAATGTAGGAATGTTTAATATCCTCTTTCCAAACTACAGGCAGCACTTAGAAGCTGCTAAGATGTGCTCATACTAAAATACTGGAAATCATCTGCCCAGAGGAATTGAAGTCTCTCAACATACTAATTGGTACCACTTTAAGGAGCAAAAGGCATTTGGAAGAGCCATCAAATTAACAAAAATTCTGTTGAATTTGCACAGAAGAAAAGAAAATGTCAGCATTTACTGGGTCACTGCACTGGACTGGATTTAAGCTTTTTAGTCACCTCTATAAACATCCATAAGAAAATTCCTTTATGCTGAAATTTCTCATGCTTGGTTTTGATCCAAATGCTGGGTTTTCTTTCTCCCCCTTTCAGAAAGTCTAAGAAAACTCAACTGAAGCCCTTAAGAGTTATATGAAAGCAGAGAGAAAAAACAAACTTTGATTTTTATGTGGAAAAATACGTCTCTATTTTTTGTTCTTGGAAAACCTATCGGGATTCATTTTAACAGTAAACTGCCGCATAGGGCTGGCAGGCCAAATGCTCTGCCCTTAAAGAAGGAACTGTGGGTTTAAAATATCAGTTATTCGAGAGCGAAAAGTATGCACGGAACACTGTCAGAGCAGTCAAGCACCTCCCTGATCCCGGCAAATCTCTGTAGAAATATTTACTGAGCACAAGGTTTTTGTCTTTGTGTCAGTTACAGCAGACCTTCGCTAGGAACTAGTTCATGAAGAAACAGTACAGGAGATAGCAAAGGTTGCCAGTTCTGCAGTAAATGTGGTGTTTTCCCAGCTCCAGAAGCCATAGGATGACACCAGTCATGGATTCCTCTAAAGAGTGGAAAGGAAAACAAAAAGTGAGGACAGGACATCTGATAGCCTTCAGAGAAGGGAAAATGAGATCTTCAAGTGCTGAATACTCTAAAGGTATAAAGGGAATAAAATAATGCCAAAATATGAAGATCTCACGATGTGGACGTCATCAGCACCATTTATACTGTAGCACACAAAAAAAATACTGACTTATCTGCTGCCTATACATAACAGTCACGAATGACACCGCAGCATCATCGCTATTCCACGATAACAGAAAACTCAGTCCAAACTATATGTGAAGAAGAGTCATCTCCTCAGACAAAAGCCAGAGAAGGAGAGAAAACAGATGCAGCTTCCTCTGAATGGAAATACTCTGTGGATCAAAAGCTAGGAAGCACCAAAGCTAGTAATATTTCCATCAAACTCATAACTTTAAATTGCTTCTACATCCTTGTATGAACGAAGCAAAAATCAACTATGGCAAAATCTCTCAAAGGAAAAGCAAAAGTAGTTTCATAGCTTTGGTCAGGTATAAACCAAGAAAGTCAAATGACAAAGGGATTTTATGAGTTTGG
This sequence comes from Grantiella picta, assembly GCA_013397955.1. Taxonomy (NCBI): domain Eukaryota; kingdom Metazoa; phylum Chordata; class Aves; order Passeriformes; family Meliphagidae; genus Grantiella; species Grantiella picta. The sequence goes on along the minus strand of VZRM01000354.1, from coordinate 36,937 downwards.
GAAGCTGATTTAGTGTTGCATGGTTGTAGTTCATTAAAGGTCTCAGCCAAGTAGCAGAAGCACTCGATGAAAACTAAGTATCTATTTAAAACAGAAGTGAAAACAAAGATTTTTTTTAAAATAGGAACAACAGTGCTGCAGCTTTATCCATCATTTCAAGAAGCTCATGATGAAACACAGGGGCCAGAGGTGTAACAAACTGCCTCTTCTTTCCATGACTCTTTCAGAGCATGAATGGGAGTACAATGCTTAGGGCTGCAGTGTGACCCTCTGAAAAAACTAAGAAAGAGCAGACAAACTCTTTTCCTCTATGACTCTGCACAGTATTTTCCCTCCAGTCCTGCTTCCTGCCCCTTTGCAAACATCAGGCCATGTGTCTCAGAGGCCAAATTCCAGATCCAAGTACGTACAACACTGAATAAACATGGAACATCAAAAAAGCCATTGCTGAATATGGCTTCTGTACCTCCACCCTACCAAATGCAGTTACAAATTCAGCACCAACTCCACCATCAATGAGAACTTTGAGAGAGGCTTCAAGGATTGAATTTTGAGAACATTGACTATTTCAGTATCTATTTACTTTCTTTCCCTGGGACACACACTTTCCCACAGGTGACATGTGGAGACAGGACTGAAATGAGGAATGAGAGCCCAATTCATGCACTCTATGTGTGTTATCAAGAGTCCACCCAAGTTATACAATCCGGGATTTATTACTAAAACTATAAAAAAGGGCTTGTACTTAGTCATTTTAATAAGCTTGTGCTATTTTATAAACTGTAAGCTGTGAGCCTCCAGGAATCAAAACATTTAAGAAGTGTCTGCTGCTTTGGGAACAAAGAAGAAAAATCCAGAAAGGGAATTCTTTGTCCAATTCCCTTTCTGGATTTTTAAAAAGTGCTTTTAGGGCACTTTTGTCCAAGTGCCCTAAAAGCAGTGTTCTGCAAAAATGCATCGCCAGGACTACAAGGTGTGATTAAGTAACAGCTACAAAAGACATATCCAGAGCAGCACCCAACCACCAGCCCTTTGTTCTAGGCCATTTTTAACCACATACTGACCTGTAACAGCACTTCCAGTCCCTAAATATATTGCTTAAAGGGGAGGAATTACATGTAAACCCATGCTTTGCTATACAGAATGATTTTTCAACATCAGAAATAAACTATAAATAAAAGTATGAAGTTGAGGCAATCCAAGAGGAGACTTTTTATGAAAAGTCTCCAGGCAGACTGTCTCCAGTTGCCTGTTCCTAAACCCCTTCCTAGAGGATGCTGTCCTCACCTTGCCTCATCCACACCAGACTGTCAAGTGTCTTAATTAACCTCCAAATACTGTCTCCAATCTAAAGACAGGAAAAAAGAGACTAATAACAGCATTAGGCTTTTTGCACCTATGTATGTTCCACTCGTGGCTACGTACCACATTCACATTTTGCCCAGCCTGGGGTAGTTACAAGTCCACAGCTCAGGTGTTTTGGGCTATTCCTGTTGATTCCAGAGAGCCCACAGGAAGGCCCCAGAGGGAAGCTCTCCTTTTCTAGAAGGCACCTTGGATGTCATCATAGGTCACTCAGACACCAGCCTGAACTCACTGCATCTCTCCTCGCCTGGAGGGTGAGGAATTCTGCAGAACCATAAGAACACATGGGACTGATTCTCCTTTCAGCCTTGCTTTCAACTATCTGATAACCTGCTGCCAACTGCTCCTCAACAGAGAATAGAGACAAATAGTACAACTTTCATTTCAGCTACCAAGAAGTGCCTACAAACGCTTCCTATGAGCCAAAAAGAGATGAACTACATCCACCTTCTGGAACAGATATAGCTCAAAGCTGCATTTATAGTGCCCAAAGACCCACTTTCCATGTCCAGAGCTCCATTTTTATGACCCAATCAGTCCTTTGGGTCCAAGGCACATCTCAAGTGTCCAAACCCTCATCCCACATTTTTTAGGTCCAAGACACATCTTGATTGTCCAATCCCTCATACATAGGGTCTACATCACACCTTTAGACCTAAGAACCTAATTTTCAGGTCACAAAGCCTCATTTCTGGAGTTCAAAACTTTGACTCCAGGATTAAAAATCTCATTTTTAGGATACAAACCCTCACAAGTTCCAAACATCCATTCTGAGATGGTTCATCTTAAGGGGCCAAAGTATAATTTTTAAGGCCCAAATTCTGTGTTTGAAGGTAGGCAAGAAAGAAAGAAAGGAGGACATGCAAGGGCTTGGAAATGAGACTAATCTACCATTAGACCAAATCTGGCCCTGTTAGAAGAATTTATAAAAACAAACAATAATAAATAAATGGAGTTTGAGCAACCGTCTGCATAAACTTTGACTATGCTCCATGAAGTAAGGGTGAAGTACTCACTAGCTTTGAGTGATCATTTCAGGGAGAGGCAAACCAGACATATAAAACAATTTCTAGATTATATTATTTTATGCTATATTGACACTTGACTTCAGTCCCCAACACCTCCCTTCTCAATCAGTGCTCCTCCCCTCTGTGTTTTACTCATGAAGCCCCAAGTCCTGAATAAGGGACTGTATTTTTCCAAGCTTCTGGAGCTCCTGAACTTTGAGAAATCTTCTTTACTACAGATTACTATGACTGAGGAGTCTGCATTAGCCTGTGGGAAGTGCTGCATAGCAGAGAGGTGATGGGGATGAAGTCCAGCTGCAACCCATCATGCCCAGTTCATCAAGCCTGCCAAGTACAGCGAAACGCCAGTGGTGAGAGCAGGCACAGCAGGTCATGGGAGTTCATGGCAAGGAGGGAATTACTGTGGGAGGAGCGCAGTAGGGCAGGGGAGCAGGAATATCGGTGTGTTGAATCAGCCTAAGGCACTGCTGCCATCTGCCCAGAGTGGAATGCGGCCAGAGCCACTTCCATCGCCCCAGGGTTTGTTCTGCTTTCCTTCTCCCCAGGGTTTGTTCTGCTTTCCTAGTACTTTGCTGTCCCAGGAAGTCCTGGATGACCAGACATCCTCTCAACTACAGCTCCCAGCTTGGGCTGGCAGAAACCTCCAGGTCTAAGGGGACAAAGTCCCAAACCCAATCGCAATCCCAATCCCAAGCTCAGCAAGAGTTTCCAATGTGCTACAACCAGATCTCAGCAGCAGTTTGAGTGTTTGTCTCCAAAATGCTATTCCAATACACTGGGATAAAACACCAACGACTCCTAGAAAGATGCTTCTCCATTTAGGAACTCTGTCTTGCCAGCTTGGGGGAAATGATGCTGAAATAGATTAGAACCAACATAGGAACAAGAAATAACCCTTAATAGTTCAGTCCTGATTAAATCACGGCAATAAAAAAGCATTTGAAACAAATCAAAATGCCCTGAAACTGCTTGGAACCTATACGCCCCAACTCCTGCAGATTTTTTAAGCTTTTCCTGAACCAAGTTTAAAGCCTGTGCAATTATCTCTAGTCTGAGATACTCCAGCCTGTATTTCCAAAAGATTTGCCAAAGGAAAGTAGCTGTGAACATGCAGAGACATGTTTCTTCACATCTCCATATCCATGGAAAAAGGGATAGCAATAAGCAAGTGAGGAATAATCTGTCACAAATGACAAATCTGAGCATATTTTTTATTCTTGATGGTTGGTCTGTCTTCCAGGATTTCCCTGGTTTGGCAGCTGAATGCTAAAAGGCAGACAGATTCTTGAGCATCTTCCACTTGCAAACAGTTGTACTTCAAACCACCATATGCTACTCTGGGTTTGAAGGCCACAGAATTTCAAGAAACAAAAATACTCTAAATAATTTCCATTAAACAAAAAGTCCCATTTTACTTGGAAACTGAAGTCAAAGATTAAAGGTTTGTCATACTGGGCCCAGCCCTTCCATTTAAAACAAGCAAGGTTAATGCTCTAGGAGAAACAGAAACCAGCATTCCCATTTGGTGCTGCACGGATGTGAGCATAAACCACATCCCAGCTCCAACACAAAGGTACACATCTACAGAAACATAGGTCAGAGTGGAAGTACAAGCTAAAGGCATCATCCTCGGAGTTTGTTATGAAGCAGGAAGCTAATTGAGAAACTGAAATTATTTTCTATACCACAACAAGCAGAAAGTGTTAGAAGCCACTATTTCTAAACGTTAGGCTTGCTGCCTTCTCTATATTCACAATCTAAATGATTTGTAGTGTTTTCTTCAGACTGGCACCTTTGGCTTGTCACCCGAAGGATTCTGACAATAAATACTGCTATTTTGACCAAACAACAGCAGAAATACCCAGCAGAAACCTGTGGAAGCACCATCTTTCTGACACACAGTGAAGGAGAGGCAGCTCCTCTGTGACTAATGAAGTGTTCTTCTGCCTTGACAAGTGCAGGCACATGCATGTGGTTTTTTTAAATAAACAGGGTCATTTCCAAGGGAGATTAAGCAGAAGTGAAGATAGGAATTTGCAAAGCTGATGGCACACGGACATCTTCCACTGCAAAAGCAGATATGTAAACTATTTCAAAACAAAAGTGGTCAAGTATTTGGGGGTTTAAATGTAAGTTTAGATTAAGGAAGAGACTTACTTTACTAGTGCAAATGCCAGTTATTCCACATATTTACTACCAAACAATCAGAATCTAGCACTCTTTTCTCTATAATATCAAACTATTTCTATAAGCTACACACTGTGCAAACTGCTACCCCAGTGATTCCCTTCACTTTTTCTCAAGATTTCAGAACCTAGCTGGCTATTCTGGAGAGTGTCTAAATTCCTCTGAAGTCGAAAATAAATCTTTCTAACACACACATGCCCCTAGAATTTCTCACTCTTGTTCCAGTTTCTGTTAAGCCATATTATCTCACTCTTCACGTCTTTACGATATATTGAGGATCAAATATTCTAGCTGGGTTGAGAGACACATAGTACAGCAACAGGGAGGCCAGAGATGGTAACTGCAAGTTCCTTTTGCTACCCTGGGAGATGCGGGAGGAAAAAAATACTAAGTAAGTCTTCAGGATTATTTATTTCACACTCACATGATTAGAGCTCTGAGAGATGTTAGAACAGCCAAGGTCAAGATGAACAGAGAGACAAGTGTGACCCAGGAGTCACTAGTCATTTACCCACTAGTCCTCGAAGAAAAAGCCCATGTTCTCCTACTCCAGTCCCCAAAAGCATGGAAAGGTGATGGGACATTACGGGAAAAGAGGGACACATTCCACTAGATCAGGTTGCTCCAGGCCCCATTCAACCTGCTCTTGAACACTTCCAGGGATGGGGCAGCCACAGCTTCTCTGGGCAACCTGTGCCAGTACTTCTCTATCCTCAGCATAGAATTTCTTCCCAGTATCCCATCTAAGCTGCCCTCTGTCACTGTGAAGCCATTCCCCCTCCAAAAGTCCCCCTCTGGCTAAACACACCATGAGCAGCTTGCCAGCCACATGGCAATCTCTGACGGAGCTGCTACACGCCTTAATCTAATTCCATTTAATCCAATTTCTTGTCTTCACGTGCTGCCTCAACAGAACTTCATTCAGGCTTACTGCTAAAATCCAGCTCCCAGTTCTAGGGTCTCACTCATCAGAAGGATTCTACTGGAAGCTACATCTAGCCAGGCAGGGGTCTACTTGACCTCTGTAAACCTAGTACACTGGCAATAGATTCTCCTAAAAAAAAATCCACCAAAACCCCCAAAACACACCAAACTGATATTAGTTGTCACCTCTGATGCAACCACTACCAGTATTTCCTTTCTCTAAGCAAGGGAATTCAAAGAGTTTTTGTCTGAATGGGGATTTTGAGCTATTTCTGCAGTTACTCCCACAGTGAATGCAGCCTGCTGCTGAGGTGGGAGCTTTCCTAGACAGGACTTATCTCAAAATGGAATCAAATCATGACCATGAGGCACCTAAAGGAAGTGGGAAATCCACTTGCAAGAAAGGATGCTTGTTGCAGACGTTTTCATATGACTCCTGCCCCAAATAGCAGCAGGGCAACCACCACATTCATCTCCCTGGATGCTGCAGGCATGTTCCACCAGTGCTCCTGTGCCTTATGGAGCACAAGGTGAATATTGTTGGCTTTCCCTGCTGCATGACTGAATCAATGAATGGTGTGTGGGCTCCATGTATGCCCAGCCTTTCATTCTGGGATTTGGGCATCTGCTCAGCCACAGTGAAACTCTGCGTGTTCGCGGACAGATTGAAAACAAACCCATTACAGATGTAAACCACTCAATTCTCAAGTGACACCTCCTGATAAAACAGAACTGCATCTAAGAGAACAAAAAGCATGCTCACTTTATAAATGAACCCTTTAAAACTTAATGCTGCTATTCTTGGATAACAGGGCAGCCCACCACTGTAGTACCTGAGAAACAAAGAGGGATGACTTGGACACCAAATTCTAAGTTCAGTTAACAGAAGATCACCTTTTAAGATGAAAAATGTCTTCATTACTGATTTTCCTGTTTTTAACACCTCACGCAAATAAAAAGAAAACCCAACAACATGTAGGTTTGATTTCTCTCTCTCACATCTGCGACACTAAGAACTTTGCTTATCAACCTCAAAGAAATTATCCCGAAGTAAAGCAGCAGGACATTAATATCTTCTAATGGATTTAAGAAATGAAGTTCCGTAAATTACATCATTAGAACATTGTGGTTAAAAGCAACAAAAGCTGTGCACCAAGTGTGACGCAAGACACGAGTGCCATGAAAGCAGCCTTACCAGACCATCGCAGTTGCTGATGGCCACCGCAGCTCCGGGGATGTCCGTGATGTCCCCCACGTAGGCACAGTTGGTCCACAGGGGTTCTCTCTTCCATAATCGCTCTGTACCAGTTCCAGCCTCAGACGTGTTACCACCATGGCTCCCAGTCTCCACAGAGTCTTCGTACCACTCCACCACAGCCTCGGGAGCCACTAGGCGAGTGTTGGGTTTCAGCCGGAGATGGAACTCCCTTCCGAAGGCAGTGACATTGAAATACAGCTGTCGGGGGCTCTGGGACACCTCCCGCGTCGACCGCCTTTGGTGACTCGCTGAGAGGATGTTGGAGACGTAGCTTCCATCTGCATTGGTGCTAATTGGAATCATTAACCCATACGGCCTTGGTCTGCTTTTTCGGAATTCTGCCAAGAGACACACCCAAAAACCAAACTACAGTAAGATCAAGAGCATGGAATGAGCCCAAAGACTGAAGGACTCCTCTGCCTCATACCTCCCCTTCCAAAAATCCCAACTTAGGATTCCTGTTTGAGCTACTAATGTGGGCAAATATAAGGCACATGCCACTGCTCCTCTTTTATCATGGAATCACAAAATGGTTTGAGTTGGAAGGGACCTTCAAGACCATCCAGTTCCAAACCCCCTGCCATAGGGATGGACACCACCCTCCACTATCCCAGGTTGCTCCAAGCCTTGTCCAACCTTGTGGCAAAGGCCTTGTCCAAGTAGCCTTCGACACTTTTAGGGATCCAGGGGCAGCCACAGCTTCTCTGGGCAACCTGTGCCAGGGCCTCACCACCCTCACATGGAAGAATTTCTTCCTAACAATTGTTATTACAAAGATGATTTTCCTAAAACTTACAGAGAAAACCCTGAAATATTCACTGACATTTATCTGGGGAGTTTCTTGTGGGTTTCAGGTTTGCTCAACAGGCCCAGGAGAGGCATGGACCCTTCTGAATTCTCCACCACCCTATGCCACACAGCTCCATTGTACACCCTACACAAAACTTGCTCCTGTGTCAGGACTTCCATCAAGGTTTTGGAAATGAAGAGCCAAGCTTGGCTATAAGCACAATTTGCATACAGATTTCTTGGGAAATAGAAATAGGGCAAAAATCCAGTGGATCCCATGCTTCTGATAAATTAACCCACGTCAGCACTGGTAAAGGCAGTACCTTTTCTGTCTACAAGTCCCCTACCCAGAAACTTGCTATTGTCCTTCCTCTGAGTAACACAGATTAAAAAAAAAAAAGACAGACTCTAATTATTAAAAAACCGGATACAGTTCTGCACAAATTTGGCCCTAAATCCTGTACTTTAGTGCAGTTGAGAAAAGCCAATAACCCAGGAAACCACACTATCAGTAATCCTGGAGAAGGTCAATGGCACAACCCTCAGCTAAGGCAACATGTCTTCAAGTAACGTCACACCACTGTAAAACGAATCCATCAAATTAGTTTATCTTTTCGGTGAGACGTCTGTAATCTGGGAGCAATCAGGATATTTGGTGTCCGATTTTCAGACTGTAAGGGAGGGGCCAGGTCAAGCTCTGAGCCACACCACTGCTCTGAATGGATCCAAGGCCTAAGTCTAAGCCTGTGTATTTGGCTATGTGAGAGTTAAAAAGACATCTTGCACAAAAATAGCTATTCCCAACTCCTCTCTTCCTCGGAGGGCTGGTGAAAGTGGTTATCAGAGTGATATTCCTGACAATTTCATTTGAAAAGCTGCAAGATTGGACTGCTCTGCAGCTAGCGCCAAGTGCAACTGAGAATTCCTCAAATAAATATACTTAATTAAATGAGCTAAATTTCACCTGCTCCCAGTGTGGATCACACTTGATACGAGAATTAATAGAGGACAAGCTCAGTAGCCAGTTCCTCTCTCCTGGTGGCAAACATAGCTGGTTTTAAGAGACTTACGCATTCTACAAGTATCTTCAGCAGGAAAATGTTCCTAATGGCTTCATGGACACACACACGTAAATTCTTGCACTATAAATATCTTAATATACAAATCCAGTATCCTAGGAATGTGAGAAGTCACTTCCAAGCCCACTGGTACCCCACATCCTACAGCCAGCAGCCATAGGGTGGGTTTCAGCAGCAGCCAACTCCACCTATTCTGCCATACACCCACAAGATTAGGATCTAAAACAGGCATCCTAATTAGGCCATCACCCTTAGGATAATTCCCATTTAAAACACTGGGAATTCTGAGCCAGGATTGTTAATCTGTCTCCTTAGAGAAGAGACCAAATTAAAACTCTAAAGTCATTTTTATTAATTAGACACCAGGCCATGCTCAGGAGACAAGAGCTGCTGGGTTGTACATTCTAACTGGGTCAAAGTAAAAACATAGATCCTCACATTCCCAGCGCTTCAGCTTCACTGGGACTTCATTCCCAGGCTGACATTCCACCTTCTACCTCGCTGAGATTCCTTGTGGCTTGTTTTCCTTTCTCTTTAAAGCAGAACGTTCAGTGCCAGAGACCACAGTCTGGTGATCAAATTCTGTGCTCACCGCACGACTGAGAAAGTGCTCTGCACATCTTGCAGCAGAATTCCCACATTTCCACCGGCTGGGGAAAAAAAAAAAGGCTATTTTGCTAATAAGAGCAGCCAGCTAGCCCGAAGAAGGTAGGAACAAAGGGTGGAAAATAAGAACTGTCAAGGTTTTGAGTCAGCGAAAGCGTTTTCCAGACTCTGTAAATGCTGAGCTAGAAGAGGAAATGCCTTTTGTTCAAAGGCAATTAAAATTATATGGGACATGACTGAATCCCAAAGATATCTTAACTCCTCTGCTGACTTATATTACCCTTTTCCCACAAACTACACGCTCTGAGGAAATGCTACCCCAGCTGTAGGTGCTCCCTTTCCTAAGCTAAAATTTCAGTCAATCTGCTCTGCTAATTCAAAGCTGACAGTGCTGATCAGAGCAAGAGGAAAAGCACTTAACTGTAAATTGTCTTCATTTTTTTTAATCTGGCCTTAAAATGCTGCTCCAATTGCACAATGTTTAAGTTGAAAGGAAGCACTTAAGAAGGAACATCACATTCTTTCATTGTGTGCCAAAACATAATTAGTTAGAGAATGCCTCTGAAGAGAGCTGTCCGGGCTTTTTTCCCTCAAAACCTCATGAAACTGCAGAATTAACACCACTGGCTCACAGCAGTTGTCTCTGCATTGTACAACAGCTGTGGTCAAGGGAGGTTAAAAAATCCTAAACTTTTTTTATCACCTACGTTTGGAAAAAGAGTGGTTTTTATGCATAAGGTTCTGTGAAATACATTGATCAAAAATCGTTCAGGTGGTTGTCCACAGCAGAATGCCAAATGCCTAAACATCCACTTGAGAAGATCTCAAAAGCACAGTCTATGTGGAAATCAGTGGCATCAGTGGAAAAGGAAGAGTTTCTGAAAATACAAATTATTTCCATGTCTAAACCATGCTACCCAAGAAAAGAAATGTAGGGGAACATCCCGCCCACATGGCCCCTGCACGAGGCTCTGCTGCTGAGTCCCAGGCCATTCCGTACTGACATGATGGGATGACAAGCGATCTTCCAGAGCTTCCTCATTGGAAGAGGTGTTTGGATGTAGCTCGAGGGTCAGGAAGCTCAGACACCTCAGCAAAAGGACTGGATCTAAGGTGGCATCTCCAGAGCATCACCATGGAATTTTCTGCCTGGAACTCACAAGCTGTGACACAACCAAACTGCTGGATGGCAGACATCCAGCTCTGCAGTGGCAGAAAAAACTGGAGAAAAAACAGTTACTTGCTGCTATGGGGATGAAGAGGACAGTGTTTCCATAAAGAGACTGTGACCTGTTCTGGGAGATCACACTTCAGTCCCACAGATAAGCACAATGGCATGAGCACAGAGCTGTTCTCCTCACTTAGCAAGGTGATGCTTAATAAAAGAAGATGGTGTGGAGACAACTGGACAACAGAAGGGGTTTTGTCATCACCCTTTTCTGCTTCATCATTGGCTGGTGGCTTCCAGAAACAACAGAGCAGTTTCAGTCCCTCTGAACAACCTGGATCACTCCAGAACTACTGTTTGCTCTCTGCTTGGCTGCCTTTAGGTGGCAGGAATGCCCAGAGAGAAACAGAAGACAGGAAAGAGGGACTTCAGAATTTCCTTCAGAAATTCCTTCAGAATTCCCACTCAACTCTGCACCTGAAAGGGGATGAGGCTGTGTGGGATCTGGACATTGTAAACTGTATGAATGAAAGCAAGGGACTGCAAGGAGAGAGGCTGATGGGGGACATCTCTCTAGTGTCCTCATTCCTCTGCTTCACTGCCACTTGTCCCAGGGATACAGACAGCTCAAGAGACGGTTGGTGTGGTGTTTTTGCAGCCTCTGCACAGCCGCAGGCGCGTTGCAGGTGCTTCCTGCAGGCAGTTCGGCCTGGCACTGTCGTGTCAGTGTCAGAGGTTTCTTCCAGAAGTTGCACTGAGCAGTGACAGAGCTCTGCTGTGTGAGAGAAAAAGGTGCAGCACAGCATCAACACCTTCAGGCTGAGTGACACACAACAACTTCTTACTGACAGCTCCCAGGCACTGCAGCACACTGTGTGAATGCAGGTAATTAAGAGTGCTAACTTGCTATCCCTGTACTGCAGCCCTGATGATTTTTAACAAAAATAAACCCCTAGGTACCTTAATTTCCCTAACTGACTTCTCAGGCTACAAGAAAAGATCAGCTGCTGACAGCAGCCAGCCCCAGGCCGACTCAAAATACACAACGCCAATGCAAAGCACTACTTTGTGGGGACTCAGAAGTGGGACAGTGCATTTGCAGGCAATTCCAAGGCAGGTTTTATGTCCAAGTCATTAGAACTGTCACCTGAGTAAGCCATAGTCTGAAGCTGTGGCTGCCCCATTCCTGGAAGTGTTCAAGGACAGGCTGGAAGGGGCTTGGAGCAACCTGGGATAGTGCAAGGTGTCCCTGCCCATGGCAGGGGTTTAGAAAGAGATGAACTTCAAGGTCCATTCCAACCCAAACCATTTTAGAATTCTATGGTTCTGTACTTTTTGAATCAGAATTTACAGGATCAAATTCAGCCCCAAATGTTCCAGATTACAGCACTGCCAGGGCCGTGGAAGAAAAGAAGACGTTAAAGGACAAAGAGTTATTTTCCAGATTCAGCAATTTTGCCTGATATACTGTGTAATTTAAAAGACACATTCCTATATAGCTTATGGTTTCTGAAATTCAAATACAATCCATTTCTCATGGAAAGGACTAGAAATAAAAGACAGGATCAGCATACCACTGGAAAACCCCTCTGTTTGCCAGTTAGCTTTAAATGTACCTCACTGTCTCTGTTCCCATTATTCACTGATCACGGTGGAAACCAACCTAAGCTCAGAAGGACGCAGTGCCAGAACTGAAATTGAGACAAGACCTCCAAAATTTACAGAAATGCTTGAAATTCTTTTCTGAACAAAACCTGAACCAAAACCTCATTGGACCTGCCAGGGCTGAAGGTCCAATGACAACTGGAAGCAGAACTGCCTGGGGTCTGTTCCCACTACAGAGGAGCTCCAGAGAGCACTCATGTGCAGGGACATGCACTCAGTACCAGGATGGTATAAGGCTCATTTTACACTGGGAAGGGAAGGAGCACATAGGATGGCATTCCCTGACACTAATGCTCTGCGAATGCCAACTTCCACATCCTTCCACTATCTCTCCCATCCTGTGGAGCACCCAATTACCAGTTAGTGTAAATGAAAACAGATCTCCTGAAATTAAACTGTGGGTGTATCCTCCCACTTAAAGGAAGGCTCCCGACTTTGGGAGAAGTCTGAGAGGCTAAAGTCTCAGTAAGAAGCTCCCCATGGGCACAAACAGGCATATTTTCCCTTCAGCAACCTCATGCACCACCGACCCTGAACTCACTGCACAGCACCTTCTTACCCAGGTCTATCAGTTTACAAGACCAACTACAGATTTTATAACTTTGATTGATTTATATTTCAGAAGGGAAGCACAGACACATAAAGATGCAAAACTGCAGCACAAGAGGGCATGCACATTCAAGCCATGCCACGTCACTGCAACTACAAATGCTTCTGGGTGGCAGTGGTGGGGAGTGCATAGGGAATGCTTGCCTGCATACAGATAATTTCCCCAGAAATAACTAGTCTTTGAGCTCACTTCTTTTATGTCTGTCTTGATAGCAAGAATAATAGCTAAAAAGACTTACCTATTTGGATCTGCTGTTCTTTACCAGCCTGCAGAAAAGAAAAGAAACACATGCACAAAGTTGTTAGTGTAATTACTATGCAATGGGGGATGGCAGAAGGCTGAAAAATCACTTGGTCTGTGCTGTACTATTTTATATGTTTCTGCATTTGATTTCCAGGCATAGCAATTCTTCCTTAAATGAATAAACAGCTGTTCCCACCAATATACTAATGGAGTCCACAGCAAGTTTAACATAAATAGAGCTGCTAAGCAATCCTGATTCTGAATGACTCGTTCTATACAACATGATACTGTGCCAAAAAGTAAGTTCAGTGGCCAAAGCAAGGATTTAACAGCAGGAAACCGATGAGCTCCAAGAAGCACGGGTGCTGAGGCAGAGAGGAAGCAGTGAACTGACAGCTCTTTGTATCTCGGCTAGAGAATGCAAAAGCCAACTGGACCACACTGACCACAGGGATGGTGGCAGTGACCTGATGTCACGGTCAGCTCACTGTCGGCTCGGTACTTGCTCTTGCCAGGGTTAGGGGACCCGGGGACATAGGATCCAGAGAGAAGGGACCCAGAGACAGCCGCTGCAGGACCCAGCCCGGGCCGGGGATGCTGTGTCCGGTTCCAGGCTGCTCGGATGCAGCGGTCTGCTGCACAGAAGGGAGCGGAGAGCCGCCCGTCCGTCTCAGCCTCTCCTCGCCCCGGGCCAGTACCGCCCGCAGACCCTGGGGCAGCGGGGGGACACGGGAGGAGCCGGGGCGACAGCGCGGCGGGAAGGGGAAGGCAGGGGTCCCCGCACTCACTCCCTCCCTCGCTCCCTCCCTCCCTGCTCTCCCTCACTCACCTGCCGGCCGGGCGCAGCGCGGGCCCCCAGGAGCGCGGCTGCCACTACCCAGAGGGGCNTCAGGCACGGCCCGGCCCGCCAGGGAACCGCCGGGGAAGCCGCCCGGCTCCGCGCACACACACACTGGGGCACTAATGCTATCACTGTGCTCCTGCTGCATCCGCGCCTCTCCCCGTCCTCGCTCCGTGTGCCTGAAATCCACCGCGAAACAACTGTCCCCTCCGTCCGTCCGTCCGTCCGTCTATCCCACCCACCATCGCTGCCTGCATCACACCCTAGCAGGGACTCCCAAAGCAGCTCCCCAGCCCGGGACCACATCCCCAGGCTTCCGTATTTCCCATTAACCAAAGGCAGACTTCAAAAGCTACTGAGTCTTAAAATGCCAAAGTGGTTTAGTTTGGAAGGGACCTTAAAGCTCATCTCATGCCAACCCCCTGGCACGGCGGCCACTGGACCAGGTTGTTTCAAACCCTGTCCAACCTGGCCTTGGACACTTCCAGGGATCGGGCAGCCACAGCTTCCCTGGGCAACCCATGCCAGGGCCTCACCATTCTTACGGTATAAAACTTCTTCCCTCCATCTAACCTAAACTGATGCTTGTTCAGTTTAAAACCATCACCCCATGTCCCATTTCAACAGCTCCCAAGGGTCTCACTGGACTGGAGTCCAACCACAAAGCTATTTCTCTCCCCACCAGCTGGGAGCTCAACACACAAGACAAAAGGAAACAGTGCCCGGCCTGGGCAGAACCCAAAATCCACTTGCACAGTGCCTTCCACAGACAAAAATCTGTACAAACACACTCTGTACACCTTCGTTCACAAGACAAAAGGAAACAGTGCCCGGCCTGGGCAGAACCCAAAATCCACTTGCACAGTGCCTTCCACAGACAAAAATCTGTACAAACACACTCTGTACACCTTCGTTTCCCCAGGAGATGTTTGCAGTTACACACAGAAGCTGTGAGTAACCAGTTGGTAATAGGCATCACTGGGGCATCCCCAAGGGCGAAACAGAACCTTTACAAACACTTTCTAGGAGGCAGAAATCAACCACTCTGACATTCTTGAACTCCGGCAGTGTTCAACTGAGGACTGAATTTTTTCAGGGTCAGAATTAGCCAATGTTTTGAATATCTGTATCTCAATTTAAAATCCAATTTAAAACCATTTTATTGTATGTTCTGCATTACCACTCCTGCAAAACATCACAACCAACCAAAATCAGTTTCTGTTGGCCTCACGTAGCACAAACACGTGATCTGCTGCTGCTAAACGTCCTCAGAATACATGTGATAGTTTAACTATGATTTTTAAGTTGACCTTACTGACAAAAATCATCTTATCTATATGAAAAGGAAAATACTGGCTCCACTAAATCCAAATTGCGTGAAAGCAACATTAAAGAGAAGGAGAGCTTCAGCCTCCATTTTCAGGAGATACTTTGAATATTCCAACCACAGCAGCCCCACTGTTTCAGAAGACACAGGTCCTGAACTGCATGATACCCTCTCACAAAGCAAAAAAATAAAAGGAATTTTTCTGAGAGAGTGGGAATGCATCTGTTTTTACAAGTGTCCAATCATTCCTGTACATAAAACATGAGCAGCCTGTCTCATTCAGCCCCAGCAGCTGCACAGAGCCACTTTTGGGAAAGCCCAGAATCAGAAAGGCTAAGGTACTGTAAAGTGCCAGCTCCATAATTGTACACTAAAAGGTATTTCACTTACCTTGCAGCTATTCCCCATTTTACTTGCCTCATGGAGGTTCACCCGGCAACCTCAGACCTTCCTTATTGCACATCATGCAAACCCTGAACACAACCTTGAGATCCTTGTGCATTTTTTCCATAATGTGAAACACCTGAGTGCTGTGTACTGCAAACCACCTGTTTTCTATTGTGAAATTATGAACCTGCACAATCTCAGGTGTTTTGTTCAGGCTAATTACAGGGGGACTCTAGGGAATCACAGAATCACAGACTGGTTTGGGTTGGAAGAGACCTTCAACATCATCTACTCCCAATCCCTTGTCATGGGCAGGGACACCTTCCACAGGCACAGGGATCCAAACTCCTGACCTCCAGTAAAGCTGTTTCTATGCTCTGAAAAACATTCTTGCGATACAGTGCTATGTCTGTTACCTCCTAAGTTATTAAACTTTGCCAAACTGGCCTAAAAAAGTTTCTAAATGTCAACGAAATCAAGATACACAAGAGACAGAGCTGGGAGCCAAGGCAGATACCCTGTTCTGTGGTCTATCACAGGCTTGACAGAATTGTAAGACAGCAACATAAGGTGTTAGAATTATATGCCTCATTATTTCTAATAAGAAACAACACCAAGTGCCATTCCTGTAACACACGTAAATCGAGGTAGTATTTGAAAGTTCAGTTAAAGACATTTCTCATCTCAAACAGCCCAGTTTGGCACATTATTATCAGAGAAATAATCTTGTGAGTATTTCTAGTCTGTTACACATACATATGCATATATGTTTTTACATATGTGTACACATATATAGAGCTGTTAAAAATGTGGTAGGCATTTGCAATTCTAAAATCCCTCAGACAGGCTTTCTGCATCTGTGCAACTTTGGCTGATGCACGAGACTGACAGCCACAAATATTTTATGAACCTGAGACTGGGGCCTGAAGCAGAGACACTGAACTCTGTCTGAAAGGCTTTGCACAGGGCCAGGGTTTGGAGCAGGAAGGCTGCAGCAGGATTTGGCAGGGATAATACTCAGGGGAGTAAAATACAGCATTACCTGATCTGGAACGTGGTCTTCATGAGGTCTCACATCCTCTCACGGCAGAGGTGTCTGCAACAAAACAATTTCAAAGTCAGGCTTAATAGGAGCAAGAATTCAAACGGAGAAAATTTGAAGAATATTCCCTCTGTGGAACCAAGAGAAGTCACTGATCAGGAGTTCTTGCAATGCTAATTAATCCAAGCTTCAAATATTAATTTCTTGAGAGAAGCCCCTCGTAAACTCAACTATAACATCTAGCAGGAATATTTATAGTGTAACTTAACTACAGCATCTAGGAATAATAGCTATCATCCAGACAAATCCCAGTCTTCACTGATTCCATCCCCACACATGGTTTAATGCTCAGTTTTACAGTGACATTTCCTAGTATTTAGGAATCACTACAATTTATTGAGTTTTTGATCGATGTATGAATTTGATGACCTTTCTTAATCACAGCCAGTTTGGAAAGCATTAATTCTGTTCTTTCTGCTATAATTTGGCTTTGGTGTCAAATCCTGACTACTTTTAATGACTGATACCTGGTGCTTCAGGTTCTCCTTCTCCATGGAGCCTGCCAGGATGGAAATATAACACAAGGATGGAATCCCCTGTGAGGCAGGGCAACCAGAGACCCAGATCCTACTCTGTGAGCCACTAGAACATGTCACCACGACATACTCAGGTTTCCAGCCTTAAAGACAAGAAGAATTTACAAGAACCAGATTACATGTTCTAAAACATTGCCGCTACAATGCAGAAACCCACCTCCTCCAGCTGCCCTGCGCAACAACTCCAGTCATGCATCCAAAAAGGTCCCAAAGCCTTTTTGGCTGCGATACCACAGTTAAAATTTTAGCCTTATTTGCCACCCAGTGACTTGCCATTTGATTTCCAAACCTACACAGAAAGCTTTTTTTTGGCATTATCTATGTAGGAAGGAGATCCCAGTACCAAGGTGTCAGACAAAGACTGCCAGACTGTACGTGAAACCCAAGAACTCTATAAAAGACAATGCCTCTAGTTTCTCCTTCACGGTGCATTAAAACTGGGAATATTAAACCACACAACCATATTTAATTGTTTTAAGGCCACTATTAATCTAGCAGGTTGTTAAATTAAGAAATATAGTGCACCTATTATTTTTAACAAAGCAGAGAAAGATTTATGGTCAAGATTTAACTGCAAGACACAGGAAACTGGAGAGAAAAATGTGAGATGTAAAAATTACAGTAGTAAAAGACATTGTGGAAAACATAAAGGAATGAAAAGAAGCAGTGTTTGTGAATTTTGTATAATTAGCACATGCCATAGAATTGTTCCTATTCTGAGGTGATGAGTTTTAAAACAATGTGTGCCAAATAAAATACAATTAAACCCACCCTGAATCTTCAAAAGAAATGATAACCCTGCTCCATGTCTAGGTTAACTGTTGCATTTGATGATTCAAAGGTCTTTTCCAACCTAAACAATTCTGAGATTCTATGGTCACTTCCTGCTGGCTTCACCAGCTCAGCACTATTCCTCTGTAACTTAAAAAGTGCTTTGGTTTTAGTCACATTCTTAGAGAAGTTTCTGGCGCGGGGGGCGGGGTGACTGCAGAGAAAGAATGGGATTTTTTCAGTGATTGCTTTTCTGTCACTGATTCACACAAAACAAGTTTCCATACAGAGGGAGGGAAGGAAGTTGCACACTTCAGCACTCCCTTACCTCTCAAATGTAATGAAAATCAACTTGCCTGGCATGATTCCCTATACCCAGAAAAGGCAAAAGCTGCACCACATAAGTGAAAAAGAAAAGTAAAAATCAGTAATATCCTGTTGAAAATCAGTTCCCTCAGCAAGCCAGTGGGAATGGCTGATTCAGCTCCAGTTCACAGCTCCTTACTTCAAAGAGTTATGATGTTACCTGATTATCTCACAAAATACTCCAAAGCCATCATGTCAGTAGTTTTTGTAGTTTCTATTTCTTTGATTCTATTACAAAAGGTCATTCCATGACACAAAACCAAACACAGCAGTGGAGGGTGGCTGCCAGCAGGCCTTTGGTCAGCATTTTAATAACAACCACAGTTGGATCCCAAGAGATAACACTGCTCCTGGAAGCTACCAGCTGTTCCGAGGGCATGCTGACCAGGACCAGGGGAAGGTGCAGACTACATCCGACCTAACGATAATCATACACATCAGCTTTGCATTTTATTCTATCAGTGTCTATGAAGAAAAGAGACAAACAGTTGATGCCACGATCTTTCCATTAAATGCATTTTGGCATTACAGCTGCAACCCAGCAAATGATACCAGGACAGAGAACCCAGGCTCTCTTAGCCCTCCTGAAAAGCCCAGCCAGGAGCTGAGTACACAGATCCTTCCAATTCACACACTTCCTGGGAAAGTGTACAGGCAGTCATGAATTATCACTTTGACTTCAATTTGCTGGGATGCTTCCAAATCACTTCCATTTCCAGAAGGAATTAAAACAGGTGCTTTGTCTCTGCAAAGCAGCTTAAGCTGAAGTCCTGATACCACTTGCTGCTCTCACATGGGGTCACGGTCATTAAATATTTAAGCCAAAAAAACAGTAAGTTGAGAGGAGAGAGCGGCAAGTTTAGCAGATAAACCCCAGCCTTTCCGGAGTCCCCTTCTCTGCTCCTTCTCAATGGGGCTCCAGCTGCTTAAAGAGCTCAACAGAACCACGAGGCACAACCCCAAATTCTGTTTAAAAAACAGAAGCTTAAATGAAAATGAGAACTGAGCTTCTGACCTTACCTAGGGTCATCTCACCACGTCACGGCCGGGGTTATTTCCAGGGCAGCATGTGAGAGCTTTCACTGCAGCAGCTTCAATAGGACTTTGCCTGTGGATTAATGGATGACTTTGGCTTCTCTTTCTTACCAGCCTTTACAATTCAGGAGAACACATAGAGGATTTCTTCTGCAGCAGCAGAGTAAAAGACAAAAGTGAGCTAACCTCCTGACCTACAAAATAACCTCATGGAGAAATCCATTCAACAGAACTGCTTGCTGTTCCTGGGAAAAGGAAAAGAAAAGAAAACAATACCTTGGATGCTGCTTAAGAGGGGAAACTACCACAGCAATATTTCTGCTCAACTTCTAGGCAACTTTTGAGAAAAGCAGAAGCAGCAGGGACTTCCAATCCTATGTACCAAAGAAGGAGGAAAAGGGAGACCTTGTGTAGATGGAACATGCACATGTTCAGCTTCAAGTGAATAAATATATGTAAAAATCCCAGTGGAGTTAAAGGAGGCTGCTCTGCAAGCTCCAGTTCCAGCATGTGACACCACCTTGGCATTATCCAGAGTCGTGCTACAGCACAGAGGCTGCAATTCCAGAAACCCCTGGGATAGCAGCGTATGGCTGAATGTTCTGATCTGTATTTAAAAAAGGATTATAACACTACATACGGTATTATTTTAGGATTTAATTCCAGCCTGTTTGCAACAAATTGCAGGATAATACCTGAAATTCATTTTAAGTTAGTGGTGTAGTTACACATACATAAGCATGCACATGAAATTATGTGGGGAAATATGTATGAACATATTTTTCTTTGCTGTTTCCTGCTTCGTTTCAGTTGGTTAGTCAATGTCATCAGTGTTTATGACCTAAGGCACAGTGGACAAGGTTATATGCCTACCATGTTGTTATAAAAACGAATTGTTAAAATCCATTTTAAAAGCTAATTAGTGAATTTCTAATGTGAAGACAGCCTCTATTGAAATTCCTCACTGTAATGGGGGTGATCTATGTCCTAGCTCCTCTCACTTTTGGGGATTTTAAAGTGCACTTTTGCTTTTATGTGATAACTATATGGAGAAACACTTTATAGTTATTTATCAATTTATTTCATTTGCAGTATGGAATATTCAGTATTAGTGACCCCTGGCTCCAGGAGGTGCCGTACAGCTGTCCCAGCAACACTTCATTTTGAAAACAATTAAAAATGGCAAAGCATCTGATGACTAAGAAAACTATCAAATATAGTTTCTTGTAGGATACCGAGGTCAACATAATTAAGGCATTTCAATCTCTCCTCTTTCCATTTTATTTCCCAAATGAAACCATGGCATATTTTGCAAAATCTAACCGGTAGTACCATTTTTCCCTTGAAGCCAAAGCCTTGTATATCAGGCTTGTGACTTAGCAAAGAACTGCATTTTTAAGAAAAAGAAGAAAAGGAAGAAAGGACTTAGCTTATCACTATTCAGTGTAAAATAAAATAAAAAAGCTCTCATTTAATGATTCTCCTAGAGTGCCATGTAGCATGAATCATGACCCTTTTTCTAACCTCTTAATTTACTATTTGCTGCCTTGCTGCTTTGTGGAAGAGATACTTGATGCCACAGTCTTTTCACAGGCTTCATTCTACACTCAACTGGAACTTGAATTCAGCAGAGGAGAAAGAGGGAATTCAAACCCTGGGCAACGTGAGTGCCAGCTTACAGCTTGCTGATTCCACATTTAAACCAGAAACATTCTTTAATTCAGCTCTGGGCTCATCTCTTTCACTTCCTATGTACAGAAATCACTGATCAGGATCCATCGGTGGTTAGCTGAGCCCTTTGGTCTTGTTTTTCCAGTGTTGCAGTGTCAGAGTAGACTGTGCTGAAGGGAATTGTCCAGCTCCAGCTGCTGGAGCAGGTTCAGGTGAGCCAACCACGGCACAGCAAAAAGGGAACAGAGGTAGTGGAAAAAAGAAGCAAGAAAATAAGGAGTATCAGCCAGCCAGGTAAGGGGAGGAGGAAGCAGAAGAGAGGTAAGTGTGTCACTTCACCTGGCAGGAGGTGAGGCTAGGTGCTCACTCAGCCAGGGAAAGGAACAGAAGTTGCCACTTCTGAGTACTAAGCACTTCTACCTGGTGTGTCCTTTCATTCCACAGCAGAGCAGAGATACGACCTGGAAATGCAACAGGAGCAGGTGATGTAAACCTGCCTTGGTGGGTACCAAATAGCAAATCAAGTGCCTTTCAGTCATCCTCAAGACCCATAGGGAATAGGAAGTTCCCTGTGAAGGATGAACCCATCTTTCAGTCCCGTAGGATAAGGTGTTTCTAGTTGCCCTACAAGAAATACAGACGCAGACTTTCCATTTTCCTTAATAAAAACCAAAATACTTTCTGAATTTTATGCTCATATGTTGCAACTTGAGTATTTAAACCTTATTCTTAAAACCTTTTATGGAAAGCCTAAAAAGGATCACACAGAATACTAAAATTTCATTGAAAACTCAGTACCTTTTGGTCATTCTCAGTAATTTTTAGTTTGCTTTGGGCTGGCAGCAGCATGTTCTGGTAATACCACTTTTATCTACTGCAGTACATTAACTCCTTGTCCTTTGCAGGTTTTACTGGATCTAACACCTTAAAGACAAATACAATAAAAGTGCAGAATTTTATCTATTTTTCTTTACAACTCTGTAAGGGTCTGTATTTCATGTGATTTAAACAGCAAAACCACTCATCAGCTCAGGTCATTTAAAAGGTTTTTAAGTATTGGACCAAGTTTATAGGAAAGCTTTCCTATGCTGCAGTCTGGCTCTAACTCCTGACTTCAGGAATGGCATATGGGGATGATTTAAAGTTACCTTTCTCCGTCGTCTGTGCCAGCAGTGAGCTGTCCCCTCTGATAAGGGGCAGGGTGGAAAGAGATCAGTAACTCCTTAAAATCACCCCAGTGGGAGCTGCCAGAGGTCAGGAATCCCAGCCCTGCTGCTACTGAAGCCCTTCATTTACTGTCCAGTGTTGTATGTGTGAAGTGATTGAGTGGTTGCTCTGTTCTGCCTACTAAGTCACCTTTCTATATTTAACACACCACCGTATAAAACACCACAGTGTACCTCAAGTATGGGAGGCTCCATGTAAAATTAAACTCTACCTTAAATCTTCCTGAAAAAGCAGCCCATTCCCCACTTCTGAAGAGAACTGCTTTTCCTCTCTCTGCTCAAAAATTCCAGTAGGCAAATACATCTGAAAGGCTCGAAGAGAGCCCCGAGGACTTGAAAAAACAGAGAAACCAGCATTGAAAATATCCTGAAATACTCTGGACTCACAATCACATTTGTCCAATAAAATAGTTGTTCTTTTTTGCCCAAAATATCCTCTAAAATAGCTGAAGGACAAGAGGTGCCGTTACACTGAGTCATTGGAAGCAAAAGAGAGTCCCATTGGTGGGCCCAGCCCAAGGACAATTGCAGGCGATGGAGGCTGTGAACTGCCTGGGCTTTGACTTACTCCTCTTGATGGTTCTAAGTGCTGACAGCTCAGGATGATTTATTCCCATTTTTATTTATGCTATAATATCATTCCCTTGCATTTTTTTCATCCCAGCTTCCACTGATGTGCCCCATCTGCATTGGCCTGGGCTGGGACTGCCCATCCTGCCTGAGTCAGCAGCACAACACTGACCCACAGCTCTATCCCAGGTTCCTTTTCCAAATATAAACATATATAGATTAATCCCACTCTATCTATTCCAAAGCACACACGTTTTTATACAGTGATACAGAAGAAGGAGAGATCCTTGATATAAACTGGTGTAGTTCCTTAGAAAACATGGGATTGCTACCAGGCACCAAGGGGTCAGTACATCCAAGGGATAACAGCTTTTTAGCCTAAAATATAGATTAATAAAGAATATTGTTACAGCAAGAAGAAACAAAAGGAAGAGGCACCAAGTGAAAAGTAGGGTAGGAAAGGAGACTCTTTAGACAGTTAAAATACACAGAGCCCAAGCTAATGCCTCTGGAAAACATTCTACTAGTCTGTAAAAATCCTTATCAAAGGACCCTTGGCCTTCTTGGTCTGACTGATAAGCTATGCAACCTTTCACTTCTCATTTAAAAGAATCTCATTTCAAAGTAAGTACCTTTCCTGCCGGTTAGGCTACAACCCAAACTTCATTACTTTGCATTGAGGAGGCCTTTTTTCCCATTAAGACATTCCAATTAACCTCTTTCCATACTGCTGCCAACAAGGAAGTCTAACATTACTGAATAAAGGTCACTTTTCACTTCACAGATTTATCTAAGAATCAAGGGAGGGGAGTGAAGATCTGTCACTACAGGCTCAACCCTGAAGCTCTTCATCTTCAGAATTGCTATCGTTTATTAGAAAATAGCATACAGGCTACTACTATCGCTTGAAAATGGATCAAATGAAGCCAAATGATGGAAAATCGCAAATAATTGTATTTTTTTGCAAACTTACTATAGAGAGAAGACTTTCTAATGACTTTTTTTGTGTGTACATATGTGTGTACATTATGCTTCCTTAATGCATTTTTGCTGTCCAACTCTAACAAAATTTGGCAAATAGGTAGAGATCACCAAGATACAGTTTCCTTGTTAAGAAGACTGTTCCTGAAAATTCTGCAATCTAAGCAGTAGGTTAAGAAGAAGACTGTCCAAGTGGCCTAAAACAAAAGCTGCAACATCAGCCTCACAGGAAAAAAAAATCCTTCAAAATATATCAAGGAAAGACCCAAATTACTTCTTCCATTATATAATCTCAGTGCTTATATTTTATTGAAGTAATGCCATCACAGGCACAGGAATCGCTCCTAAGTGAAAAATACGAAGATTCAGTTTTGACCGCACAGGTACATGATGAATAATAATTCTGAATTAAATGCCAAAAGTCCTCAGTGTGATGTAGATAAACCAGATTATCCCTAGAACACTTGTCAGAACTTTTCCTTGGGAATTAAGTCCTGTGATACGGTAGAACACTTAGGCACATGAAGAACCTGAAGTATCTATAACCCCATATAAGTGCTCTTACTTTTTTAGCTTCTTGGGTGCCTTGCAAGGGGATTTGTGTGCAAAGCATTTTAATTGAAATTGTAAAAGCATAAAATGAGACAAATTAATGATTTAACTGCTAACCATTTTTAAAGACACTTCCTTAGAGATACAATGTTGGGTTTGAGATCACAGAAAAACGGAATTCAAGGTTTGTGCCTAGCAGCTGACACTTGCCCGATCTGGAAGGAGAGAGCCAGATGTGCAAACAACACTGATAAACCCTGGACAACCCACGAGGTTATCCAGGTGCTTCAGGATTGAACTACCTGCACTGAAAAGAAAAAAGCTCCTCCATCAGCTTTCTAGATAAAAGAAAGCCAAACAAATACTATTAACAACCCTGTCTTTTCTTCCCCTAAGAATTATCCTAGGAGCAAAAATATGGGAATGCCCATCAAAGTCTTACTGATTTTATACCCTGTCCCAGGGATTTCCAAATTAATCTCGGGCTCTGAACTGATCAGCTCATTTTTAACAATGTGTTGGACATTTTTCCAGCTTCTTTTTCGACTTTTAATACTGGTTAAAATTATTTAATAGAACTGAATTCAAATTTAGAATTACAGTCTAGCAAGAAGGAGCTGAAAAAAATACAAAATCTAAGCCTGCATGCCCGGAAGTGACACATTTTAATAGTCAACTGCCTAAAGTTCTGAGAAAATGTACAGCTACCTTCCCAGGAAATTCGTTTTCATCACTAAAGAGCAAAGCTGGCTTGCTCTTTCTGGACCTGTACGCAGTACAATATACTCTGCCCTTTCAAATAGGATACTCAGGGTATAATCCCAATGTTGGGTGAAGTCCAAGCCATGAAATAAAATTTACCACAAGAAATTGGATGCCAAGACTGTGACATTAAAATCCTGAGTTGAAAACAGTTTTTTGTGAAGTAACTAATGGCTGTGACTGAAAGAGCCTTGGTAGGGCTTGATTTTTGAAGATTACAGTTTCCAATTTAAATGGACACAGAAAGGTATTGGGCTGGTACTGTCTTTAAAATAAAGATGCAAAATTCAGAGCCTAACTTTATTATCCAATATTCTCTACTTCTCACCAAATTAAGGTTCTTTCAAGTACATGATTTTAAATGGGGAGGTGATACAGCTGTTTCTGCACTTTGGGACCATACAGGCACTCAATTATCAGGGCACATACAGCCATAGATAAGCTGGAACAGTGCCGATACAGCCACAGTGGTGGCTGGAATTAGTTTGGAATTAGATAGGGATAGTTCTCTAAAACTGGAAGCAGCCAACACAGGAAAAAGAAATATCTTTCCAAAGTGTTAAGAATCTTGTACTTCAGGTTACTTATTTCTGTGAAGGAGGCAAAAACCTTGCAGTCAGAGGCCTGGCTCCCTTCTCACTGCTCCAGTCCCAAATCACTAACTCCATCTCTACCTGTTCCTCACTCTCACCTTCTTCCTACTTGGCTCAGCAGCCCAAGTGTTCCAAGGATGACCTGCTGACGTGCTCCCCACACCACAGACTGGGAAACCACAAAATGTCTGGACAGATGAGTAAGACACTGAGATTCTTACCTGCTGCCCTGCTCCTTTCTCTGCGTGACTTTCCTGCTGCAGCTGGTGCCAGCCACCACACAGAGCCATTTCTTTGGAATTCACCACCCCAGGAGCTGTTCTTGCCATGGTGGGAACGATGCTTGGCAGCACTTCTATGCCTCTTGACTCACACGGTGCTTTTGGCTCATTTACCGTAATTTCCTTGAGTTACAGAGGAAAGAAACAAATTGTTAAAGAGCAAAGACAGCTGTAAAAAATGTCAGTCAGCAACGTAAGCCATGAAATCTGTGTTCTAGGAAGAGGAAACGTGTATTTCCAGACATATAAAAGTTCCGGCACATGCAGCACAAGAGAGAAAATTAATTGTTCTTCAATAGAAATCTCCTTTAACATCTCAAAGGTACTTGAACTGACATTTAACCACATCTGAAGAAGGTAATAGGTGATTCTTCATCCTGCAAGTCCAGCTGATGTCTCTGTGCAAGGTTCTGTATGAATAGACATGAGACAATCCTGCAAAATTTACAGGGAAAAGACACGGAAAGAAAGAAAATGTAAGTAAAAATGCACAGAATTTAACTTTCCTCCAGTGAAATGGCAATGGGTCATCTGCATAACAACCCAAATATCACCCCGCATCTGTTTGGTTTTCCAGTTCCTGTTTGGGTTTTTTTGTTGTTGTTTGGTTGGTTTGGTTTTGTTGGGGCGGGTAGGGTTTTTTGTTTTGTTTTTGGTTTCTTTCTTTCTTTCTTTCTTTTTGAGAACAGTGCACACAGGCTGCTGAATAAAAGCAAATGACATCTAGGTCAAGTTACATTTCCAGAAGCACACAGGCAGCTCATTTCTCTGCAGCTACTTACAATGGATTGGCAGTGCAGGTCTGGGAATAACAGAGGTATCACCAGCACAGGCAGTGCTGGAGGCATCTCACACTGATGCAGCATCACACCATCTAAAGGTAAGTGACCCTGAAGAGGTCACAACGATTCCCTTCGTGATTTAATGCCCACAGAGACTCAAGAGTAAGGGGACTTCTGATACATCCTTGTACATTCGGACATCAGAGCTCCAACTGCCAGCAGGGATAAGAGGAACAGGAACATCTCTGCACGAGTCTGCAGAGGAAAACGGCCTCTTCCCAACTGAAACCACTGGAGGAAAATCTTTCAAATCCTGCACGTATTTCAGAAGAATAATTTGTTTGAGGAAGTGGCCTCCAAATAAAACACGGACTTAGACAAACTGAAACCATCCGGCATTCCATGCAGCACATTTGACTTAACAATGAGACAACTGCCTCGGGGCATCTTCGGGGTGCTGGGAATGACATGGATTTGCATTTGCAAAGGCCCTTTGTAATCCCTTCCCAGGTTTCAGCTCTGTTATCATCCCACCCTGCTCTGCTGGCCATCCCATTGTCACAGTAAACAGGATGAAGCATGTACACAGGGTGACCAAAAAGCCCAACACAGAGAAAATATTGCTCCTAAACCCTCCAGAACACTTTGCCAGCTCATCCTAACAAATCCAGATGTTGCTGTCAGAGTTGAGCCTCGCTGTGCACACCAGCTCTCCGTTACTGTTTTAGCTGTGGTTTACTGTTTGGAACTGGGTAGAGATCACTCTGAGGAATGCAGCTTAAACGAAGACTCTGCATTTTAAGTGGATGTTTCTGTTTGGAAAGCAAAGCTTCAGGAAACAAGGCAAGGCACAGAATGGAAAAGCACTTCTCAAAGGGCTGCATCGATTAGACTGCAGGAAGGAGCAGCACAGCTGAAAATAGCCCAAACAGAGTCAATCTGAAACCTCTTTGAGCTGTTTGACATTGTGGTCTGGTCCTGGAGCCAGTGGATAAACCCGAGGGCTGGGAATGCATCATCCAAACTCTGACCCCAGCTAGATATAATTATTTGAACAATGCAAATTGGAGAAAGATTTAATCTCAGATAGTTTTGCGTGAGATGGGGATTCATAGTTCATTACATATTTATAATGAGAGGGCTTTGCTTTCTCAAAGGCCCAATAATTATCAGCTTCAAGCAGCTTTTGCATTGAGAAATATTGCTATTTAACTCACTTGGCAGCTGCTGCATTCAGTCATGTAAAGACATTATTACATTTATTTGCACCTTTGCTGCTCCCCATACATCACTTAATTCAATCCCTTCCAGAGACACCCGTTTTTAGGACAGCGTTTCCAGCATGACATAGAATTGAAGAAACTCTTCCATTAGCTCCTTACAATTTAATAAAAAAAAAATAACTTTTGTATAAAACAGCATTTACAGAAAAAGCAACGAACATGTTTTTCTAGAAACGTCAGATCCAGAGGAAAAAGATTTACTATCATTATTGTTGCTACTGGGCATGAATAATATTGTTTACTGTTAAAAATTGCACAGCAAAAGCAATGTAACTAAGGGACCGTCCTACAAAAAAGGTCTCCTACCTGAACCCAGATTCAGACACAATATCTGGCTAACGCACAGAAAGCTTTACGTAGCTACCCAATACTGTTTTCTTCAGGAAGGACTGAGTACCCAAATATCCTCAGCTGGCATGGGTGGAATTCAAGAAAAACCTGCATTGACTTAGGAAAAGCAGGATGTTCCCTGAAGACTCCAGCAACTAAGAGGTGAAAATGACTTTAAAGATAAGCACTTTGCAAGTGGCTACCCAGCAGAAAAAACAAAGCAGCAGCAAGAAAGAAGGATATTCTGCACAGATCAAGCAAATAAAGAAGTTAAAGACAACTTCCTAATTTTTAAAATAAGAAATGAGGTTTCCATGTTAAATGTAGAATTGAAAAATTGCTCCATCCATCAATCCTACATGGAAAGTCATTTGAACTTGCAAGTGGGTGCCTGGTTCCAAAAGGATTAGTTACCTTTCCAGCTTTATATCCAGCTCTTTATAGGTCTCAGGATCACAATAACTCACCAGCTGGATGCCATCAGCATGTGCAGTACGTAAAACAGCATAAAGCAGAGGGGCAAAAATCTACTTAGCTTTGTAAGGAAGGAGGTGCCAGAAGGCTTACATATATGGCGAGGGACAGGGTTCCGGTGCATCGGGAATCGGTTCCAGGGCACCACTCCAGGCAGCTCCGACCCCATATGAGCACTGCCAGTAACACATCACCATTTCAAACTGCTTATCAGTGTCAGAAAAATGGAGAAAGAACTGGAGATTAAGTCTACGTAACATGTTGTGACAATACCTTCTCATTGTGAGGGGGAACCAATATCAAAGAGCAGCTGAGAATAGCAGCTTTCAGCAAGATGAAGAAAGGGACTGGTTTGATTTACAGCTGTATGACTTATGGCCACATCTGGCAATACGAGGCCAGGGCATTTTATGGGGAAGGAAATGCCACTTGATGCTTTTGTAATTAAAGCAGACAATGCAGAGATAGTTTACACAAAGCGACTATTTTCTTTAGGAACATTCACCTAAAACCTTGGGCCAGGAACAGTGGGGAGACTACATTCAAAATGACAGTTCTGCTTGCTTTGGACCTTCATTTCCTTACTCTCCGTCCTCCTGAATGGCTCACAACAGAGACTAAGGTGGGAGTTTTGATTCCCATTGCTCGCCTGAATGAAATCATTACAGGAAGAAAAGCAAGTCTTTTCTGTTAGCAATGATAATGAGAATTTTTATCTAAAAATATCTTGCACATTCTCAGCAAAGCCAGAACAGTTTCTGCTATTAGTTAAGCACTTTGTTTAAATGTTATTCTGAATATACAGCTGGCAGAGGCAGCACTTGGCTGCTCTCTGTCCTGGTTACAAGGTAAGGGAAGCCAGACAGACACAGGTCCTTAAATTCTGGCAGGTTTTGGGAAAATTCCAGATCCACTGAAGCAGTTTGAGCTGTTAGGACAGAATTCATGTTTCTAATTAGGATAATTCACTCTAATAGGCCTCCAAAGGCTTTCCATTTTTGGCAAAGTTCTTTTAACGAGGCTCAAGTTGGATCTGTATATCCTACATTGTAAAATATATTAAATAAACACCCCATACAGAAATCTTGCTGATCTTCAGAAAAAAAATAAGGTAAAACAACTAGCTGAAAAACCTGTACTAATACAATAAAAAGGGGAACAGCTTCAGATGAAGGAGAAATATTGTCCTAAGGAAGATTCCTTTTAGATCCTGGCAAAGTATCATCCACTTCAGCTGGATGTTCCTACTGGAATGACACAGAACTGTCCTGAAATGATACAACTGCAGATTTTACCCTGGATGTATTAAGAATAATTGCTCACTGAGATCTACACAGAAAATCTATCCCACTGCTCAGACACAGAAGATTTCATCAGCTTGAGGACAGCAAGAGAAAGCTACAAGTTTCAGAGCTGAAACTACAGCACTAAAAATCATTACAGTATTAACACCTGAATTTTCCTACTTTCCTAGGAAGGGAATGTAAAAGCAGAGAATGGCAAGGGAAACAAATAGCAAAGCAGAGACTGAAATATGAAAAAGGCAGAGATACTTAGGAAGTTAAGACTCTGAATACAAAATGAAAAGAAAAAGTCCACATAAAAATAAAGTAAGGAGAGAGGTAGCTGGTATTTCCCAAAGTTCTCCCACTGAAATTACAGAAGAGGGAATATATTCAAATGTCTGAACTGCCCCTAGGGCTGGGATTTCCTTAACTCTGCTTCATTTCCCTTAAACGAAGGTATTATCCCAGCAACTCCACACCAAAAGATAACGGAGATGGCAGAACCAACTTAAGTGCTTCTGTACCATGATGAAGACTCTGAAATACAGGACAGTTCCCCCGAGTCTCCTTAGGTCAATATCAGACTACTGGAAGGCTGGACTTTAATGGCAATAGTGGACTTTCCTCACTCTCATTAAACTGGAAAAGCCTTGCTTGCTGTTACAGATATATTAAATCGTGCTTAGCTGCCACTTAGCCAGTGTAAATGAACCATTTAATGCAAAATTCGTATCCCACACAGACACACAGACAGATCAACCTGATGGCCTCAGTGCAGCAAACTCCAGTAAGTCCTGGATAGTTCCAGATTTTTTTTCAAATCCACTGAACTTCTCCATATCCACCAAGCTCAGTTTTAACACACATGCACTGGCAAATCAGAGTTCCAAAGGCAGACAGCAGCAGCAACACATGATGCACTAGAGACTGAAGTGGGGCAGAGCTGCTGAGGTAGCTTTGCTGCTCCTGCCTCTTCCTTTACACCAGACCCAGCCATTGATTTTCTCTCATTTCTGGCGCCAGCTCTGACTTTCTCTTTTAGGCTAGTCATTTAAAAGAGAAGTCATCCTTCCCCATTCCTGTCCTGTCCCCCCAGCATCAGGTCAGAACAAAGGGAAGAACCTGTAGCAGCCCCCAAAATTTGTTCTTCTCCCAAGGAAGGCACAAACCAGAAAAAGGATGTTTTCTGCTGGGAAAGGACATGAGGCAGCCTGGAGTGTGCCAATAGCTGCCTGCCTTTGCAAGGACTGAAGATGGAAAGGGATGAAGACGAAAGTGCTCTTACTGTCCCACATGTGACATAAATACTGTGCAACATAACACTGAAAGGGGCTTCTGTCCCAAGGTAACTCATCTCTGTGCCTCTCCTACGAACATCACACTACCCCCCCATAACTCCCATCCCACTAATAACACACAGTCACTTCTACTCTAAAGCTTGTATCCTTCATTAACACAAACTCCAAATTTGCCAAGCTGGCTCACAGAACTGATTTGCCCGGTCCTATGTTCTTGCTGGCTGCTGGTGAAATAGAGCAGTACATACTTTAGACAAAGAAAGCACCCAGCCTTCATCCACAAAGGCACAAGTCACCAAGGCATTCCCTAAAGAGGAGTCTGAACTGTCCCCCACATCACAGTGGTACAGACATGGTCAGTAACCACCCAAAAATCCCATGAGAAACCCCAACCTCAGCATTTCCTTTCATTACACAATGCTGAAGTCAGCTCCTCAACATCCCACATGTTTAGTCAGCATCTGTTCAAAGCCCCTTGTACTTTCTCAGGTATGTCTTTGTTCTCATCACCTGTGAAAGGATGAAAGAACAGAAAAGGAAGCATTTGATTACTTTATACCTTATCACTTGCATGCCATTTATTTATCCTTCCCAGACTAGGCAGGTAAACTCGAGGTTTGTCCTTTCCTTCACTCCTCTCCCTTGGTGTTTGAATTTCTGCAGCCCAGGAACACAGAACAGTAGTAGCCTCTTTGGGTTTCACTCTTTTTTAAAATTTTCTAACTCATTTTGTCACTCATAGACCCCTTGGCCATACTCTAGGGCTGAATTTGGACTTCAGCTGCAGCAATCACCAGAGCCTGGGTAGGCTGGGCATCAAAACTCAGCCAGGAACAGAGACAAGGAAATATTATTTCTCTATTAATATGTTAATGACTCTGTCCTGATTGCTGTGAGCACCAAATTATTTCCCTCTCAGTCTGAGAGATGGAAATGACACCTCAATTTTTCTTCACAATAATGCTGTCATCAGCCTTAAATTTGGGCTGCTTCTGAAAGGAGTTATTGCTCTAAAAAAGAAGAACAGTGCTGCTGCTGCTGTCTGTTAATTATCATCAATTTGTTTTTGAAAAAAATACCATGCCAAAAATATAGCTAAAATAGTGATTTTCTGAGGCTTCCCCTCAGAATCCATCAATTTAATCAAGGCACAGACAGGAAGGCTGAGGAAGAGCCTGTGGGGAGCTGATCACCTGAGACAGTGCCAAGATCTTCATCCGGTTAAAATTAGAACTTCCCAATTTCAAGGAAGGCTTTATGATACTCTGAGATGTAGTGCTCCTTACTGGAATCCCTCTTCCCAAGAGGCTAAAGCCTGCCTGGTACTCTTTTTTAAATACCCCTGCTGGTTTTTAGCAGGTTTAATCATGCTTCTATGAAGGGCAAAACTCTGAAGGATTTCTAACACTAAAGACAGAGATAAACCATGAAATAACAATAAATAAATAATGTGCTGAGCATTTAAAGAAAAAACAGAGTTTACTCACTGATTTATGCTGAGGTAAGAGATGAAACTTGCTATAGGTTTGTAAGGTTGTTCACCACCTGCATCACCTGAGCCAAAAAAAAGTCTTTATCCTTTATGGACTTAGTTAAAATAATTATACTGATTGATTTTTAAACCATTTTTCTAATAAATGGATTAGTTCTCTTACAATGTATTTCAGCTTTTATTATGATGATGCGAAATGTCCTCATTTGCCATTTGGGAAGAATTTAGAATAGGTAATGAGTTTAAGTACAGTAAAACCAAAAAAATATATTAGAAGAAAGAGCAAAACAGGCCAAGGGATGTGTACAGCAGTTTCCCTGTCAGTTTTTGTAGGGAAATTCTAGTAAAATTGATAACTGATCACATACTACGTGTGTATGCTGCCTTTTAACAAATTTAAGCACATTTTAACAGAAATGCTATGGTCTGCAGTGACCTGCTGGCATACAAATCAAACCTATGGCTGCTGGCTATGGGCCAGGTAAATTCAAACCATGCGACAAGGCCTCTTCTACATTTTATTACTTCTCTTTTTAAAAACACAGGTTTCTTTAACAGAAAAATCCTTTGCACATCTCCCAGGTACAGCTCGCCTTAGTATAAGAAATGTGCTGTGACACTAAGCTGGTGTAAGGCAGATTCAAGGCAAATTCACTGATTTAATGAATCGATGCTATTTAATATTATTTATCTCATTGTTTCTACTCTTTGAGAAGAAATTATTTGGTTTCTTGGTTTGGGTCTGTTATATGCTCCTTTTTACAATAATGTAAGAACCCAATATTTCCAATTCTGGCATTATGTGTTTCAACATGGCATTTATCCAGCATTTTCCACTTTGCCTGCTACAAGGCCATGACCGAAGTAACACCATAGCAGACAGTCACAGAATTACTGCTAAAATACATTGTGACTTCAGCACAGGCTAAGATTCTGCATGGATGGTTGGAATAAATCGCTCTTGGCAGCTCCTGTAGTATTTGGTGCTGTTCCCAACACCTCCATTCCTGGGCTGATGTAATTAGAGGGCACACAACTGGCTAAAGCTCCTACAAGTGAGTGCAAATGCTTTATTTAAAGATCAGCATTGGATTCTAAAAAAAAATTAATTACAAAAACCTTTTACCTTGACTTTCACCTGGACTGACAGGTGACACTCAAACTGGAATTACTGTTCCTCATTGTGTCTCACTTCTTCTTTGTGTGTACTTACATCCAACAATTTCCCTCATCTATAGGAGGAACATCAAGGAGTCAAATTCCCATGATCCTGTTAGGGTCGGTCAGCTGTCACTTCCTCAGAAGTCTTTCCAAGGAATGAGAGGGCACAGAAGGCAGACCCTCCAGGAGAAGATTTCTCTGCAAAGAGAAATCTGCTTTGGCTGTTCCAAAGACTCCACAGAAATCTCAGGAGACCTGGAATAAACTTGGAGGATCCCAAGATTTCTAGGGGCTGCTACTGCGACAAGAGGAATACAGCATGTCAGGAGTTTTATCCCACAAAATGTGAGCCAGAACTGCCTGACTCATCACAAAACAGCCTTTACCATAGAAAAACCATGAGTAAGTGAGGAGAACTTTTCTGGGAGTCTGCATTTCTTCCCATCCAGCCAGACAGCTGAGCTAGGACTTTCAGACTAATACCAAAATTAACTTTACCACACTAAGAGAAGACAATAATTATCTGATTCTTACAGTACTGTATGCAAGGGTGATTATTAGATCTTTTCAATCCAAGTCCTTGAACCTTGACTAGCTTCAGGTGGATTTTTGAGGAGCAGCAACTTTTCATCTCATCCCAATTAGAGCCTTATTCTAATCCCGATCCCAATCTCTACCATATGCTTATAAATACCATTTCTTGAGGCAGCAGCCCGAAGATCTCTATGTGATAAGTCATCTTCCTTTGCAAAGTTTCTGTTTTTCACCTTCTCACCAGTTCTGCAGCCTTCTTGCAGCTACTTCTAGATCTGGCTTTGATTTTAAAAGAATTTGGCAATGTACATTAATTAAATTGCATTATTACAAACTTCACAGCTTTTACAAAATCTCCTTATTTCTGAATTCGCACTATGGAAACACAAAAAAGACCACATAAGAAAACCCCAAACCAT
Organism: Grantiella picta; assembly: GCA_013397955.1. Lineage (NCBI taxonomy): Eukaryota > Metazoa > Chordata > Aves > Passeriformes > Meliphagidae > Grantiella > Grantiella picta. The sequence goes on along the minus strand of VZRM01000354.1, from coordinate 1,955 downwards.
AGTTTTAACAGTGATATGCTTTTGATATGTCTTCTCAAAAAAAGCCTTTAATTGATTGACCACCATTAAAATATCTGCCCTTAAGGTTTCTTCCTATAACTGACAAAGCTGAAGATACATTGAGAAGACGCTTCAAAACTCCTTTTAAAATTCGAAAGAAAATCTTCAACAATTCCTAATATCCATCTTAGCACACTATAGATCATCTTCTTTTTGTTCTTATTGTCGAGTAATATATGCTGAAAACTCAGAACAAAGTAAAGGTGTTCAAGGTCTGTCCAGGTAAAGTGTTTTTTTTTAAGAAATGAACGAACAAAAACCAAAGTGTCCGAGCAAGACGGAGATTTCCAGGGTGTCCAGAGTCAGACTAACACTGATCCTGCTGACTCCAACCACAGAAATATGAGGCTGAGGGGGAATGCTTTGGAAATCCCACAACATGCAAATTTTATAGGAGAAGCATATAACGGATGTCTATCAAAACCAGAATGAAAGAATGCATTCTGCTTTTCAAGGCCTGAAGGAAAGAACTTTTATGGGCTGAAAAGAAAGGAGCAGAAAGTAAATTTGGCTAACCAAATTGGAGAGAGGGGTGGATTTTTGTTTGTTTGTAACTGGCATGGTTTTTCAATGAAGGAATCTGGAGAATATTAACAGTTATGCCTAAATCTATGCTGAAAGCATTTTTGTCATTTTAGAGCCAAAATCAGCCTCTTGCCAAAACCTGTAAACTGCTTTTTAAAAAATGAAAAGAACAAAAAAAGGCACCTCTGAAATGGAATTTGCAATTCTCATGGCAGGCGATCATGAGCTCCAATTAGTCCCTGGCAGAGGAATCTGAGCAAGAGTGCTAGACTCGGTGCATCCAAAAATGTTTAGTCTAGACCAAACCACGCTGGAATTCTCTGCAGACCAGACCTCAGCCCTCTGGATCCCTGACAGCCATCTATATTGGCCACAAACAACAACACAGCCTGGATCCTGTTCCAGGCTTCCCTCCCACCTCTCCTTATCGAGTCCCAGAGCTATCCCCCTCCGAAATCCACAGGCACTCAGGTAAAAAGCTGTTGATGGCTCCAAGTATTTGAAGCCTGGTTAATGAACATAGGTAATGCTCCCCCTGTGCCCTTTATCATCTGAACAGTGAGCATGTGGGGCAAACCCAAAATAATAAACTCAGAAAAACATGTTCATCTGCCTGAGAGCAGCCAGAAGCCACTGCTGCCAAAGAGAAAAGAGTCTGGAGCTGCTCTTTCTAAAATATTGTCAGCACAATTAGTTTTGAAATATGCTCTGAAAATGTGGAACGTGGCCCATCTGTCATGGCTTCTCGTGTTTATTTAATGATTAGTGAGAGGGATGGAGTATAAACCGTGTTTCATCTCCAAACCCAGCTTCCCTGTGCAGAGGATTCAGCCACTAGTTCAGAATTTCATCCTTTCCCAAACTGAATTCTAAGTGGCATCTTGAACAGGAAAGGAAGTCACTGACTAACTCCTTTGTCACCAGCCCCATCACAACCACCATCACCACAATGAAGTCAGGCTGTCGTATTATTTTTCTTTCTTTATACTAGAAATCGGCCACTGGCATTAGCAGAGATAATCTGGTACTTCCCTGGAATCCATTCCTCCAGCAAAGCAAAAGAAGTGATGATATGTCAAATGTGAATACCTGGTAGCCTCTATTTACATGTATCACTTCAATGGCAATTCAGAGCCAGCTTCAAGTTTTCCAGCACATTTTCTCATTACTCTAATGCCAATTTAATGATCACCACATGCAGGAGAAGTTCAGTTGATTCAGGTCCAGATCAGAAATCCAAGAACAGACACATTTAGATCAATCTATAGGTTGAGCCACAGGAACTGAGGTGTCTGAGACTCAGCCTGCCCACCATAGACAAGCTGCTACATCCTGCCCTCATTTATAATTGTCCAGGAATTATAAATATT
>VZRM01000353.1:38706-94007 GCA_013397955.1 Grantiella picta | reverse complement strand
GCTCCCCCTGAAAATTCAGGGTCGCAACTGGGAGGTCTGCTTACCCTGGATCCGGCAGCCGAGCAGAGTCAGGGTCCCATCTGGGATGCCAGTTTGATTCGCCCCAATAAAGCTTGGAGACACTTCAGAGACCAAATCAGAGAAGTGGGTATTTGCTTTATTCGGTGCACCGGGTGTGTGGAAATTGTTTCCACCAAACACACACACACAGTACCTCCAAAGGCACAGTGTTATAGGTAAAATTCATGAATATTTTTTACATTCCCCAGGATAGGAGTGGTTATACAAATTACTTATCGTAAGTCATTAATATTATTAGCGATTTCTTGTGTTCAATGGCAAAAGGATTCCTTTCGCTCCCTTTTATCTTGATAAGATTAAGGGAATCCACAAGGCCAGAAGTGACAGGCGCCGTGCTGGTGGAAGGTGCAAAAGCTCAAAGAAACAAGAATGGTTGAAGTGCAAATAGATTTGGATTTTCTATTTGACTACTCCTTTCTCACTCATTATAACAAAAACTGTATAGAGAAGCTACAATCAAAGAAGCCTGCCTGAAGATACCTGACTGGGACTTTGGACTGAGAGTCAAACTGTTGAGATTAGATAAAGGGAAACCTATTGTTCAGTCACCTCAGGCTGAGGGAAAGGTATGCATCCACAAAGGCCAAACCTCAGCCGCACTGAGGATCATCCGTGGTTGAGTATTGGGGTGGGGGAGAGCACAGCTCACAGACACAGACTTCCCCTACCCAGCTGAGGAGGGGACGAGGAGGTTTGGGGTGCATGGTGTAACCTCTGGTCGGAAACAATGAACACCCACCCTCCGTTCCACAAACTGGCCCAGCTGTGGAACTCCCAGTCCCGCAGGCCACATCCACGGGACTTTCACGTGAGAGGCAGCTGAGGGAGAGTCACAATCCATCAAAGACCCCCCAAAGTGCTAGGCCTAGCACCACAAGACTACACGTGATACAAGCAGACTCTGCTAAAGAGATTGCCCCCTCCCCTGGGGGGACATGCCTGGACATTGCCAGCTGGCCTGAGGGTATATTAACCCATGGCATTCTATGCTTCTGGGGGGACCATCATCACCGAGAAGACCAGCTGGAGAGGATCAGCACAACATCGTTGGGATCCACGGATGGTGATATTTTCTTTATTCTGTCTCTGTCACCCTCTTTCTGTCCCCCCATCTCTTTTCCTACTTCTCCTTTTCTCTCTTTTCCTACTTCTCCTTTTCTCTCTTTTCCTCTCTCTCTCTCATATTTACTATTAAATAAAACCCATACTATTGACTGGCATATGGTCTTGTTTGCACCTTAATTTGGGCAGAGGTATTTTCAAAGAACCTTAATAATTGGATCATAACACTCTGACAACATATCAGTGTGTTGTAAAATATCTCCACAACTTAGTTTGGAGCATTCTGTTGAAATTATCTATGACAGAATTTTTTACTTCATTATTAGGAAGAAAATAGTGAGCACTACACTATTTTAAAACCTTGTTTAGAGACTTGTTTAAAAATTTAGTTCCACAGTGAATCTGTAATTTCTGAGGCTTGTGCCCTTTGCAAAATGGCCCCTAGTTTGCTTTTGACAGTGGCCCAGACATAACTGGGTAAGATGTCTGTTACTGTTAAAAAGTACTTAACACAATGTTTTGTTTGGAAAACTGTTGCATATCCAGCAAATCTGGCTGCCATTGTGTATCCACCTCTGCCACAATCACCTTCTTTCTTTTAAAGTGCTTTTACTTTGAGTCCTGCATAAGCTGCTAAATGCCCTGAATCACAAGCCATGCTGTGACTTATTATTTTGGCAGTATTTTCCCCACCTTCCTTCTTTCCTGTACTCTTGTCCCTTGCCAAGAATCATAAAAAAAGCCAAATTAAATTAAATTAAATTAAATTATCAAATGTATGATTACTTGAAACTGCTAATTTTACACACCTTGAAATTTTCACAAGCACTTCATAGGTTTGTACATATTCTGGAAATTTTTTTCCAAGTTTCCAGGTTTGTATTTTGCATAGCTTAGTAAAGCCTGTAGTTACAATTCTGATGAACGTCCTGTCTGATAACATGTGTCATTGGCCAAGAACTGTCAGCTGTGTGGTTGTAATTCTGTTGTTGTTACTGTATTATTGTTGTCAAGAAACCTTTGGAGCTTTATTGGTCAATACTATGAAATCATTAGATTATTTTTTTCATAACTCTTTCTGACAGAATAAGAAGTTAATTTGCAGATATTATGAGATTCAGTGTTGCTGCTGGTTGCTGATTTTGTCTAGAACCTAGACAAATTTTCCTGAGGCTCAAGGTCTGATAGAGGCATTCCCACATTCTAGAGCAGAAACAACACAGAATTAAAGATAACTTGTAAAATATGATACAACTTAGGGAGGACAAACTTTTCTGAATCTATGCTTTCTCAACACCTGATTACTTTTTCTAGGTACTCCTGCGCCACAGACTCACACTCCAGCCGCAGGACCTCAGGATAACATGGGGAAAAAAGACCAGATTATATCTCTTTCCCTTAGCATAATTCACAAACACCGAACCTCAATGTGAATATAAAAAGGTTTTTGTGCATGTGTTGCATAAATGCATAAAATGTAACTAGCAGCTGGAGTTGAGTATTGAACGCAAGTCATCCCATCTCAGTTATTATGCAAAATGTGGAGAGCCTTTAAAAATTAATAGGAAGAATAATCGTTGTGTTGAGATACACAAATAAAACAAAACATGACTGAATGTTGTCTTCTCCAAAAGTAACTACTTTTTATCCACTAACAAACATAAAGGATAGAAAAAACCAGTCACATGCACATTATACCTGGAAGTCTTTTACAGTTGCCAAGGAAGAAACTTTGTACTGGAAAAATCTTCATTAAAGCAAGTTACAGCATTTTTCCTTTTGTTGCATAAAGAACCAGAAAAAATGAGGGCTATTACAACCTTTCCTTAACAATTAAAACAATATTTTAACTTGTATAATGCTTTATCCTCTCCATAAAGACTACCTATATATTTTCAATTCCTAGACAAGAAGTCACTGACAGTGTCAGAAGAGTCACATCTGATGTCGGTTAGCTGACACTTAAAAAGAAATATATTAATACATCCATCACAGAAAACCTAAGAAATTAGTTCTAAGTCATTTACCTAACATTTTAATTACAATAGTGAAAATATGTATTTGTCTTAAAAATTTGACAGTTACTAAAGAAGTATTTCAATGAGACGGCATTGCTTCAGCTGTGCTGCTTCAGCAATAAGCCTTACATACTGATTACTTGCCACTTTTTTCTTCTTCCTCATGTACCAAACAAGGTCCTCCATAGTTATTATTTGTCAGGCCATACTAAGTTACAGTAAGTTGTGGAATTTCATCCTTATTTAAAAACAACTCCTTACAGTTTATGAATACAGGTAGAGCTTGCTAAAATGCCGCAGTCCTGGAAGGACTGGTGTGTGCAAAAAGAGTTTATTTGTTGATAAAATTCTGGTCCATAACTCATTTGTTTAGCTATATGGACATTGCTCCATGTAGGAACTAAGTGAATGTTACCATTAAAAAAACCCAAACAAGCCAGAGTAGGTAATTTTCCATAGGCTTGGCAAAGCCTAGAAGTCTTCCAATTATGTGCAAATATATTTCTTTTAAGTTTAATGCCCAAAACTCTCTGGTAGTTTAAAATCTAAATAATTAATCTCCATCTTTTCCACAGTCTCCAGAAAAATAAGAGACCTGAGAAAGGAAAAATCTTTACATACTCTTTCCAATTACAGTTAATATTTTCAAAACCTAAAAAAGTGGTTTGCAAGTAGAAAAATGACTGTATTAGAAAGGTACTGTTGAATGATTTTGGCATTAGTGTGTAACAGAGTTACTTTCACTCAAATCAAGTGCATCTTAATAATAATTTTACCAAAAAAAGTCAGAAAAGGAAATTATTTTTGTCTTCAAATTAAAAAGCAAAATCCTAAAATCAGTGGGCACTTTGAATTTATCACCTTCTCTATCACAAAATATTTTAATGCATTCTTCAGGCAAAGTTTATTATATCCCTTGCTGGTACACAGTATGGTCAAAGTAGCAAGTTTAATGTGATAAAAGTAAAGTATAAATCAGATGTTTAAGATACTCAACATACCAGCATACACATTGCGATAAGGATCACAAGAGAAAATGATTCCATAACAGGCCCTCCTCATTACAGAATATCTTTAAAAATACTTATTGAATATTGAATTCAATAAGTATTGCTGATAAGAAGACAACAGATGGTAACTTTAAAACATAACTCTGTCTGTAATTGCTTTACTCTCCAGCCTACAAAACTGCCAAGAATGGAACTAACAACAATTACAACTAACAACATTTACTGTAACTACAAATTTAGAAAAGAGAATAGCAGATGTGAAGGATGACAGCCATTCCAAGCCAGTCTGTAAAAGGTTTCTAAGTGTCCAAATGCAATGAGCTTCCTACAAATAGAAGTACGTATATATTTTTGTAAGGTGTATACTTCTCTTTGGAAGTAGATTTGCACTGTATGATAGAGCAAAAAGGAAAGATTGTATTTAAAAAACGGAAAAAATTGTTCACAAAACCATAGAAACAGGCTAGTAGATTTAGGATAAGTATTACTACTGAAAATTAATTTTTACTTAGAAAAAAATTACTGGATTTTAATTTGATCTCATGTCATGCAAATTTTCAATATATCTTAATGGAAATATTTTCCATTTAACTTCAGCCAAAGCTGAAAATTTTCTATTAAAATTATTGTGAGGAGGGTACTTTTATAAACATACTATCTTAAATAAACGTATTTGTCTTGCAGTTTTATGGTGATTGAAAATTAACAAAATTGCAAGCTTACATATGTAATATGTACATATATTCAACAGCTTGAGTCTCATATGAGATGAAAAGTTCTGGAGCCTAACCATTCTGAGGTTACAAAATTGAAAAAATTCTTCCAGGTTAGTTTTTGTAGGTTATTTTTTATATATATAATTTCATACATATGTAAATATCACTCTCCTAAATTCTTGGTTATGACCTTTTCATACTATGACTGAGTCTTCTTTGAAGACTGGGTCTGCAGCATAGTTCCAAAAAGAGAAATAGATAGGAGATTCCTTGCCTTTTGCAGATGGAAAACTTGAGTGAGTATATTTGGCTCAGTACCTTCCTCTTTGGAACAATGATAGCTAGCAATACTATCACTGAAGCAGAGGAGAAGAACTAGACAGAAGAGAAAACTTAATCCAGGTGGTCTCAGCTAACCATTTCAATTTTTAAGATGTCATTTGAGGGGAGGCACTGGAAAGCTCTGGAGAGAGATCACCTATTACAAGAGAAAACCAAAAAGACATTATTTGCTCTTGAAGGGCATATGGCAAAGATACCTAGCTTCAAAGCAAAACGAAGACAAAATGAAATAAACGTTGTTGCCGATGCTTCCAGACTGCTGTAGAACATAAAGCTTGCCTTTGTCACCAAATACAAGGGTAGCATATACTTCAGATTTTGTGCTTAATCATGGCCCACTTGCATCTAATTAATTCTGCTCAGGAAGATTCTTCCAATTGCTACTCTATAAATCCTGCTGGATTGAGGTCAAAACATATATACTCTTACATATCCTAGTTTCGTGAAATCTATATGTCCCTTTCTCCAACCTTCAGTTTTAAGGCAACAGCAGTGTTCCTCTTGATTGTGGGTGGCATGAAAAAATACCACTGTGTTGGATTAATGCAGGATTAACAGAGACATCTCTCAAACTTTTCCCCTATACCGAGTTTTATATTAATATTATTAAATGCATATTGCCATTCAGGACAAATGTTCAGTGTAACACTGAAGCACGGAATTGACTCCACAACTCAGATAGTTATGAAGTAGGTATGTCTTTATTCCAGCTGGGGTGCATGGGGGGTAGCCCTCCAAAGACATGCACACCGTCAGCAGCACTTCACTAGGTTTATATTAGGTTACAGATTACATACGCATAAAGTTAGACAAAGCCTTTATACATATTCAATACCTATCTCCGCTTCATATTATAATGACTTCAAAGTTCATTTAAATATGCCCACGCAAGCGCAGTGTCTCAGATTAATTGTGGGCAGGGGTCCCGAATGATTGATTATGACGTGAGCGATAATCTTCATCACGATGAACTGTTCACCCTGTTCCCTTGTGCATGCTCCCTTGGTTCTTGGTCCAAGTCCAGGCCTGACAGCCAACTTGTACCGGTCCTGGGGTCCAAGGGTGGGATGCTCGGTTACACTTGGTGGTTTCTCTCAATTATTTGGCTCTCTTCTCTCCATCCTCCCCGATACCAGGTAGGCACAAATTCATTATGGGAATAATAAATGGTTTGCACCAAGCATATCCTAGTAAATCATTATCTAATCTCTGGCTCTCTAAATCAGTTTAAGAATATGATTATTATTATCCAACTTCTAGTTCTTTTAAAATAATAATTTCCATTTTACCCTAAATCAACACGAACTTAAAAAAAAATTGATGGAGAAATTTTAAAACTCTTAATGGATGCTGTATAACATAGCAGCATTTGCTTTTACCATAGAATATGTTTATGAACAGTACTACTTTTAAACATTGTCTGTGATGGTACATTTGATGAATTCAAGGGAATTCCTTCTTTGACACAGAGGAAAACAGCAATGGGCAAAGAACTATGAGTAAAACTTTATACCTTTCCTTTGCCATGTGATATTTCTCCTCCCCGACTTCTCCCCTAGATTCTTAGGGTACATTTGATATCAAATTAATGGTCTTGAAAAGATGAAGAACACTGTGAAAAAAGAGGTTCGCTCTCCTGTTAGGATTAAAAAGGTTTAATCAAAGACAATAGGGGACAGATAAAAGCAATAGGTCAGTGCTGGGTGCTTTGGCATCCAGCCAAAAAAGCACACCTGATATGGACAGAGACACCCTTTACATACCCTTCAGCCTAATGCATATTCATAAGCAGGTATACATATTCATATTTTTCTCCAAACTATTTTGCATGTTCTGGGAACTGATCCACCTCCTCACAGCATGTGCTGTCGTCTTTCATTGATTCTGTCATCGCTCCCAGATTGTGGTTCCTGCAGGTGACAGGTGCTAATAGTTGGAGTGTCAGAGGCAGGGTCTGTTTGTGGGATGTTATCCAGTTCAAGCAGACAGTTCAAGCATTCTAATAAAACTGTAACAGCTATTTTACTACTATTAAACTCAGCTAGTACTAGAAAGAAAGACCTTAGTCATCATTACACAGCAATTTTTCACAACCAGGCTACCTCTATGAGAAAAGAATTAAAACAATACACATAGTATCCATTGTGATATTTGCGAAAAGCCAACATTATGACATGTATTTATCACAACACTGGCGACATTTTGTGAGTTTGGAAACATGAACCTAGAACTACAGCATGTGCCTTATGCTCACTAATGAGAGTGATGCCACATTTCTAATGGGTAATTTTAGGGCCTACTGCAGTATTACAAAAATGTTAACATTAAGAGCCAAGCTCCTATGGAAAGAGGAGTGTTTGTCTTTGGAAATTTTCCCCTAAAATATGCATTTAATGGTTTTGTAAATTCTTATATTTATGATACTTCCCCTGCAGAATTCTAAAAGCTAAAACTTTATATAATTAAAATCAACTTTGCACTGACATTAGCAGATTGCTTCAAGACAGATTTTTAGAAGCCTCCAGAATTCAGAAGACTTTTTGAAAGTTTATGACCCAAAAAATATGTATTTATTCCTTTTTTTCTCTACATCAGTCCGTGCAGTTTTTGTTACTGTCCCTTTAAGACCCAGGGGGCCAAAATCAGAACTGGAGTTTTTGATCTCAAGTTTGCAAGAAGAGGAGATTCTTGGGTTCCCTTTAAGAGACAGAGAACAGGCACACAGAGCCCTCTTCATTTCTCACTAGGCTGCTAGGAGAGTTAGTTGGGGCAGGTTCTCTGAGCCAAGGTAGAAGCCTTCTTTTGTTCCTCTCCAAGGTCTGCGGGAAGTTGCCTGGCACAGATCTCCAAAAAACTGCAAATTCCACAAACCAAAACTGTTTTGGAGAGAATTTCACAATATACTGCTGTACCACCAAGATGGAGCCATTGGGGTTGGGGCTGTGGGTTTCAATGATCAGTGATTCGCCCCAAGCGGGCCCAGAGACACTTCACAGACAAAGTCAGAGAAGTGGGTATTTGCTTTATTCGGTGCACCGGGTGTGGGGGAATCCACTCCTCCAAACACACACGCCAGCACTTCCAACAGCGCAATATTACAGGTAAAATTCATGCATATTCATCACATTCCCCGGAATAGGAATGGTTATACAAATCATCTCTCAAAAGTCATTAACATCATTAGCATGTGCACCATGCATGCTCTGTATGTCCCAGTGGGCTTTGGAGACCCCCAAAGATCCACTCCAGGATGAAGGTCCCAGCAGTCTTCATCACAATGCACTTTGCACCTTTCTCTCTAGAGCATGCGTAGTCCTTCATGGGATGATTCAGCAGTTTTTGTGCTGGCTTCAAATGGATTCTTGTCCCTCTTATCTTGATAAGATTAAGGGAATCCTGTTTTCCTAGGTTTTAGAATTCACATATTCTGTCTCTCAATAGTTAACTTGAGTTATCTATTGACCACTCCTTTTTCACTTTTTCTCTTCCCACAGTGCAGCAGCAGCTCAGGACTGCAATGCCAACACCAGCTGGATCCAGCCAGACAAAAAGAAGCAGAGAAACTGACACTGCAGGGGGAAGGTTGAGCCAACCTTGAGCTTCTCTGTCATCTTGTTTTTGCCCCATAGGCCACACAGTTGACTAAAGATGTTGCCATTTTGGGGGAGGGGTTTCTCGTGGTTGGGGTTAGGTTTCTTCAAGGAATTTTCTTCCTATTTATTGTCATGGAAATGGCAAATGGACGTCGATTAAGAGACAATGCCTTGGCATTGGAACCATTGGAAGGGCTCTGGGGAAAGGGACAGGGGGGAAGCAGTGTGGCCTGCCAAAGACACATTGATATTTGCTGCAGTTTAACATGGAAACCACCTTCTCACTAATTCACAAAGATAGAAGCCTTAGCTGAACATTTATATATATTGACTGAGAAGCGTAGAGGGGAAATTGGAGAACTGTCTATTATGTGTAATTGACAGTAATAACGTTTCTAGATGTTTCCAGTGTGAAAAGGCAGATGTTAGTTAAAGGCATCCTTGCCGTTAGGACACAGCAAGCTGCTCTGCACTGCATCAGACCTCTTGCCTCAACTGGCAGTTAGCATCAGTTATCTGACTCTCCTTTGCCTTCTACAAAAAATGTAATAGGTTTAACATAATTTTTACAGAACAATCACAAAGATATTTCAAGCCCACTCTTTGATTTTGCACTGGACTAGACTGGTAGCATTCTCAGAGAGGCAAACTACAAAACTACAAAAACACATCCTATGGGATACTTGCACACAACTCCCTTGGAGCATTCAGCATCAGCCCACCATGCCTGCTGCTGTGGGACTGGAGTAGTGCACCTGCCCACTCATGCTCTATGCTTCAAATTCAATGCTCATGATTATTTAATCTCTCATTGAGAGGAGTGTTGGGCTATAGATTGGTCATTAAATATGCTGTTACTACAGACATTAGCAGTAAGTGTAAGTTATAAGTTAGTTATAATAGCTGCAAATAGCATAAGTGTATATGTATATGTATATGTATATATATATGTATATGTATATGTATATGTATATGTATATGTATATGTATATGTATATGTATATGTATAATATGTATAAACAATATTACAGGCAGCTGGAAAGACTGTTTCAGCTAACCAACTCACTATAAACCAATACCACAGCAATGAAAATAAAGCCATAGAATCATAGGATTGTTGAGGTTTAAAAAGACTTATAAGATCATCAAGTCTAGCAGTTAACCTAGCATTATGGTAGTTCATTTACATTTGACATTGCTAGCAAAAATAGAATTCTGAGTAAAACTACATCTAAATCCAAAAAATATTTCACAGGTGTCAGAGAGAAAATGCCCTGTGGTCCTGTAACAAAAATTAGCAAGAAAAATAGCAAGAACAAATAATTACTGCAAATAACTGCAAGTAAAATGGTTTAGTATTCTTCGGTAACTCAGTTTTCATAATAATTTATGAGAGATAAGCCTAGAAATTCTGTAATGTCAGGAAAATTAATCCACAAATGCCAGAGGTTTATGTCCAAAAAGGAGACAGAGGAGTCCTGTAACTTCATTCATGAATAAAAGGAGAGGTCATGGGCATTTCCCATGGGGTCTCTCTCAAATTGATAGAGGACGCAGCCTCTTTTATCCTAATTTCACGGTCGCAGTTCTCTCTCTTTTCCCATTGGCTGAGGTACTTGACAGGTACAGACTTCCCGGAATGCCTAATTAATATACATCCCCTCCCCTTAACACAGACACCCCCAATACACATTCCCCTTTTCTTCTTCTTCTTGTGTCTCTGTTCTTGTAGTTTAACACAGTTTTGGGTAAATCTAATTAGGGAAATTACTATGGAAACCCTACCCCATTGTTTCCTTTCTCTCAGTATCCATTTATCTTACCAGCAGACTCAGGTCTTATCTTTACCAGCCATTTGTTTGTAAAGACACTACCTTATTCCTTTCATGCCAAAACATTTATTTAGTAGATGGTGTGCATTATAGATTAGTTTACAGGCAATAACCTGTTCAGAGGAACTTGTTAATAAAAAAGCAAAATCATGTGGTTAATCAAATTTAAAAATACCTATTCATTTTATCTACTACACAATTAAAAACAATGTTCAAATGGCTCAAAACTAAAAGCACCCAAGCATTTAAATAATTAAAAACTCAAATGAGAAACTGGAAGAATTTTCTCAGATTGTACACTAAAGGAAAAATTTACATTCTTCTAATTTTGATCAGTAAAATCAGAAAGTTCAGCTTTACTAATCAAAAATCAAACCCAGACTTGCATGCAATAACAATATTTAATGTGTTTGAGTTATACACATGCACATACATATTAGTTTTTTTACAGTGTTCAAAAAATAAGATTTTGAGAAGTTTTTGAGATCAGAAAATTTCTGCAAAGGAGATTTAAATTTTGGATCACTTTTTGAATTAAACTGTACTGCACTCTGCTGTCATACTTTAGTTTGAGCATCAGTGTTGCTGTTTAGAGGTACATCAAGAGCCATGAAAACATATATGGTAGCACATAGTTTTTACTGATTTGTATAAGCCAGAAGAAATGAAAAAAATATTCTGCAACCTTCCAGTGAAAGACTGGTAGCTAGACTTCAGTGGGTTCATAAATTTGAAAAATGTTGAATTTTGTTTTTAATCTCTTTATCTGGAAACATGGCTGACAATGTTTCACAAGAGCTGGTTTTCTCCTGCGATTTCAAAATATTTTTGGTTTCCCCAAGCCAAAAACAGATTAAGAATATTGTTTTTACAAATATTTTTGTGTTTCCGTTTCCGATATGGTTCAAACCAGGAAGGGTAGAGCTATAAGAAAAAGAAATTAAATACAATAAACAAATAAAATTAAAATTACCTTTTTCAACTATTAAAAAGGCTCAGCTTCAGGTTTATATGAAGGTACATGTTCATTCTGTATCTTCAGTGCTAATTTTCTTATGTCCCTGAAATAAAATGCGCTCTACGTGGTTAAGATCTGCGTGTAATATTTCTAAAGGGTTTTTTCCATAGCACTGGGTGTTGACAGAATGTTAAATGACATTAAGTGCTTAAAAAAGTCTTCTAGGTGTCTTTCTGCATTTTTTTCGCACTTGAAACAAATAAAAGTAATATATTAAGTTCCTTCCAAAATGTACATTGGAGATACTGACTCTCAATATATACTGAACAAAAATCATAAGGGTACAAAAAAGTGTTTTCATGATCACATTCCAAAATCCTGAGAGAAGAAAAATATTGCAATATATTCAAATCAAAATTAATAAACATCAATAAATATACTCACATCTTTGTCACACTAAGAGTACTGCACATTTACTTTATCATTGACCTATTGATGACATGAAGAATTTAGGATCTTCATGTTCTGTGCTATAGAAAGACACCCATTTCTTTACTTAACTCTTGGACTGAAGGAAATATATTTCCTGTTTGGTCTCCCATTTTCAGAGAAAGTAATGTACATCCTCACTTCTATTTGAAACTGGAATACTCACAGGATTTGGTTCTGTAAAGTTAATTTTAACTTGTCCTTTGAAAGTCAACAATATGCTTAAAAATGCAGAAATAATAGAGATGTATAGACTCATTATGAAAAAAGAACCGCAAATCTGTGGAAGGAGAGAATAAAGAAGAAGAAAACTAATTTCCAAGGAAAATATATGTTAATGTTTTTTTCTTCTGAACTTTGACCTCAAAAAATATTTATCATGTAGTTTATAGAGATATTTATAGGCTTAGAAGTATGTTTATCTGCTTATATAATTTGAAATCTGCTTCTTGATCATTTTTGTTTCAGTAAAATTTTCTCCTTTGGAAAGTTCACAAATCAGCCCAAATTCCTATTGTCACATTGGCCAAATGCCAGGCACCCACGACAGCCACTCACTCACTCTCCCCTGCCACAGCTGGGCAGAGGAGAGAGAAAAAAAATGAAATGAAGGGGTCATTAAGTCGAGATACGGACTGGGATAAAACAATCCAAGAGCAAAACAGGATCAACTTAGTGGTACAAAATAAAGTTATCACTAACAGAGTCAGAGGAGGATAATGAGAAGTAAAATAAGCCCTTAAGAACATGCTTTCCCCCTCCAACTCCTCCCTCCTTCCCACTGACAGTGCAGGAAATAAGGCGTGGAGGGTTTGGTCAGTTCATCACCAAGATCTTCCGCTGCTCAGGGAGTGGAGTCCTTTCCCTGCAGCACCCTGGGGTCCCTCCCACGGAAGACAGTTCTCAGTGAACTCCTCCAGCGTGGATCCAATCTCACGAGNCAAATTCCTATTGTCACATTGGCCAAATGCCAGGCACCCACGACAGCCACTCACTCACTCTCCCCTGCCACAGCTGGGCAGAGGAGAGAGAAAAAAAAATGAAATGAAGGGGTCATTAAGTCGAGATACGGACTGGGATAAAACAATCCAAGAGCAAAACAGGATCAACTTAGTGGTACAAAATAAAGTTATCACTAACAGAGTCAGAGGAGGATAATGAGAAGTAAAATAAGCCCTTAAGAACATGCTTTCCCCCTCCAACTCCTCCCTCCTTCCCACTGACAGTGCAGGAAATAAGGCGTGGAGGGTTTGGTCAGTTCATCACCAAGATCTTCCGCTGCTCAGGGAGTGGAGTCCTTTCCCTGCAGCACCCTGGGGTCCCTCCCACGGAAGACAGTTCTCAGTGAACTCCTCCAGCGTGGATCCAATCTCACGAGCAGCAGTCTTCCCAAAACTGCTGCAATGTGAGTTTGTCCCACAGGCAAACAACCCTCCCAAAACTGCTGCAGCGNGGCAGAGGAGAGAGAAAAAAAATGAAATGAAGGGGTCATTAAGTCGAGATACGGACTGGGATAAAACAATCCAAGAGCAAAACAGGATCAACTTAGTGGTACAAAATAAAGTTATCACTAACAGAGTCAGAGGAGGATAATGAGAAGTAAAATAAGCCCTTAAGAACATGCTTTCCCCCTCCAACTCCTCCCTCCTTCCCACTGACAGTGCAGGAAATAAGGCGTGGAGGGTTTGGTCAGTTCATCACCAAGATCTTCCGCTGCTCAGGGAGTGGAGTCCTTTCCCTGCAGCACCCTGGGGTCCCTCCCACGGAAGACAGTTCTCAGTGAACTCCTCCAGCGTGGATCCAATCTCACGAGCAGCAGTCTCCCAAAACTGCTGCAATGTGAGTTTGTCCCACAGGCAAACAACCCTCCCAAAACTGCTGCAGCGTGGGTCACTCTTTCACAGGGTGGAGTCCTCCAAGGACAGGCTGCTCCAGCCTGCAAGCAGGGGCCCCCTCTCTCCACCGGGTTTCCCACTGGAACACAGCCTCCTCCCAGTATCCACCTGTTCCAGTGTGGGCACCTCCCCTACAGGCTGCGAGTGGATGTCTGCATCCCCTGTGGACCCCCATGGGCTTCAGGGACACAGCTGCTTCACCATGGTCATCACCACAGCCTGCAGAGGAATCTCAGCTCCAGCGCCTGGAGCACATCCTCCCCCTCCTTCTCCACTGACCTTGGTGTCTCCATGTTGTTTCCCTCACATGTTCTCACCTCCTCCTCTTCTCTGGCTAGAAAAAACTATGCCTTTCTTTGTTTTGATTTTCTTCTTAAGTATGTTGTCACAGAGGCATAACTAACATCTCTAATTGGCCCAGGCTTGGCCAGCAGCATGTCCATCTTCAGAGCATCAGAGATTGGCTCTGCTGGACATGGTGGAAGCTTCTAGCAGCTTCCCACGGAAGTAATCTCTGTGGACCCCCTGCTACTAAAAACCAGGCCAAGCAAAACCATCACACCCATAAAGCATTTTTAGCTGTCTATACAAAAGAAGAATGTATTTCAAGACAAAACAACATGAGAAGAGGAAAGGAAGAGTGACGTACTGAGGTAATAACATATGTGGAACTATTACATCCCTCTTCCATTTCTCAGCCTACACTACTTCACATATTGTGAAACTTAGAGAATTTTAAACAAAGCAGGGAGATAAAAGATCTTTAAAATACCAAACAGAAGCAGAAAAGTAATAGAAAAAAGCCAAAAGAAAAAGAAACCAAAACCAAACAATTAGGAAGGAGCTGTGGTTTACAAACAACATTCCCTAATTTAGTATTCCCAGTAGCCTTCAGAGGCTGAGATTTCTGTCCTCTTCCCAATGCCCTTGTCATTGCCCACATCCCAGGACAGGGATCGCCATTGCTTGGCTTTACTACCATCTAGTTTCATATTGTGAGCCACAATATCCCAACATCAGAGCAGCCAGGTCACCAGGGACTCACCCAACTGGTGGCTGAAATCTTTTTGCATATCTCACAGCTCACCTGGGGACAGGGATCAGGTGGATTATCTCTGGTGATTACCAGGTTATTGTCTCTTACTCTTGCTGTGAGGGTCCTGCTTCCTCTTCATCCCTCATCCTCCTGGTCTTGAAGTTCTTCCTAGTCTGAAAAATCACACAAGGAGCACATACAGGAAAATATACATACAGGATTAGGTACCACACCCACGCGAACAGACCAAGCAACATTGTGACTAGTGGCTTTGTACCTAATACACAAATGCTTGGATCAAATTTTTTTCCAGCCTGCTCTGGGCAGATCTGTTGTTATTTTAAACCCTTTGTGCCCTACATTGAGCACCAATTAAGGCTGCTGTGGTTTAGGAATGGTATTCCCCAATTTAATACTACCACTAAAAAGACCACAAACCGGTCCCCTCCCCACCTCTCCAATGGAAGGCACAAAAAGGAGAGATCACAGGGTGAGATAAGAACAATTTACTGGAAACGAGATAAGACAATAAACAGTAACAGTGACAGTATTAACAGCAAAAGTGTACAAAAGTGAGGGTGATTCACATGCAAAAATTCTCACTGTTGACCCAGACAATGACAAAATGGCAGACCATGCTGCTGTCTTTTTACTACTGGAAGCCATGCCCTTCTTTGAAGCTAGAGACAGTCCCTTTCCTCCAGTCTTGGCAATGACATGAGGTGGTATCAACTAACATTGAGGATCTGGCCAAAACTAGGACAGAAGGTTAGAGAGGCCAGAATTCTCCACTGCAGACAGTTTCATATAATGACAAATTGAAACTGTCTGAGGATATCTTGGGAAAAGTTACAGTCCATTCCTAGCTGAAATCAAAACAGGTAATTCATTGTAGTCAATATCCTTTTAACCAGCTGAGTACCTGAGTCAATACTTGCCTGTTTTATAGGAATTTGATACTGTAGAGTTATCCATCAACTACAAACCTGACAAGAAATACCATTAAGCATACTCTGCTATGACAAAGCATGAATTTTTCTAAAGACTACAGGCTTCAATGCAGAATCTTTCTAAGGTTCTACTTTAATCAATTAAAAAGTGCCTCAGTATAGAAGGCAGAACATCTGAAACTCCCACATACCACCACATAAATCAGCAGACCCAACCTGAGCTTCTACTGTGAGATCTGTTAAAGAACCATCCATATGTGACCTTGAAAACAGTAATATACTAAGGTGAATCATTTGCATATTATGAAATCACAAGCTGAAGTTCAGTGTGTTGTCTGGATTTATTCCCATACTCTGTCTCCACCTTTCCCTAATCCTGATCAGAAATAAGATCACAGTTTCTACAGGATTTCTGGCTACTCTTGCACATCATTCACACTTCCTCTTCTATAAACTGTTCCAAATTGTAATATTCAAGTCTAGTTATTCTCACTACAGGCCTGGGCAGTTTTAAAATGACTGGTCCTTCCTCCCTAAAATTATCTTCTGAATTAACTGTACCAAAAGAACCAAATGGTACTTCCAGATGATGGTTTAAGCACATGTTGTTATACAGATGGGCATTTTGCATTGTGATCAGTCTCAGTAGACTATTTTCAAAGCAAACAAATTGTAGTTTTCAGTAACCTCTACAACTCAGTAATTATTTCTGCATATAATGCACTGTATTTTGAAATTTATTTTGGGAACTAAGTGTTTTCTTTAGAGGTTAAGATTTTTTATCTGTCACAATTACTGCAATCTACTGATGCCTTAATAATTTCTAGTTTTTATTCTTCATGTATCTGTAACTTGGTGTAGTTCTGTGCTTCTTATAGAAGGTTAAAAATCTCTGTTTCCAGCTTCCTTAGTCAAAACAATTGCCTCTGAATAGAAACCCAAGGACATTCATTGCCCTAGGGCCCAAAACTACGTAAACAACAGTGAGCCTGGGGGGGAGTGGGTCTGGGGTGGTTAATATCAGCACCTAAGGGTGTGATTGGAGAATTAAGGGCCAATGTGCTAATATTACAGAACTTATAAAAGGTGAGGAGCTCGTGACCTGGTGTCCATTTTTGGGTGTAGCCTCCCGAGGGGGCTTTGCTTGCCCAAATGTACCTTGAAGGCCTTAATAAATTTGTCCACTTTTTATTCTCCTGACTCTGTCTTGGTCTCTGTTTCAGATAGCCTGTTTCAGGCATCACTACAACCTAACACAAAAAGTGTATCAGGGAATTCTAATAGACCTCTTTCTCAGAGGAGTACTCCAATTTCAGTGTTGTGAGCCTTGAAACAACTGGTATGCATAAAATTTTCATACTTCTCTCAATTAACAAGATCTTTTCTGAAGAGTATTAGCCTGAAGCCTATTTCTCTGCAGAGCTCCGCAATAACCCAACACAATGAAGCATCTTTCTTCTTTTCAGAGTTCAACATGAACACTTCAGAGCAGCCAAAAATAACTAGATAAGCAAACAGAATTGGGGAAAACAAAGGTTGGTTTTGTTGTGTTGCAATTGACCCCAAAGCCCGTATTTAAGTGGTTGAGATCTTTACATATAAAATATGGGATGCTTGATGCAGAGTCAATTTTCAACAGTCAATAGAGAGCAGTATGCCTAAAATCATGCCTTTGCAGGTATTAATGTCTGCATTCAGAATTCATTCCTTAAGATGGACAACTAAATCAACTCCTCCACGGGAAACATGTACATAGTTATCGTACTAACCCAATTATTCTAATCCAGTTCTTACAGAATCCACTCAATGTGGAAGACAACATTAAATTTCCTTATCTATGCCATATCATTTATTAAAGTAAAAGAGATAGAAAAAGCACTGACGGTAACTTTTAAAATGTTGCTGAAAGCTAATCCTTAAATCTGAAATTTCCCCAGGATTAAGAAACACTTGAATTAATCTACATTTTAGACCTTATCTCCCACAGCACGGTTTTTGAGACAAGTTAAACACCTATGTCTTTGTACTCAACATTTAAGTTCGTCTCCTAGGGTGTCTTGGTTTGAAAGACAGATGTCTGCTAAGGAAGGTGGAAACCTCCCTTAGAACAGAGAATGCGAACTGCCTTTCCTTCGAATTAGTTTAACTTTGGAATCAAGGGCTTTCAGGCACAGCTGTGGGAAAATGAATAACAGTTCTCTACTAGTATCTATAATGAGGTAAACAAGGAACAATAACAGTAGCAGTAACAACAACAAAAAAAAAAAAAACAGAAATGCAGTGGCAGATGTCCCTCGGCTGCCAAGCACTTTCCCATATGGTGTAGTCATGGTCAAAATCAGCAGGGGCGCTGTGGGGCTCCCAGCCAGGCAGGGCAGGTGTGATGACTTCCGGGCAGCTGCAGGTGGCGCTGTGGTGCAAGGGCTGGTCAGTCTCATGGGGTTGTTGATGGCAGGCGGGCTGGGCTGCAGGGGCTGCGCACAACAGAGCTCGGAGCAGGAACGGCAGGACTGGTTCACCCAGGTTAGCCAGCAAAGGTGGCAGGAACTCCACCCTTGTGGCAGAAGTCGCGGTGTGTTCCGACAGGCGGGTGTGGGGGCAGCAACAGTCGGGCTCCTCCGCAGCTGTTGCAAACCGCAGCTGGGGAGGCACACACTCCCAGCAGGGAAAAGGGTTGAAAATCCCATGCCCTTTCCCAAGCAAGAGCTCACCCAGCCAGGAGGAAAAAGCAGCGTACAGCTGGACGTACCGCAGTCGCAGCCAAAAGAAAGCAGCAGCTTCCCTCTGACCCCTCCTGTGCCCAGCGAGCAAGTGAGGTCCCCAGTGGCCAGAGTACTTCCTCCCCTTACCACACCCAGCCACAGCCTTTGTCTCTTACAAAAGAGTTAATAACCCTGAGCACCGGATCATTGGTTCCCTACTAACAGGGATGGAGAAAATTGCATCCCACTCCAACCTTCAACAAAGGGATATATAATTTCAGTTTTGGTTTATATTAGCTGTTCAGTGACTTAAATATGGTATTAGATAAATTCTCATACTAAATGCAAATACCAATGGACATTTTATGTACGGCATGATGTTAGTACATCATAATCACTTTCACACAGTATTCTCCTTTTTTTGTGGGGGGCATAAAATCTTCTATTTGTTCAATGCTATTAATGTAACTATTGACTTTTCTTCAAAAACATTTTTACACAAGGTTACTGTTGTGTTCCACTACAGGGAACTAAAGGGAGTTCTTTTAAAACGGATGGTCTAGAACAAAATTAAGACAAACAAGACAAATATATCTGAGAGCCATTTATTGGTAACAAAAACGATGTTGCCCTATTAAAGAAGAGTAGAAAAGACAAAAAAGGAGGAAGAAAAATCAAAAAGAAGGGGGGGAGGAGGATGGGGGAGAGAGAGGGGAGAGAGAAAAAGCGGGTGTTCCATCAAAAGGTCCAGGTGTGCCATCCAAGCAGCAGGGGGGTGTGTGCAAGCACCCTGCCGGCAGAGTCTGCACAGCTGTCAGAGAGGTGCAGCTCCACAAGCACAGCTCCCATGGTGACGGGTGGCTGGACACATGGTGAGTGGGGATCGGGCAGGAGGTGCAGAACACTGGACAGGGTTGTGGCTGGGATTGTGATGATGGGCTGGATCCATGAAGCAGGGCTGGAGGCAGGTGGCTCAGGCAGGAACCCAGGGACAAAGCAGGCAGGGCATCGGACAGGAACACAGGGAGGCAGGGCAAGCAACGCCTGGAACAAGTGAGGGAGAAGAGTTGGTAGGTCAGGACACAGACTACACACAAGGCTCAGAGGTCAGCCTGTGAAAAACGAGGTTCACTCTCCTCTTAGTATTTAAAAGTTTAATAAAACGCAATAGGGGACAGAGATAATAAGTAAAAGTCGCAGTAGCATTCAGCCAAAAAGCACACCTAGCACTGATGGAGACATCCCTTACATACCCTTCAGCCTAATGCATATTCATGAACAATTGTGCATATTCAAACTTTTCCCCAAACTAGTTTACATGTTCCAGGAACTGTTTAGCCTAGCTGCTCCTTGGATCCGCCTCCTCAGAGCAGGTGCAGTCCTCTTGGTTGTGGTTTTAATTAGTCCTGTTATCACTCCCATATTGTAGCTTCTGCAGACAACAGGTGCTGATAGTTGGAATGCCAGCAGCAGGGTCCGTTCGTTGGACGTTATCCAATCAAGCAGGCAGTTCAAGCACTCTAAAATAACTATATCAGCTATTTCAGTACTATATCTAAGCTTAGTTAGCAACAGAAAGAAAGACATTAGTCATCATTACACAACTATATTTTCACAGCAAGGCTACCTTTGTAAGAATTAAAATTATACACATAGCATGCATTTTAATATTTGCTAAAAGCCAATATTATGATATGTATTTATCACAAGCTGGTGTCCAGCCAAGTGCCCAGCAAGAGCAAGGACAAGTGAGCGAGGGAAAGTCAGGGCCAGGATGGCAAAAATTTGGGCAAAAGAGCCAAAAAGCAGGCTGGAGCCAGGGCAAAAAAGAAGACCGAAAGTTTGTGACGCAGTTACTTTTATACCCCCTGGCTCTTCCCAAAGTCTGCCTGTTGACGGGAGACCATTGGCCCAATCCAGCATTCCACTCTATTCCATTGGTGTCCATTGGCACCTTTTGCCATCTGATTGGAGAACCTCTCTTGAGAGTTCAGTGTCCTTGGTGGTCTCTTGCTGTCTGCATATTCCATGTGAGATATTAAGTGGTTGCCAGGCAAAGTTTCCCCAGAGACAAAGCTTTCTCCCATCTTCTCCCATCTCCCATCTTCTAGTTGCCTCCTGCAAGTGGCACATGTGCGACCCATCCCCCCATCTCAACAGTGTTGAGACAGAAATCAAAATCAAATTGGCCCTTCACAGTTACCATGTTTATTTTCCCTTTGTTATCAGAATTGCAGAGGATTACAGTCATATTCTGTTTCAAACCTTGAACCCGGTAAGGAACAACCCCCGGCACCAGCGCATGCTGGGACTGGTTAAACACAGGAAAGCATCTCTGCAGAGTCCTGTTGATCTCAGGCTAACCATGCATTATCATTCTCTCCCAGGAATGAGAACTACATTCAATTAAATAATAAAAATATATCACAGGTAATTTTTTTGCGATAGTACTGGAAAGTATTACAGTAGTGCAGTTTTCCTCCATAAAAAGGTTAGATATAAAATCTACATGATGTGATTAAACGCTCCTGAAATCCAACTTGGCAAAAGCATGAGTGATTGCTTGGAAAACCTTAGGTTTATGCATCATAATGAATCATAATCCAGAAGTACCAAACCATATTTTTAAAACAGTGATCTTTTAGACACTTTATAGTTTCAAAGTAGTACTATTACAGTCTAGAATCTAATGCAAATCCCTACTCACACTGGGAAGATTATTTCCTCTGAATAATGCCAAGAGCCTTTGAAGATCTTTTTAGAGAACAGCTTCTGGAACATAGTGCTATAGCAGTTGTATCTCGATGCAGAGGTTTATTTCAAGGTTGATAAAACATCTGCAATTCTCTCTCCTAATTTTAATGGAATTCTTTTCACAATGCCTTTCTTAGGTACTGCCAAATACCTTGAAAAGCACCACATCTCAGTATAAATATGTCAATTTTTCCCTTGGGAGCCAACAAGCTAATTAGCAGAGGAATTTTAAAAAAACAGCTGGAAGTCTGTATTGGGCTTGAATGTCAAAAATAAATTTCGAAACACAACTCTCATCCAAAAGTAATCTTTAAATAATAATCAATACTTTGCTTGCTACAGTCTATGGACCTTTACCAGAGCTGGTCTTGAGATTGCATATTATGCTACTCTTGAATGCTTTACACTGGTTTCATGATTTTTTCTGCAGTTATTCTGAGAAAAGATAGTCTCCTAGATCATGTCTCATTCCAAATTAAATTAGTGATGCGTTGTATCATATTTTCTATTACATGACATGCTTTATTTGGTTTGGACCCCCTTGTGACTTCTAAAGTTTTCAAATAATGGAAATCCCAAAAAAAGTGTGTGCCAACATGCATGTCCCACAAATACTATAGCACAAAGACATTGCACAAATGCCATTCCCTTTTCACCAATATGCAATAAATTATATTTGAAGACTACAGCATTCGGTATCTTTTAATTTGAAAAAATATAAGTAAGTAGTCAAACAATAGGATTCAGTGGTGCTAACTACAAATAAAGGTTTAGAACTTGCACATCAAGTATTTACCTCTGTGCACCAATGAATATACATTGCACAGCACACACTACCTGTATTAGCGGTGCATTATGGTGCATTGACAGAAAACATGCCAATGACTGGAAATTCAAGCAGACAGGAGCTAACTTTTTCCAAGCAAATTATATTATCTTTTCCCCTCTTATGCATAATTACCACAGGAGAGCAAAGGTTCTTTCAACATATCTACTCTTCATAGTCATTTGCACAGAAAAGTAGTCTCTTGCCTAGAAGTGAAGATATTAGAGGAATAGACTGTATATATACGAAAATATCTCTATCCATTTTCTCCCTGGGCAGGTTTAGAGCACAACATAACCCCCTTTTTAGACTAAATAACATCCCTGCAGCTGAACATTGCAATGTCCAGTACCAAAAGCACATTTTAGAAAAAGAGGTAGACAAACTAACATCCCAAAACAAAATTATTTTCGTTTTAGAAGACAAAAGGGAAGAAGACCATATCAGTGAAATAGTGTCATTGAGAAGCAAGTTTCCTGAAACTGTAGGTTGCACTGTGTCAACTCATCTGTATTTTTCACATTGTAAAAACCCCATCCCTTCAATTCTTCTCCAGTCCTCAATATGAAAATAACTTACCCTCTCAAATTATGTATGCACGTAACAGAATGAGGAATTCTTTCTATGTTTGATATTATGCAGACATGAAGAACACTAGATATTTTTGTCTTTTAGTACCACAGATACTGTTAGAAACACCATGCAATGACCATACAAAATACTGTTCAGCTCTGAGAAGTTACATTATGCTTCCTTCAGCTAACTTGGTAGCATTTCTTTAAGCAGACCAACAAGGTTCTGTTTGGGGTACCCGCATGAATATGTAATATGCTTCTTCAGATCAGATGTTCAGACTAGTATTTACAGTATAACTTATACTAACAGCTCTACTTCAGTCATTATCCATCACCTATCTTCCACTGAGAAAGTAAACTTCCAGCCTACCAAGCTTCCTATATCACCATATACTATGACTACTCAGGCAATGGATCTGATCGTGCAAGAACTTAAACATATCATACATGACAAATTTTAGATAATTGTTGGAATATCGCCATGTAAATTCTCCTAATTACCTATACTTCCTCACAGTAGCTTCAGTTGCCCTTCCAAAGCAGTCAAATTTCTGACTCAGCTGTAGAGAATTTATTTGTATTTTCCAAAACTTTTTCCTAGGGTTTTTTCCAAGAGAAATGCTGTGAATGAAATATACTAGTTGCCAATTACCCGTAAATAATGTAATATATTACAGGTTACTAATATTTTATCCATTAAAAAAAAACAAACCAAGACCTCAAAAATACTTTCTCATCAGAAATCAACATTATTATGGATAAGTAAAGGAAGTAAAACCAAGCTGGCAAACTTAAATATACAGGAGCCTGGAAAACTCAAAAAGCTTCTCTAAGAGGTGAATTTAATATCTCCTACACATTAACATCAATTAATCTTACATATTATTTAAAAAGCTCTTCTCATAATATTTCCACTAAAAGCTGATAGACAACACCTCATAAATCTTGAGGGTTTATGTGCCATTTCCACCACAAATTTTGAGACCCAAGCTAAGCCTTGGGTAAATATGTAAACACTTGTAAAACTTATCCAGACTCAACTATTGAAGCTTATTCATTACTAGTTGTCTTATCAAGCCCTTGCTTAATGGATCAATAAGAGCACAGAATGCAGAAACAACTGCACCTTAAGTACCCACTGTATCAGCAACTTGTTTCTACCGTTGTGCAGTTTTGATGCACAGTGGTACAGTGGACAGTTTGGATAGCTGTCCGGTGGTGATTCATAATGTTATTGTATTCCATATCTATCTGCATCCAAATAATGGTTGCTGTATTTTTAAGACCCTGCAGCAGTGGGGGCTTGCTATCTCTGGGCATTTTTAAAATCTCTCCACCCAGGGCTTTTGCAGCTCTTGGTGGCATGGTATTTGCTTCACCAGCTGCTTAGTCTTTGTCCAGGCAAAGGCTTTTCTTTTGGTTTTGGGTTCACTTTTCAGTTTTTAAGGGTTTTTTTTTCCCTTTTCCTTGGCTCAGAGAGCAGTAGCAGTGTTTGAGCTGCCTTAAGGGCAAATTCCACAGCTGCCTGCCCAAAGCCATGGACATCATGCTGCCAGAGGTGGAGTGGAGCAGCCCCACTCTGACCCCAGTAACTGTTGGCAGCACCCAACTGAGAAGAGGCAACACCAAGTGGCTCCAGCTCAGCTGCTTTGCCTGGCCCTACCTGCCCTGTTGTGCCTTGCTGTGGAGAGGAGGATTACTCTGGATGAGCTGTTGGACATTCATCTGCTGCTGGAACTGCTCTTTGAGGCTCCTGCCTTCCCAAGAGGGATCTGACACCATCTTGTCCCTTCGTCCTACAAAGCCAAGGCCATCCCACCAGGCCTCATATTGGGAACAGGTATTTCTGACATTTCAGGTCTCTCTTTGTTCCAGTGGGGTTGTGAGATTTAGCAGTTTTATTATCTGGCAGTTACTTATCTTTTTTTTCCTCTGCCTGTTGGTGCTCTGTTTGTTAAAAAACTGTGGGGGCACGACCCTAAAGTCATGACTAGGGGAGCCTTTTCCCACAGTGGTTCTTTCTGCTGGCACCGGCACGGGGACTACGCACGAGAGAAGAGAGGGCTTCTGGAGGTCGACTTAGAAAAAGACGAGATTGAGGACTCTTCAGTTTATAAAAGGTGGGGTTTATTGGCTACATGGAGGTCAGAACTGAAGAGAGTAGAGAGCTGAAGAGTCAGAGCTGAAGAGTATAAAGAGCTGAAGAGTCTCGAACAAAGGCTGTGCATCAGGTTATAAAGGGGGGCTAACAAGGCGGGATTACATGTTTCAGAACTAATAAGAAAGTGAATACAAGTGAATTATAGAACAAACAACCAATGCACTAACAATGAGATAAAGGTAAACTGAGTGGTTGGAGGGAGATAGTGGCCCATACTATCTGTAGTACAGGGATGGGAGGTCAGTGGGAAAATCCATTTCTTCTTCACTCTCCTCTGGCCCATCTCCAATTTCTTCCCAGTCCTCCACACTTTCAAGGACACCAAGCTCTAACTCAGCCACCTGGGCCGCTACAAAAAACCACTATTTTTTTTCACTTTCATCTATTAGTACTCACTCCTTATTGGTGGAAAGGGATTGTTGGAACCCTTAAAAGGAAACAACTCATTCCAGAGTGTTTTCCTTTAAATTTTACCAAACCAAGAAAATATCACAGCAAATTTCTTGACTGTATTGAAATTTTTCCCTTGGGTTTTGGTACTTCTGTAGCTGAGATGAACCGCAAAAAAATTTAGTTATAATATATACCCTAATCTCTTACATTTGAAAGAAAATACATGTAAATATGGAATTAATCTCAGATTATGATAATGTGCAGGAAAACAGAATACATACTTATGGTCATTAACTCCTCTGATAGCTGTTAATTTTTCTTCACTTCACTTACCAGAAAACCATGTAGGTAGATAACAAGAATATCTCTTCCAAATGATGCGACCACGGAAAAATAAGGCAGGGAAAAATGGTTTCATAGTCTACATTTTTCCTCTAGAGGCTAACTATGTTAAGTCTATGAACAGCTCAATAACGCATGCTTCTCCAAAGACAAAGCTCATGTCTGACTTGAGACAGGTGGAAAGTTCTATTTGGTTGCTAAGCTTAAGCCACAAGGATGAGCTCACAAGTTCACTGAAAACTCATTAAAAGTTTAGTTTTTAAAATTCAGGCTTGTATACAACCAAAATATATGAAGATTGAGTTTTGAGTTGCACAACTGAGCAGAGATCTTTTGTGAATGTGCAATTTCATCTCAAAATTTATGAGGCATTTTGCATGTTTCTTTTCTGTTCTGCCTTGGGCTGCTTAAGAGATAGAAAAATACCTTGTTCTCTATTTCTTGTCTTCTGTTTTTAGAGCAATTCAAGAAGTGAAAATAAAAAACATAATGTGTATATGTATCAGTTAGTCAAAGTGAATTTTAAAGTTTCAGAGTTCAGACCATGTTTGGGGTGAGAGCAAGGATGACAGTTCTTGTGCAATGCAAGCACTCTACCCATCACTATCTTAGCACTTATATAATTTGTTTTTTATTTTACTTCACTGTTTTCTTTAAAGCAGTTCTCACACAGACTTTCATGGGGAATGGCTGACACCTGTAGATAATTTCAGGTCCACTAGGAGTCTTAAATTATGATCAGACAGGTCAAACTACACTGTCTGCAACTCCAGAATTTTCCCTGCATATTATTTACTGTTTGTTTCATATTTAGTGCTCAGTAACTGTACCAGAAAGAATCAGAATAGGGAAGGGAACTGTTGGGGAAATTTAGTGGTACCCCTCAAAGAAAATTACACACATATTTGTGCTGAAATGTAAAATTTCAATGAACAGTGAATTGAGAAGTGTCCTACTGCACTACACAGTTCTACACAGAGTCTGCAAAGATGTGTCACAAGCAGATTTCCTATATGCATTTGCACCAGCACCAATCTGGAGTGCATAGGTCAAGTCAGCCCAGACCTGGATTCATTCCCCACCCCAACTCTGTTGTCCAAAGGTGACTGCTGGCTTGGATCCTGAATGCTCAGATTCCAGGATGATCTACAAGATAATTCATGGAGGACAACTTCACTCTCTTGCAAGGAGTCTGTTATGTCTCTGACACTCCTGCTTTCAGCCACTTTCAACTCCTTCTTGCAACTGGGCCTCTCTCTATGCAAAATCATTCCTCTGTCACAAAGTACCACTGCTGAGAAGTTACAAATAAAATTTCTTTGTAAGAAGTAAATGCCAACTGAAATATTATCCTGAACTGAATATAATATCTATTATATTCATATTATATAATATAATCATATTATCATAATAATATATCATATTATATAATGTCTATTTCTAGGCTGAAATCCATCTCACTCTCTCCCATTCTTTCCCTATTTCCTCAGTTTCCACCATCTTCCAGTGCCTCTAACCTAACAGGAGTTTGCATTGATTTGCAAGTGTTTTACTTCTACCCATTTTCCACAAAAAAGAGCTGGAAAAGTAAGTGAGCAAGCTTCACTCTAGGCTGCCTGCTTCCACAAAAGGGGTTAAGCTAATGTGCTTCATATGCTTTTTTCCCAGGAGGGTCTTTAAGTACTGAGAACGCACAGCTAAAATTTTCACACATCTCTCAGTCTGACTGCCATGGATCAAGTACTACAATGTTCAATTCATGCCCAGACAGGTGCTGGGTGGCAGCAGGTTTTTTGGCCACAGAAATGTTTTCCTTGACACTTAGCCCCACATTCCTAATTCCATCCAGCATGCTTTCATTTGGGGTAGAACAATAACACATTGCACCAAGAGGCCAGTCAGTTAGCCATGAAAGGCTGGCATTAACTAGAAAAATAAAACAGCTTTATCACATAATCCTACTCCTAGATCCAGAAGAGGGGGGCAGGGGTTAGAAATCTTCTAGCTGCACTTTGTTGTCTAGCTTTTTCTGATTACAGAGATGGCTCATTTGGCTCATTTGTCTTTGCAACAGGTATGTGGTGGAGGATAATCAGTGCTGTTTCCTTCCATCACTACCTGAGCTCTGCAACATCAAGTCTGTCAAAGCAGGATGTCAAAGCAACATTCACTGTAATAAGCCTGCCAAATACTAGCCAGACATTGGAAAGGGCCTAACTTAGTATGGTTGCCCACCTTTTATTGTGAAGGCAGCGTGCACATTAAAAATCCATGACTGGATTCACTAAAATGAAAGTTGTTCTTTGGTTAAGTCCATGTATATTAATCTTTTATGTGCTTAAAAAAAAAAAAATCCTACAGTCCACAGCTGAAACAGACTGTTTAATCACTGTCAGAGTCATGATTAAAGAATCACAGAATGGGTAAGGTGGGTAAGGTAGGAAGGAACCCCAGTAGGTCATCTAGTCCAACTTCCCTGCTCAGGTAGGGTCCCCTAGAGCATAATACTCAGGATTGTGTCCAGATGGCTTTTGAATATCCTCAGGGAAGTAGACTTCACAACCTCTCTGGACAACCTGTTCCAGTGCTCAGTCACCCTCACTGTAAAGTTCTTCCTCATGTAATAAGAGGCGAGAGTGAGTTTGCGACAGCTCCATATGAGTTATAAGCAAGCTCCCTTTACTTCACGGCATGCGCGGTTTATATAGTATTACAATGCTTCTATTTTTGGATCACTAATCTACTGGTTAGTTACACAGGTTATAGTTTACATTTTCTAGCATTCCATTCTCACACATTCAGAGTTACCCCCTCATTCTCCTTAATCGCAAGTATCCTCCTGGTACATTCCCCACTCTATGTTCAAGGGCACAGCTGCACTCCCTGGTGCCTTTCATACAGAACATCCCAGGGCCCAAGCGTACTGCCGAGGCCTGGAAGGCTGCTTAGTTAACAGTGGTCTTGCTCGAACACCAACCTCTTTACCTCCTTATTTTCCAACTCATGTTCAGATGAAACCTCCTGTGCATCAGTTTCTGCCCATTGTCTCTCATCCTTCTCAGCATCACTGAGAACAGCCTGGCTCCATTCTCTTGACACCTTCCCTTCAAATGCTTCAGCTATTTTTAGATATTGATACGATTTCCTTCTCCAGGCTAAACAGGCCCAGCTCCTTCAGCTCTTCCTTATGAGTGGAATGTTCCAGTCCCCTCATATTCTTCATTGCCTTCCTCTCGACTTGCTACAGGAGCTCATCATCTTGTACTGAGGAGCCCAGAACTAGACACAGTATTCCAGATGCAGCCTCAGTAAGGCTGAGTAGAGGGGCAGGATCACCTCCTTCGACCTGCTGGTAGTACTCTTCCTAACCACCCCAGGATACCATTGGCCTTCTTGGCCACAAGGGTAAAGTGTTGGCTCTTGTTGTCCACCAGGACCCACAGGTCCTTTTCTGCAGAGCTGCTTTCCAGCAGGTCAGCCCCCAGTCTGTACTGTTCCATGGGGTTATTCTTTCCCAAATGCAGGATACCACACTTGCCTTTGCTGAATTTCAGAATTCCACTGTGCCCATCTCTCCATGATGTTGAGGTCCTTCTTAATGGCTGCCCAGGACTCTGGGTATTGCCCAGTCCTCCCAGTTTTGTCATCAGTGCATTTGCTAGGGAGGATCTCTACCTCTTCAAGCAAGTCTTTGATGAATAAGTTAGATACTGGAGCCAGCACTGGACCCCTGGGGACCACCACTAGCTACAGGCCTCCCACTAGACCCTGTGCCACTGATCACAACCTTCTGAGATCTGCTGTTCAGTCAGTTCTCAACACACCTCACTGTACAATTACCTAGCTCCCACTTTCCTTGAGGATATCTTGAGAAACCGTGCCACTAACCTTGCTGAAATCCAGGTAGACAACAACTGCTCTCCCCTTATCCATCCAGCCACTTGTCCCATTGCAGTAAGCAATCAGGTTGGTCAAGCAACTATTCCCTTTGGTGAATGCATGCTGATTAATCAGCTTCTTGTCTTCCACATGCAGAGACTGAGGTGAGGCTGACTGGACTGTAGTTCCCTGGGTCCTACTTCTTGCCCTTTTTGAAGATTGGAGTGACACTTGCTGTCTTCAAGTACTCAGGTACCTCTCCAGACTGCCATGACCATTTGAAGATGATTGAAAGTGGCCTAGCAATGATGTCCACAAGTTCATTCAACACTGGTGGGTGTATCCCATCAGGGCCCGTGGACTTTTGGATGTCAAGCTTGCCTAAATGGTCTCTAACCTAATTGTCCTCAACTAAGGGGAAGTCCACCTTCATCTAGACCTTCTCCCTGGTCTCTTGGGCCAGGGATTCCTGAGGGCTGGCCCAACCCAACCTGAGGGCTGGCAGTGAAGACTGAAGCAAAGAAAGCTTCAGTATCTCAGCCACACAATAGCATCACCCTTGCCAGTCTGCCATTTAACCCTAATCTATAGATTCTCAAATTGCTCATCATCCTCCCAGAGGGTAGTTACCATCCCTGAGAGTAATATCAAAATTTCCATTTCATTGTCCTGCATTTAGCAATGTGCTTTCTTTCCTGTTTGTGAGGCATTTTTCATTAAAGTCACATTAACGTGCAAATACTATGTCCTTCCTGCACATGCACCGCTGGATGAGACAGAGCTCCAGGGACAGAATTGTAAACAAATACAGTCCTGAAGTCTCGTTCTCAGCGTGAAATCTATGCAGCAGATTCAGCACTAAAGGCTGCTGAATTTAATCTTCATGACAAAGGCATTGGCCCAACTGAGGGAAAAGACTTCTCTGCTCTGCACAAAAGAAAGCAATTCAGTTACTTTTCTAAGCTGCAAAAAGAGCAAACCTCCCTCAAAAAGAGCAAACCTACTCCCCCGAAAAAAGACATATTCATTATAGAATTTCAGGAGACTCAGACAAGAAAGACATCATGTCTCAAATAAAAACACAGAGTTTCTATTCTGCATTGTTGCCACAGTTGACAGCATTCATTCAGAAATTCATTAAGCCTGGCTACTTTTATTGTATACCAGGGTGCAAAAAACAGCAATAAGTTCTAACAACTCCCACACTTTCGAGAAAAAACATTTCAAAATATTAGAATACTCATTCACAATAACTTTCTAGTGACACAATTGACTAAAATCAATTGACTTTAGAGTTGATTAGGTTTCTCAATCATGCACAGAAGCATTTAATTAACAAATGAAATTAAAATCAAAATGCTAAAGAACAAACTGGACTTACTGTAACCTGGTATCTGTAATCTACAGGAAGAAAACAATGAACATGTGGGGAGGAAATGCAAAAAGTCTTTTGTGTTTAGCATGGTTAGAAAGGTGCTGAGGAATGAAATTAAGATTTTTTTTTCTGTCTTGAAAATCTATAAAACTGAGGCATGTGAACTGGTATTATTTTGTCTCAGACTTATGTCAAGAAGGAACAAAAAGCACAATGCTGCCTCTCACTGAACAAGCAATATTGATTGTGCAGTGAATTACAGTAGTGACCCAAAATCTTGCTCATTTCCTCTGTTGCTTTTCAACCCAACAAAGTAGTAATATTTGCTAACACCTTTCAGAGCCTGCATATTTCCTTCTTTTTTCTCAAACTAGTGGCAACACAGCTCCAACTTGTTACTGCAGAGTGCTTCTTCTTGTCGTGGCTTTCATATAGACCTAATCTATTGAAATCTTTGCTTTACTTACACAAAACATATTTTACAACAGGACAAGACAGTACCTTCTAAGTATTGCAAAAACAGTTGTCTGACAAATAAGCGTAGCATAACTGACTGGCAAATAGAGTAACAGGCTGAATATACTCCACTCATAAGAATCTTTTCCAATCCAAGCATCAATCTAAATACCAGCTTCCCTTTCTTCCATCGTCATTCCCTCCCCCAAAAAGAATCTGATCAAATATGGACTAGAAAATACAAATGTCCCTTAAGTGTACTGAGCCTATGTGACGGCCTGGAAATATTGATGTCTTACAACATTTTGGGACTCATGCATGTGGGGGAAGAAGCAGGTTGGGCCATGCCCTGGTGAGGCAGTTATCTGCCCTCTACACCCCCACCCCTAGAGCCCATATCCCAGCCTGACAGTGGCTGCCAATCCCTGGCACACTGGAGAAAATGCCACACCTGCCCCTGGCACCCCTAACCCAGCTTCGAAGTGGCCAAATGACCAGAATTCCTACCTGGGGGAAGGGCCCAGGAAGGCCAAGGGGTATTTAAGGCTGAACATAGGGTTAGCACATCTTGACCGTATCTCATCTCAGGATTTCTATTAGCTGAACACCCTGGAACCAGGAGTGGTAGCTATATTTGGATTCTTTTTACATCTTTTCTGTCCTTCTGTCTTTATTCTTCCTGCAATTCCCTCTTCCTGGAATTTCTGAGTAACTTGAAATCAAACAAGGTTTGAGTTTCCTAAGTTGAATGGGCTAAGTTAATGCTTTGAGAAGTGTTTCATTGTTGATTGAATGTTACACTAAACTTTTTGCCAAAGTTTCCTTGATTTTCTAAAGTTGCTAGTAAAGCTTTTCTTGGTGTTTTGACCTCTTTGAGAATGTCTTGTCAGTATTTCTCCCATGTGTCTTAACTCAGAGTACATGAACAATCATTAGCTCTTTTAAAAGTCTCATCAAGTGATTTTGGGGTGGCCCTATAGCTCATAACTAGTTTCTGCACCTAACTATGAGGCCAGCAAAATGTTTCTAAAAATTTGTTGGCTGAACAACCTAATCTAGAATCAAGGGTCATTTTATTTTTGTCTTATCCCCTATTAGTATTTGTTAGTCTTCTCTGCAGCAAATGCCCATCTCCATGCTAATGCTAATACAGAACAAAAAGAAGAAGAACTTGGCGAGCAGCCCTACAGCATTGTCTGCTTAATGCAACACAACTCACTTCTCTTAATTTGAAAGGTCTTTTAGAAGAGGAACAGGGAGCTTACATGAAAGAAGAAATTAACTGTGGTTGTAGGAGGTTATGTAGAATTATGGAATCACTTAGATTGAATAAGACCTATAAGATGCTCAAGTCCAACCATTAACTTAATACTGCCAAGTCCAACACTAAACCATGTCCCTAAGTGCTATATCTACACTTCTTTTTATTTACCTGCCTGGATAATGACTTGTGGGAATCGACAGCAGGTCTGTCTCAGCTCACAAACCCTGACCGTGTTACAAACATCCTCATACCTGTGAGAATCTTGTCATGGATAGGGGCGAGAAGCAGAAAACAAGGCAGAAAAACATGAAGGAATGCACAGCTGTAAGAGGGAGGCTGTTTTTCAAAAAAGATGTGTGCTAGTAATAACTGACCAATGGTGTTGTGTAGTAACAGGTTTGGGAGCCAATGGCCTTTTGGCACGAATGTCAGAAAATAATATAAAAAATACTTTGAAACAATAAAGCTCGCTCTATCTTCTAACTTCCTTGCTGACCTAGAGCTGTGTTTTTCGCGTCACGTCCATCTCTATTGCGACAGTGACTAAGCTACTTCCCAGAGCAGCTTGTTCCAATGCTTCATAACCTGTTATATGAAGAAATTTTTCCTAATATACAATCTAAAATTCCCCTGGAGCAACTTGAAGCCATTTCCTCTTGTCCTGTCACTTGATACCTGGGAGAAGATGCAGACTCCCACCTGTCTACACCCTCCTTTCATCCAGTTGTAGAGAGCAATGAGGTCTGCCTTGAAACTCTGCTTCTCCAGGCTAAACAACCCCAAGCTCCCTCAGCCACTCTTCATAACACTCCTGCTCCAAACCCTTCACCAGCTCCATTGAGCTTCTCTGGAGACCCTACAGCAATTCAATGCCTGCCTTGTAGTGACGGATGCAGAAATGAACACCAGATTCGAGGGGCATCCTCAGCAGTGCTGAGTACAGGGGGACAGTCACTGCCTTGGTCCTGCTGGCTACACTATTGCTGACACAGGCTACGATGGCATTGTCCTTCTTAGACACCTGGTCACATGCTGTCTCATCTTCAGCTGCTGTCAACTGGCACACCCAAGACATTTTCTGACAGGCATCTTTCTAACCACTCTGTCCTAAGTCTTAAGTGCTGCACGGTGTTGTTGTGACCAAAGTGCAGGACCTGAATATTTTCCTATATGTAGTTCACACCCTTCTTCATGCACTATATACACTATATACTATTTCGCTTTTGTCTCAGTCAGGTATACTGTAAAAATACAGGTCCAAATCATAGAATTTACACCCAAATTTCACATTTTCTAATTTGCATCCAGGGATTGGAGACTACTTTTACCCAGAAAACTGGGACTTAATTTGAAGCCACTTTTGAGGTTAACTGAAAAGAAAAACAAATCATGGTCACAGCAGCTCCAGATGATTTTTAACCACCAAGACCCAGAAAAAGCTTTGGGTCAGAAAGTTCTTGCAAGCAGCTCCAAGGGCCAGAGAAAAGTTCAAAACAGCTGAAAGAAATGGCAAGGTTAGCTGACAGAGTTTTTAAGAGATTCAACAAGACCAAATGTTTGGATTTAAGGCTCAAAATGCAAATAAATTATTTTCTATTTAAAAGACAAATCTTGGAAGAAAATTTCATACAGACATTTGGGTTCTACTATATTTTTTACAGTTCAATATGTCTTTCTGAGATTCCTCTATGGGCAGTATTCATAATATACAATATTATGAATTATAGACTGTATCATGGTTTCCAACAGCCTAACTAGCAAATTCTCCATATGACTTCTCTCAAACTTTTCTTCCAGAAACAAAATGAACCCCACTCTTCCTTACACATT
Organism: Grantiella picta; assembly: GCA_013397955.1. NCBI lineage: Eukaryota > Metazoa > Chordata > Aves > Passeriformes > Meliphagidae > Grantiella > Grantiella picta. The sequence goes on along the minus strand of VZRM01000353.1, from coordinate 59,468 downwards.
ATTTCCATTAAACAGCTTTTTTAAATCCTGGAAGAATATCAAAACTTTAAGACTAGTTCTTCCAGTCTCCTGCATTTAAAGCAACTTATTTCTGGTTTTACTAAATCAATATTAAAAGGGAAAAAAAAAATCTTTATTCTTCTTCCTCTGAAAGCAATAACTCTGCAATGAACTCTGAATGCCTGAAGATGAAATGCTAGGAGGGCACCAGACAATTTTTATGTGTTGGTAGAAAAGGCCCCTTTTTTCTTTATCCCTCCTCAACCCAAAATGGGAAGTGAATGGTCTAAGCAAAATGACAAGCCCAAAAGCACAGCAGCAGAGGCTGCTGAGCAGGGGTGCTTCTTCTTTTTTGCAACAAACTTTGAGCTTTGAACTGTGCTCACTACTTAAGCAGAAAAAAAAAAAAGAAACATTAGAGTGTTTTCATAAAAGAGAATTGTATCAAATATTTATGCTATGACAAAATAGCATTCTTTGATGAAAGTACATTTTGCCAGAAATGTTTCTATTGGCTCAGTATGAACTGTATTGGCAGTAATTGATGATAAGCAGTTATTTCCAATAGTAAGCACAAGAATGGAGTGAATATAACTGAAGGCACAGAGTGGAATAACGGGAAACTAAAACAATATGGAAACTGATCTTCTATTACTCAATGGATTTGTGATTGCAAATTACCTTGGGCAAGATATTTAAAGTGAGTTAAAAATATAAAAATGCATGTGCTTCTATAAAGGGATTTTCAAATGTCTTTCGGCAGATTATGCATATGATTTCCACCGAAATTAAGTGAATTGTATTCCCAACCTTGTTTGATATTTCTGAATCCCATACATGACTAGCTAGTACATACCACTTTCAAAAATATGAGCATGGAGAATAGCTTGAATAGTCCTTTGGCTCCTTAAATCAACACCTACTTAATTAATCCTCTACTTAGCTTTTGCTTCAATAAAGTACAGCAAATCCAAGTATCTTTAGTATTTTCTAGCTTCAAATCAGAATTATAATACTTATGATTATATTACTTATTTCATATGTCTCTGCAAATCTTTTCCAGGAGAAAAGTGTTCAGTCAATCATTTTTCCTTGAATGATGGGGAAAATGTTTTGTATTGGCTTTCTCATTAGCTTTAATTGTCTTGTAATGCAAAAACAACACTCTGAAGTTCTACTTTTAAATTCTTTTAATAAATACGTAGTTTGGAAAGACATGCAGTTAAGAATAAGCATTTCTTTACTGTATTTTCAGTGCCATCAAGCTAATTATTACTCAAATCTCTAGTAGTGTTAAATTTATTCAGAATTCAATTTCAGTTAGAGTAATTATTCTTATTCATGGCCTTGTTTATTGAACAGTGAGTAGATATGAAAATATAGGAACGGGCTTCCTTTCAGGTTAGGCTCTTAATGTTTTGTTTGAAAGTGCTGTCATGGCCCATCTGGATTTCTCCAATTTCTAGCACAGTCAGCTCTGTGATTTAAACTTTATTTCATGAGCTCATTAAGAAACACAGCAAACATGATAAACAGAGGCTTTATTTCCTTTTTTCAGAGCAGTATATCATGTGAATTCACTTATTCATGACTCAAGTCATAGGGTTTCAAAACTTACAATCCATAACCTTGAATATCATGCACTCAAGTGGAAAAAATATATATTATTTACCTAGCTAAGGGTGAGAATGGTCATCCTTACATCTTTGTCACAGTGCATATGTCCTCTGGGTGACACCAGGAAACACAAAAGCCTCAGGAATCTGGCTGCTGTTTTGTGTCAGCTTCAAAAGCTTTCTGGGCTAGCTGACATTTTAAACCTTCTGGTTTAGAGGACTGGTACCTACCATTTCCATAAGTTAGTGGATTCTGATGACACTGTCAGGGAAAACAATTTCCAGAGGAGACAACAATTTTGCAGGAGACAATTGCTGCATAACTCTTTCTGGCCACCTGTCCTGCCTACATGATGCTCCTGCTTTGACCTAGGGGCGCTGTTCCAGTATCCATCAGGACTTGGCATGAGCTAACTTAGCTAAAATCTAAGCAGCAGTTGAGAAAAAATTCACAAATGCTCAATAGCCCATTTTGGTGTTTAGGCCATTCAGTCACTGGGGGGGAAGAATAAGTCACCTAAAAATAACTTATAGTCAGACAGGAAATTTCTTAAAAATAGAAAATGAGTCAATATGGTATAGCAGAACTTGAAAGTTCTGTATCCTATTTTGCCTTCTTATTGGGGCTAAAGGGTAAAAGGAACCTAATCCTTTGCTGGGAGTGAAGAAGGGGTTGGAATGGTATTTAATCCATCTTTTGAGCCATTGTTTCTGTGAAACACAGAAGCCATAATTCTATACAGATTCCAGAGAAGAGCCTTAAATGAATGCACTTTCAGATTTCCAGTTTTAATTTAGCATCTTTGAAGTATAGATCAGTTTTTCTTAAAAGTTGTAGTGGTTCTATAAAAATAAAATTTTAACACATATAAAAATTAGTCTCCTCCACTTTGACTTTCTCTAAAAGAGTAGGAATATTTCTATCAGGCCTAGTAATTACAGGAGAGTCAGGATGTTAAAATGAAAGTGCTGTAACAGGAAATTAAAGAAGCACTGTTTACATATGCAGTGTAATACTCTTAAATAGGAACTAGAATCAATTACTTCTATGATGGCTGTGGTTACTACTTTGATGGAATGTGATCCATTACAGCACCAGATAGAGAATAAAATCCATTTTTTTCTCTATTCAAATCTACAAGAAATGTTTACACAACGATTAAGTAAACTAGTAGACATACTATGTAGTAATGGTGCAAGTTGAGCGTAGTGCAACCAGTTACAATCCTAACCTCCTTGTCAAATACTGCACAGAAGTACATTTAAATTTCAGACAACCTGCTTCAGCTAGGGCCAAGAATTGGCCATTCTACAGAAATACTGATAATGCAGTGAGAATGGCATTATCAGAAATACTGATAATGTAATGAAAATGTAATTCTTTTATGTTTCTCTGGAAGTCAGGGCCTCAAACATGGTTTGTTTGTTTGGTTTTTTTAAAATAATAACAACAAATGTGGTTTGAATTATTTCTTCATTAACGTCTGGGTTAAATTAGTATCAACATCCTATTCATATATGGCAAAATAATAAAAAAAAGCTTTTCAACTGGCTTTTTTTTTTCTTGTTTAAATATGCTGTCCAAATAGCTTAATTTTGTTCGCTTGGAATAATGTATTTTACTAAAACTAATTTTTTCATGAATTGCAACTTGCTCTAAACACAGGTCTGTCTTTCAGTTATAAAATTAATTAGACATAAAACCAAGTACACAAAAAATATATAAACTGTGTGACCTCTGTTCCCTGACCACCATCCTGTACACCCAGTATACAAATAGCTCCATGCTGTTGAGGCATTTGCCACAGCTACCCACATTTCAATACAAGCAGTCACATGACATAACAGTCTTAATGGAAAGGTTCAACATGGCAATTAAGCTCGAAATATGCTCAATTTAATCTTTGGACATTGTATGCACAATGTTTTAACTCACAGTATGAGAGAAACACAGCACAGTAAAGCTTTGACTGAAAGTCAAAGCTAACTGGAGCCACAGGAAACTGACAACTACCAGAGCAGTTCTGCATTGAAAAGTGGTTACCAATAATAGCGCTTTCTTGGCAAGTAAATGGAGCTGATCACTGTATATGTGAAAGCATATTTGGTAATCTCTGTAGCAAAAAAACCCAAAAACCATGAACTCTTGTCAATTCTGCATATATTGACCCCTTTGAAGACAGAAAGGAAAAAAAGAAGGTGGATAAGATAATGTGCTTGGAATAATAAGTATTTAGGATAACACAAAACCATGGCAAATTCCCTGTTCTGCCTAAGCTGCTGTGACCTCCAAATGAGGTACCTAGATTATTTCTACTTGTGAGATTAATAGCAGAACAAAGTATACTATACATTTCATGAAGAGTTAATCTTCTGCTCATTCTGCTCACTGGACTTTATGAAAGCTGAATTGAGCATATCTGTATGCACGTAGTATTCTTGTTTCCACACAGACCTCTGACCAAGCTTTATAGGGGGAGTAGACCTGCAAATATGGTCCCTAAACTTGTAAAAGTACTCCTGAAGGTACTGCATGTCTTTGTGGAAATAATCCAGAGGATGGGATAGTCTGTATAAACTTAAATTCTTGAAAACAGACTCATTAGCCTAAATCAATGTGTAAAAATACCTTTTAGCTCTTATCATTTCAGACTAGCCTAAGGGAAAAGTTCCATATGGGCGTGAGAAATATTTGTTTTCCTCCTCAAAATTTACATGGTTTGTTATTCTGTCTCACCGATGACTGACAGAATTCTTTACTAAACTTCAGTTGTGGAATCCGTACTAAAGAAGCACAATCCAGAAAGGCTCTTGCTTATATCCCAAGGCTTGGTTGGCAGGAAAGGTCATTAAGTAAAAAAAATACTTTCTTTTTACAGAAAAATCACCAAGTTCTACAGTAGGTAGAATTCTTTAGGACGTCACCTTTCAGAATTTATCTGCTGTGGGAGAGTGCCTTAAAGACATAATCTGCCATTATGCATTATGCAGATATTGGCATGAGATATATGAGGAATAATTTTAGAAGGGAAAATGCCTGACTGGAGTAAAAATAATAAAGAAAATACTCTGAAGCAGGAGGACAGTATTTGGGCTGATTTGTCCAGATTAAGGGCTGTACTGTGGTTAGTACTGCATGGATGCACATGGAGGGAGGTGTACTAAAAGGACCGTCTCGGATTAGTAGATAAAATTCTTTAGGTAAGCAGAGCTCTGAACAAACGCCTCTTCTGAGAGCTCTTCTGAGGGCTCTGACTTCTCTCTTTTACTTACAACAGAATTTCTTAGATGGAAGTGAAGAAAAACTATTTATTTAATAAAATCACGCAGAGTGCCCTGCAAGGCACAGTGGGAAGGGGAGATCAGGGTAAAAGGAGTTATTAAACTTGATAAAAAAGTTGGTAATTTTAGTGTCTTTTTTCTTCAGATGTACTTTCTCTTCTTCAGGCCCCCCTTGGGGGGGGCTGGGCAGAGTTGCTTGGAAGCTCTGCTGTCTTCTAAGCTTTTTTGGGTTTTCTGGGCGACGAAGCAGATTGAAGAGAAGGGTCTAAATGAAGAAAAAATGATGACAAAAAAACCCCAGAAACATAGCTGGCCACTCCGACAGCCATCGCAGCGCACAGTTTTCTGAGAGAGAGTGCGAGTCCCCCTTCCCCCCGGCTTGCTCTCCCGCAGCGAGGCTTGGGGAAAAAGTTTTCGAAACAACCCGCTCTTCTCCCTGCGGCTGGGTGTAGTTAAAGCCACAGGACTACATTTTCTGAGCATATAAGCTAACGATGGAATACAGGATTATCATAACATTACTCCAAGACAAAGACCAAACTTTCCCTGTTAGAGTGTTTTTAATTAGTATTTTATAATATTTTAGCAATATTAATTAGAATATTTAATACGTTTAATGCTGTTCATAAATTAAAATAAATCATAGATGTCAGGATGGTCTAGCATCATATTGTGTCCAATAAAATAAGAAAATGGCTGCAGCCCCTGCCTCTCCTACTTTATATGGGTCAGTATAGCCCACTAGGCAAACATGTAGCATGACCCCTGCTACAGAAGGTAGTACTCTAAATCACTCAGAGGCATTCTGAATTACAAAATTAAGAGTGTCCTTACTATCTATATGCATAGTTTGCTAATCTAGTTGGGTTTTTTTCTTGCTGATTAGTCTTTTAAAAAAGATTCTAAAGTTCATTAAGGGAAATTAAGATTAAATAAACTTCAAAAAGCACATCTGTCTTCTCATTGACTTCTGATGCTGGGAAGGAAACAAAAAAACAAAACCGACTTGCAACATGAATCCAAGCGCCCCACAGATTTTTTAAAAATATTTGTATGAAAAAATTCTATAAAATCTTATGTAGATTTAATTTCTTTAAATTTCTGGTTGATTCATAGTCCAAATAAATTCAAAAGTGTAAAGCTATGTTTTCAATCAAACAGGTAAGTGTGGCACAAGGAATCAGAATAGTACCAGCAAGTAAGGGATACGTATTTTCCACTTGGCCTTTTTGGAATATAGCCTGATTAGCATGTAACTATGGTAGCTCAAGAGCTACCTCACAGTCAGACTAGCTGGATCAACCTGATGGGACTGTAAACTGACATGCCAAAGTATCACAGAATCAATTTTATTGGAAAAGACTTCTGAGATCATCGATACCAACTTTTGACTGCATATCACCATGTCAACCAGACTATGGGCACTAAGTGCCCTGTCCATTCCATTCTTACACACCTTCAGAGACAGTGACTCCACTACCTCCCTGAGCAGCTTGTTGCAATGCTTGATAACCCCTCTGTGAATAAATTCTTCCTAATGTCCAGCATGAACTTCCCCTGGCACAGCATAAGGCTATATCCTCTTGTCCTGTCACTTGTTACCTGGAGGAGAGGCCGACTCTCACCTGGTTACAACCTCCTTTCAGGCAGGGTAGAGAGTAATAAGGTCACCCCTGAGCTTCCTTTTCTCCAGGCTAAACAGCCCTAAGCTTCCTCAGCTGCTCCTCATAGGACTTACCCTCTAGTTCCTTCACCAGCTTCATTGTCCTTCTCTGGAAACCTCCAGCACCTCAATGTCCTTCTCACAGTGAGGGGCTCAAAACTGGACAGAGTACTCAAGGTGTGGCCTAACCAGTGGTGAGTGCAGGGGGAAAATCACTTCCCTGGACCTGCTGATACAGGTCAGAATGCCATTAACCTTCTCGGCCACCTGTGCACACACTGGCTCACGTTCAGTTTGCTGCCTAACAGAATCCCGAAGATTTTATGACAGGCAGTTTTCTAGCTACTCTTCCCTAAGCCTGTAGCACTGCATGAGCTTGTTTTGGCTGAAGTCTGAGACCCAGCACTTGTCTTATTAAACCTCATATCATTGGTCTCGGCCCATCAATCCAGCCTGTCCAGATCCCTCTGCAGAGCCTCCCTACCCTTCAGCAGATAGATGCTCACCCAGTTTGGTGTTATCTGCGAATTTACTGCAGGTGCACTCAATCCCCTCATCCAGATTGTCAATATTGAACAGGACTGAAAGATATTGAACAGGACTGGAAGATCACATATGCTTCTGATTTCACAATGAATACCGGATAGGAAAATTCTCAGTGTCTAGAGAAATCACACACACAAATACCAGCCAAAAAAACTGTGAAGATAATAAATACAAGTCTTCATTAAGTGAAATTTCCTTGAGACTAGGGAATTAGTAGCAGCATTAAGAATAAAAATCAATACTATTAGCACTTAAATTTAATAAACCATCATTGCTTTGCTAAATCAGGACTTCAGTGAAGCAACCATCATTTAAAGAAAATGTTTAAGGACACAAAATTTCAATTGATTTTGACACTTCAAAGTTATTTACTGAAATCCCTTGGATTCTTTTGACATCTGTATCTATAAATCATCATACTCTTGTTTCTTCTGACCTCCCTTCCCTTAGTATATCTAACAAAGCCAAAATTAATTTTCCATCAAAGCTAAAATGAATTTATATCTAATGTACTTCAGTTAGTGGCAGACATTCTAATACAAATGAGTGCCAAAGCTTTTACTTTATTTCTAATAATTCTGAAGAGTTTTCTTTAATAGATAGGTATAGAAATTTATTTTTAAACATATTACGTCTCCATCATAGTAGATATATAAATCACACACACAAGAGAAAAATAAATACTAGTAATTGTTCTGCATGAAACAGTACTATGTGATGAGATGTCTACTCTACAGAAGCTGCTATCATAATTTTCATGTCAGTTGATGCAAGTTTTCAGCAAGTTAAAAATAAAGGATTATTAAGGAGTGTCCATCTTCAGCAGCAAATGTAAATACAGACTAAATCTTTTTCTAAATCTGAAAAGACCAGTCTTTTCAAACTTTCCATTCACTTATTGGTGACAAATGCTGGTTTTTCTTTCTTATTATTTTAACTTGATTACTGCTATTACAAATATACAGATTGAACATAGACGTTAATTACCACTGAACCCGGCCAATTTTCTAATCAAGATGTATTCAACTGGTAATTTAAATCATCTTTTATGTCTATGCTCAGCCAAGTGACAGCAGACATTACCCTAGGTTGAAATTGGCTCAAAATCACAAGATTTTACTTGGAGAGGCAGCAGATGGCCATAAGATGCAAAAAACAGCCATGTTCTTAAAGCATTGACTTAGATCTCAGGAATTTAGGGCTTCTGTCACAGATTTCATATGATATATTGGGAAGTTCACATTATGTCTCTTACATTTTCCTTTGAGATCAAATAAATAGGTCTTAAAATCCATGAATCCTTCATTTTCTCCCATACCACTCCAAAGAAAAAAAACCAAACCAACAAATAGAGCCTGAGGACAATGAAACTGGAAATACCTCAAAGTTCTTTTTTTCTTTGCTACTATACTGTATGCTGCTATATTACAAATTTATTAACTAGTCAGATATTATTTTGTTTAATGACTTTCACACCTCCAAGCTCTCATTCTAAGACATGTGATTCTCTACACCCTCAGATTGCCATTTCTCTTGTCCTTTGAAAGAAGGTATACTTCTAAAACTCTAACAAAAGTCTGACTACAGAATCAGAAAGAAAAGTTATAGGCCATGTAGAAGTAGTGCAGTGCAAACAAGTAGGAATCAGTCATTCACTACAGGGAATTAAAAATAATTCCGTCAGCATATTGAGAACACGTGGGTAATTATTTGCTAGCTGAGGTTAAATCACGACACTGGGATAGAGTTAATTTTCCACTTAGTAGAGGGTACAGTGATGTGCTTTCTGATTTAGTATGTGAATAATGCTGACAATACATGGACATTTTAGTTCTTGCTATGTAGTGCTCACTGTAAATCAGAGACTTTTCATTTTCCTATGCTCTACCAGAGTGAGGAAATGCAGAAGCAGCTGTATGGAAGCATGGCCAGGACAGCTGATCCAAACTCGGGGATATTCTGTACCAGAGAAAGTCATGCTCAGGATAAACTGCAGGGAGTTGGCCAGGATGGGAGTTTATACCCATCAGTTTAAGTATACTATAAACACATGAATCATTATGATTTTCATCCCATTCATGATTTAGCGGTATTTCATAATTTTTAAATGGAAGTGTGGATACTTTTATTATTTAATATTTATTAACATTCATAACATGAGTTGACAAACAACTTTGTTTATCTGTTGTCTGTCATATAATCCTCACAATCAGTTCTGCAGAGATTCCTCCATCACCAGAGCTGAAAACCAGAACCTCTGTCCTACATGGAGACAAAACAACATAGGCAAAGCAATCATCATCCCTCCCACCCTTGACTAGAACCAAAAAAAAAAAAAAGTTGTCTGAGCCTATTTTATTCCTCTTACTTTCTAAACTGTTCAGAACAGTCAGCTTTTCTGAAATGGAAGTGCCCATTTAAGTACATACAGATAAATTTTAAACAACCTAATACATGTTACAGCTATAGTAGTGTTTCACCACTTAGGGAGAGGAGGTAGAGATGTCAGTAGTGAAGTTCTGCCTGGGAAAAAGGGAGGAGGGATGGTCAGTGTTTTTAGATTTTTTCTTCACAGAATTACAGCATTTTTAGGGTTGGAAGAGACTTCTGGATATCACTGAAACACAGAGTGACAGAATATTCTGAGTTGGAAAGGACCCACAAGGATCATTGAGACCAGCTCTTAAGTGAATGGCCCATATGGAGACTGAACCCACACCTTGGCATTATTAGCACTACATTTTGACTAAGATCATCTAGTCCAATTCTCCCACCAAGGCAGGGTCACCTAGAGCAGGTTACACAGGAATGCATCTAGGTGGGTTTCGAATGTCTCCAAGAGCAAGACTCCACAACCTCCCTGGGCAAGTTCTTCCTCATGTTGAGGTGAAACTTTTTGTGTTTGAGTTTATGGCCATTACTCCTTGTTCTGTCACTGGGCACCACTGAAAAGAGTCTGACACAGTTCTCTTGACACCTGCCTTTGAGATATTTTATATGCATTAATGAGATCCTCTCTCAGTCTTCTCTTCTCTAGACTAAACAGGGTCAGGTCCCACAGTCTCTCCTCATAAAAGAGATGTTCCAGACCCCTCATCATCTTTGTGGCCCTCTGCTGAACCCTCTCTGGTAGCTCCTTCTCTTTCTTGGACGGAAAAGCCCAGAACTGGACACAGCATTCCAGATGTCTCACAAGAGCCAAGTAGAGGGGGACAATCACCTCCCTTGACCGGCTGGCCACACTCTTCCCAATGCACCCCAGGGTACCATTGACCCTCCTGGCCACAAGGGCACTGCTGGCTTATGGTCAGCTTCTCAGCAGAGCTGCTCTCCAGCAGGTCAGCCTCCAAACTGTACTGGTAATTGGGTTTTTCCCCCACAGGTGCAGGACCCTACACTTGCCCTTGTTAGAGAAATTTCAGTAGCTTTCTCTCCACCCAGCTTTCCAGCCCATCAAGGTCCTGCTGAATGGCAGCACAGCCTTCAGATGTATCAGTCACTCCCACCAGCTTCCTATCATCAGCAAATTCCTGGGGGTTACACTCCATCCCTTCATCCAGGTCATTGATCAAAAAGTTGAGCAAGACTGGATCCAGTAATGATCCCTGGGGAGCACAACTGACAACTAGCCTCCAACTGGATTCTACTCTGCTGATCACAACCCTCTGAACTCTGCCATTCAGGCAGTTCTTGATCCACCTGACTGTCCATTCATCTAATCCACATCTCCTGAGTTTACCTAGGAGGATTGAATGGGAGACAGTGCCAGAAGCCTTGCTGGAGTCGAGGTAGACAACATCCACCACTCTCCATTCATCAACCCATCCTCCCATGTCTTCATGGAAGGTTACCAGATTGGTCAAGCATGATTTCCTCTTGGTGAATCCATGCTGACTACCCCTGATGACCTGCTTTTCTTCTGCATGCTTGTTGATGACCTCCAGAACAACCTGTTCCATTACCTTTCCAGGGACGGAGGTGAGGCTGCCTGGCTGGTACTTTCCCAGGTCCCACACTGCCCTTTCTCCAATCACCAGACACCTCTCCCATTCTCCATGATTTTTCAAAGATTACAGAGCGGCAGAGCAACAACTTCTGCCTGTTCCCTCAGCATCCATGGGGGCATCCCATCAGGGCCCACAGATTTATGGGTGTTTAATCTGCCTAGCCAATTTCTAACCCAACCCTCCATGACCAATGGGAATTCTTCCTTTCTCTGGCCTTCTACTCTTACTTCCTGAGTTACCAGACTCAGGTAGTCTGGTACCTGACTACCCTGGTACCCAGTCAGACCAACCCTCTGGGGCTCCTGAGGGCCAACTTCAGCAGGGAAGACCGAGACAAAGAAGGCATTCATTAATGCCACCTTCTCTAAATCTTCTGTTATCAGGACACTGTGATTCTGATTCTTATTCTTATCTCATTCTGATTGTTGATAAATTAAATTAATTCCCCCAAGTGGAGTCTGTTTTGTCTGTGATGGTAATTGTTAAATGATCTCCTGATCCTTACGTTAACCCATGGGATTTTAATTTTCTGCCCCTGCCCTATCAAAGACTGGGAGTGATAAAATGGCTTGGTGGGCACCTGGCAGCTAGGCTAGGTAAACCATCACTGAGTTTCCAGCCTTGTACAACAAGCAGATTAAAAACCAAACAAGGAACTTCAATTACACACCTTTTACTGAACATCTTAAAGCTGAATCTTTTAATTAGGTATATGTCTTCCACATCTGAGCCTCACCTTTGACTTAGTAGGTGGACAAACAGGAGGAAACCAGCATGTTGTGCAAACCATAGGGCAGAGAAGCAGAAATAGCAAAACATCAGCTGAGAATCTCCACCTGATATAAAGAAAGGCCAAGAGTTCTTGCAGTTGTGAATTTGGCAACAGTGTCTGTATACAAACCACTGAGCATCTGCATTGGATTAGGCAACATTACTAAATTGAAATCTCTAATTGATGAGTAGTACTTAATAGTACTGTTCTTTTAACAGGTTCTTTTAAGTCTGTTTTCTGTACATCTGTGTCTGTACCATGGCAACAACAGTAGATATTCTCTGGTCTATGAAAGTTACATATGACAATGTAGTATAAAACATCCCTGCAGCCCCAGTTCAGAATATCTGCCCAGATCAGTATGGGAAATTCAATCATTAAAGCTGTTTTACTGGTTTTGGTTGTGCTGGAGTTAATTTCCTTCATAGTAGCTCATATGATGCTATGTTCTGGATTTGTGACAAAAACAATGCTGATAACACACCCATATTTTAGTTATTGCCGAACAATGGTTACACTGAGCTAAGGATAGAAATCCTTGGATTTAAAATTATATTTAAATATTTGAATATTTTAAAGGATATTTAAATTTAAAAGGATAGAAATAAAACTGCCCTGCCAGTCAGCAGGCTGAAGAAGAGCAAGAGGTTGGGAGGGGACACAGCCGGGACAGTTCACCTCAACAAATTACAGGGATACTCCAGATCATACATCATGCTCTGCATATAAAGCTAGAGGAAAGAAAAGGACAGAGTGGCTATTTGGAGCTGTGGAGTCTGTCTTCCCAACTAACTGCTATGTGTGATGAAGCCTTAATTTCCTAGCAAAGGCTAAATGTCTGTCTGTTTGTTGATGGGAAGTACTAAATTAGCTTTTTTGTTCTGCTTTAGCACACAGCTTTTGCTATACCTATTAGACATCTTATCTCAAGCTAGGAGTTTTCCTGCTTTTATACTCTCAGTGTGGAGGAGTGAGTGAATGGCTGTATGGGGCTCACCTGTGTATCACGGTTAACCCATAACAGCTGGACTGGCAATGTAGTGCTCCTAAGCAAATGTATGTTGTGTCTAAGTCACGTACTATTACACATATATGTAGACATAGCTATATAGCTATACAGTCCTGAAACAATTTAACATCTCTAATTTGGATGTTCTAGGACTACTCTATCTTGCATAAGTGTAAATGTGCTTAAAGAGATGAAGCAAAACCATGAACATGTAGATTTGCTCAGTCTCACATGCTTGACACATTTTGATGCTTAATTCTCATGTTTAACCCTCATTCCAAAGGTTTAGATCTGGGCCTAGAGAATCATGAGCTATCAATACTAGCAGAACAGTCTCAACTGAATTATGCTGGGAAAAAAATTAAAATTTACTCTATTTCTTTTACTGTGTGGCAGTAGAGACAGATATTTATTTTTAAGGCTATAAATCAGCTTTCATGGTCACTGACCTCGCTAAAAATGAGTACACTAACATACACCTGTAAATACATCATCTTTCTTTGTTTCTATTCTTCTCAAATATTAAAGCAGAGAAGACCATGTGGAACCAGTACACAAACATTAATGACTAACTAGCAAAGAGAACAATTGTAAATTGAAAAGATATGGATAAACTCTTTCTTCACCTTCTCTTAGTTATTCTGCAGGAAGGCAAAGTCCTATTTCCTACCAGATACCTTAAATGTCAACATTATCGTATAAATTATTCTCCTCCCAAATATACAGTATGCATGGTTTGAGTGAAAAGATCCTTGGCAATGATGACATTCAGTGAAATTCCAACACAGAACAAGGCTTTCCATGTATGACTTCAGATATCATTTTAGTGCATTTCATTTTTGAGTATTTTGTGCTTTACAAAAAATCCTAATGGAATATATTAGTATTTAAATCTCAAATTTAGACTCCAATACTAGCTCAGACTAAAGCAGCCTTCTTGGTTTTGGATCAAAAATTCCTCCTCACTTTCTAAGAAATTTCATGTAGTCTAAGGTTCTTAAAGTCACATGCCATTAACATAACTTTGCTACTCACCTCACCCTAATATAAGTGAAATGTCCAAAGGCAGGCCAGTAAAGACACTGAATGATTTTTCTTTTATTCTATGTGCATTTTCCATAACTGTTAAAGAAACCCATGTACAGTAATACAATACAATAATCTCTTTCTGCTTCCTTCCTACTTTCTGGCTGATAGCTACCACACTCTTGTTTTGTGGGTCAGAATAAACAAGTCAGTCAAGATTTACCAATTTTGCCTTGTCAGTCACTCGCTCTACAGGCTTTCAAATAAGCAAAACTCTCTTTGGTGTAGGTGCAATCTGTTGGCAGCAGGAGGGCTGCAATGGTGGATAGGTGCTGTGCTGGCTTAGGCCAGTTACAGGAAGTTCCAGTGAGACCCATCACCGACCAGAGATGAGTCTACCAGCAAAGCTTGAGATGCATTTGAGAAAATGTATGTAAGAAAAGTCAGAAAACACCAGAGAGAGTGGACAACCCCATGCTGGAGCAGAAGGGAGGGAAACTACAGCCAAGTGTAGAACTCATACCACAGCGTATTTTCTTGACAGGAAGTGCAGCCTAAAAGAACAATGACTGTCACAGGGGAAAGGTGTGAGGAGGAAGGAGTAACAGCTGTTACGGACTGACTGCAGCACACTATTCTCCATCTGCCTGCACCACTTGAAGTGGGGGAGGAGGAGTGGAGACTAGAGTGAAGGAGAAATACTGAGTCTGAGAAAGGGGTAAGGAAAGGTGTTATTTTAAAATTAGTCTTTCTTTCCCATTACTCCAACTAGTGATTACATGTTTATTTTAATTGGCAATTGATTAGGTTATTTTCCCTGAATCAGTCTTTTTTGTCCACAAAACTGACTGGTAAGCAATCTCCCTGGCTTTATATCAAACCTCAAGGTTTCTCATTCTTGCTCTTTCTATTTTCTGCCCCATCCTAGGGGAAAGACAGGATGAACAAGCAGCTGGGTGGGAGTCGGACTGTTAGCTGAGGCTAAACCACAACATGAAGTCATAAGAATGTTTAGCTTCACTGAGATGTTTGCAAAATATTTTTTTCTGTTCTTAGTAAGAGGAATTCATACTGGGCTACTCTGTACATCAAAACTTCAGTCTTTCATATCATTATCATTATAGTCAGTTCTCTGAAATACAATAATTAAATAAATAAACAGAAAAATACTGTTATCAAACAAGTTATATTTCTTTTTAAAAAACCCTATCCAGAAGTGGGAAAATTTTAGGACTTAATCAACAAGAAGGGTGATTTAATCCATTAAAGAGATAGCAGTTAACAAGCACACTCTCTGTGATATCCATGTGTCAGAAAAAACAAACTTTTAGGGCCTGTCATGCTTCAGTGCTCACAAACCTGGGAGAGGAAATTACCAATCGTGGGAGTGAAATTTATTGTTGAGACCTGGACACCAAGGATGCAGAATTTATAAACCACAAAGACAAGTTACAGAAACCAGAAATGAAGAAGAAACTAACAAAGACAATTACTGGGATTCTCCCTATCTGGGAAGAAGTTAATAAAAAATGGGAGATGTGGAATATTTAGCATGAGAAGTGAGAAAACAATTACCAATAGAAGACAGAATACTAATTAATGAAGACAACTACATAACTTGTTAGCCAATGAACACTAATTCTTTTGTTTGCTAAAATCTATAAATAGTTAAAAGCTTTGATAACTGATGTACATGTTTTGTGGAGGGATCTCCACGTAGCTCAACCCTGAATAAATTTGACTTTCTAACCTAACAAACTTGTTGGAGAGTTTATTTCCTGATTTTCAGTGGCAATACCACATATTCTCCCCAGCCTGAACATGAGGCTCCTTGCATGCACTAAGTGATGCTGATGTTGAAGACGCTTTCTTGTCTGACCATCCAGGAGCCACTCTAGCTGCCACACTTGCACCAGCCAAGATGGTCATCACAAGGACTGAAGCCCCTTCGCAACACATGGCTCCAGTGAGTCAATGGGTGCCCTCCTGGACACCCTACACATTCCACTCACATGGTCAGACAGGTTTCTTTCCCTCATCGGCTCACCCCCAGACATCTGGTTCTCTTAAGTTATGATCGAGCATTTAATCACCGTGCAGCAGCATAACAGCTTGTGTTGGTGCCTCCCGGGAGTGACCCCAAACAAAGAAATCCCTGGGCTTTTCTTTCATTGCAGTCTGTGTGCCTGTTCCAATGGTGATCTTGGGTCTGGAGTCTTCTCGTCCTTCATTGGTTCTTGCAGAGTCCCTGAGTGAGAGACCAGCCCACCCCTAAAGTCCCCATGACCTCAGCTGTGCAAAGGGTTAGTGCCAGGTCACGGGTCGCTGCTGGGGGCTCCAGCAATTTCCCCCCATACAGGGCATAACCTGCAACTTGCACTGCAGCTGCTCTCTGAGCTGCCTGCTCTAGGCGTAGTCCTCAACGATCTGCAGATACAATGCCTCACAATCTCAGGCATAAAAACTGCTAGCTAAAACAACAGAAATATGCTTTTGCCCCTCACAGCTCATAAGCTTAAAATCCAATACCTTCCCCACTATGATGAGTAAAACGTTTTAAATTATTTTAGCCCAAATATTCTGAAATTCTACTCTGTTTTGTTCTTAATTTTTTTCATGGCATCACAGTCTTTGCATTAGGAAACAGTACAGCACAACAAAGACAGTTTTGTACAGCACAGCAGCTAGTGCTAAGCACTTCATGTCCACAACACATGCAGCTGGGTGCTTAAGTTTGGAGTAGCTTTATTCTGGACACCTTGACTGAGCACCTGTTAGTGATTAAAGTGCATTAGGTGTACTTTTGGAACACATTTTCTGATACAGCTTGAGCGGGGAGGGGGATGGAGTAGGAGGGAGGAAGGAAAGAGAAAGATCTAGTTCCTACACTCCAAGATTATTTTGGGATATGAACCAAAATATTTTAAGTGGTAGCAATTGGGAGATAAAGTGCATTCTTGATGCAGCCTTAAATGCTATTATGGGTGTTAGTTATTCAAAGAAAGTGAAAAGGAGTTTCAAGAAAAACAATATCTGCAGCAAAATAGGAATGCTGTTCTATTTCTATTTCTTCATATGCAATTCCACCAAAGTTAACTTTATTAAATTTGTCAGATAAGGTATAGTGAAAAACGCTTTCCCTTTTATTCTGTCTGCCATATAATACTTGATGCTTAAAGTCACAAAGCCCAGTGTAGTTTGTAGATTGGATCCCTTGTATTTCCTGGCATATCTAAGCTCCCCATTAAAATAGGCATGTAGCTCTTTGAGTGATATGATGTCCAAAAAGAACTGTTTTTCTATAATAGGAAATTAAGGAAATTGCTACAATATCATGCATATTATTTAAATAATTATTATATATTCTAACAGATATATAAGTTTCTGGATGGCTTATTCCTCCTATAACCGAGTGTTATTGATTTCACCAAATATTTTCCAACCATAGTCTTTCAGGCAAAGAACAAATAAATATCTATATTATGCAGCAAGATGAAACAATAGACCTTCTGTACTCAAAGTAAAGGGGCACTTAGGAGCACGGCTGTTTCTTCTTTCTTAAAAGATTTCCACTTCATTGCTCACAGAAGATTAGTATAGTCATTGTAAACCAAAATATACTGTAGTATTTGTAATTTGCATGTGTCAACACATGTGTCACACAAAAGCCTGCAAAGGTAATTATTCTGTTTTCAAAAATATCTTACCATGGAGTCACTGGCAGGCCTGGGAACCATAGCTTTAAACAAATGTGAACTACATTTGTGGAGTTCAAAAAACAAATTGATTTATTTTTGGCTTTTGTAACATCACCACCAAGTAAAATTTAGCATCTCTAAATGGCTTCTCTGTCCAAGTGAATGGACTCAAGTCTTAACTTGAGGGGAGCTTTATAGCTGGCCCCTCTCCAGAGTCTGAGGCTTCAGGCTACATTCCTAGGATTTGCTGTGCATGGACTCTTTTTTGCTGTGACTAGGTAGTTCTCTGTTAAAACTCATGGCAGCAAATCAATGTCCTTTTCATATTACTTACTGTGCTTTCTTAACCTCTCAGAGCTCAAAACCCAGAGAGGCTGTATTTCATTCCAGCCATATATCATACTGGCAATTTCCTGTTGGTTAACAAATATGCTACTAATGTTTATTACTGGTCCTACCATAATCCTTACATGCATTCACCATTTCCTGATTGGCAGAGATAGCAGTGTGATCTGTCGAGGGAGTAGACCAGACATGTGCTCCTGGGTCAGCTAATTTGGCAACTGTGAGACATAAATACAAGATACAAATATCATCATGTGGGAAAACTCTAAGAAAAATGGTCTAACATACCTTCTTTAGGAACTAGTAGTAGAAAAGAAAATATTAGAGCCGGGTAATTATGATCCTTTCTTCTTTTTCCTCCTCTGGTCTTTGAGTAGAAAATGAGATGTCAACTACAAATTCAGTAAGATGCTGGTGGTGGCACCACACCTACATTTTATCCTCCAAAATGACACATGTGTGACTGGACCTTCTGAACAGCAAGCTGTATTACTGTTGGCAATGCTGGCTGATACTTGGTTAGGAAAGTGCGGGCTTGGAAAATGTTAGGACCTGATCCTTGTGAGTCCTTTACAAATCCTCCAGGCCTTAGTCTTATAGGGGACTGAGGTAGACATGATCTTGTTCTTGCTCCAGCAATCCCAGTTCCCAGCAGGTCAACCAAGGTGGCAGTCATGAACATTCATCTCTCTAAGCACCCTTGCACTATTACCTAGAATATAAAAATCACTGAAGACTTGAGGGTTTATGCTGCTGTTACGGTTTAATCCCAGCTAAAAACTATGTCCCATGCTGCTTCTCCCTTACTCCCTGCTGCAAAACCAGTGGGAAGGGGAAAAAAGTAAGGAGGAGGAGGGAGGAGGGAGGAGGGAGGAGGACTGCCTAAACTACTTGTGGAATTAGAAATATGAAGTCACAAAGCAACTTTTAAATAGAAATATGAAGTCACAAAGCAACTTTTAAACCTTTAACTAGAAGCACGAATGAATTTCAGAGCAAAAAAAAAAAAACCAACCAAAACCACTTAGGCCACAATTCAAGATGGCTTCCTAAATTTATGAGGAAAATATAACTACAATATTGACAGCTTCTTTTCCAATAGAAGGCTAGTAGAAGACCAAAATCTGAACCATATAGTACCCAGCTGTGATCTGACACTCAAAATATCAGTGTTTTGTCTGAAGACACTCCTCAATGCTAGAAAAGGAATTTCAGGTATTTTCTGTTGTTCTAGTTATTTTCCCTTACCCAAATCAATAAGATACTGATTTGGACTGCTGTACGAAAATAGCTAAAGGGAGAACAGATGGTTTTGTGAGGCCTTTGCAATCAGGTGCTCAATAAGGCTACAAGAAACAAACTTCTCAAAGACCATTTTCCTTTGACTCACTGATTGTGTTTTCTGCCATGCCTAGCTGCTGTAGTGTGGCTTGCCAATACATGAAGTACAGTCACTTTTCCTGACATCCTGGTTATTACTGAGTGGGGAAAGGAGGTGCACAGGGTGCAGCTTCTAGGCAAGAGCAAAAAGACCTTCTTCTTCACTTTCTGCATTAGAAGTACAGACTTGTGGATCAGCCTCCAGAAGATTGCAAGTATTTATTCTATTTAGCCACATATTTCTTACTTCCCCAATGCAGAGATCAAAGTAGCAAATGAGTGGGTCTCTTGAGTACTTTCTAATACAACAATTCCCAGTCTATGACAAGTTAGCTCCATCTAAATACCAGAAGCAAATGCTGAAGCATCATTGCAGTGTGCTCCCTTCTGGTTATTTGAAGACCTGTTACTGATTTGAGGTTATCTGAATCAAGAAGATGTAGCCCAAGGACAATAATACTCTTTAACTACAGTTAAAACATATTACCCAAACATCCCTGTTCTTCTGAAAGTATTCCTAGAAACCATAGCTTCCCACATATCCTAGACTCTTCCTAGCTCAATCCAGTCATGTCATTTGCGGTTCATTCAGTCTGTTGCAGCTCTTTTTCCTTCTTTCTGCACTTACGGTGAAAATGTATAGCTTTTAACTTTTAAAATTAAAAGGAAAGAAATGGTTGTGAAGGCAGCTGGGTGCACTTTAGCAAGAACAATTACTTTTTCCTGCCTAAAAATATTAGTTTTTGCCAGAAGCACAGCTGCCAATAGTGAGCCAAAGACATAGTGCTTCTGCTGCTTGCACCATCAAGCCTTCACGTAATTTCTCCAGTGCCACCTGGAAAAGTTAAAGCTGGCTGAGGTAAAACAAATAATAAGTAAGTCTTTCAATAGGACACTGAGGAGATAATGTTTTTGTTTGAAAAACAAAGGAAGTATATATAAAAAAAAATTAAAGCTGTTGCCAGGTGACCATTCATCAAAGAAGCCTTGCACAAACCAGGTCAGAATTACCTAACAGCTGTGAATCACCACCATGGCAGTTCCCCTGCCTTTTCATGTCACAAAACATTGGTTTTGTTCAGAGTGAACTGTAGTTAGAATGGGAGCTACTTCTTGTGAAAATTCCTTAATTTCAAAGTCCAATAATATGCAGTATAATAATTAATATCTTATTTTAAATGGGCAAGTGACAAGGTAGGCAATTGTTTTTGAAGGCTTTTTCTTCGGTTACCTACGGTTTGGGAGTGGAAAAATCCTTTTAAGATTCTTTATGAATGAGTGACACCTACTGGACAACACATGCTGTTAAAAAAACACACCACATTTCTCTGGAGTTCCACAATCTTTTACTCTAGAAAACTGAACTTAAAGCACCCACAGCTTCCTTTAAAAGAAAGGCAAAGGGAAGGGGGGGGGGG
>VZRM01000353.1:27885-38700 GCA_013397955.1 Grantiella picta | reverse complement strand
ACAAAAGAGGAGGAGGCGGGGGGGGGGGGGGGGAGGAGAAAGAAAAAAGGCAAACGAGACATTGGTTCTGCCTTCAAAGTGAAGTTTGTGCTGAAAACAAATGAGCTATCACAAAACTAATCTCATTTTTCTGTGTGGAGGAGTATTCAGCAGAGAAGAGAGTAAAGACAAGAGTTACTTTTTATGCAGATGTTCAAAGTCTTCAAATATAGTTTCATTTCAATATTAGACTTGCTGTATTCAAAGCTCTATTTGAAAGAGAAAGGCGCCTCATCTCCAGCTCATCTCCAGTTCATGTTGGTGTGGGGTTGTAAGGCCCCAATTATTTAGTTGTCAAGATTTTTAACAGGGTTGTTATGTATGGTTGTTCATGTACTCTGAATTAGACACACGGGAGAAATATTAACAAGATATTCTCAAGAGATCAAAACAAAAAAAAACAAAACCTTACTGGCAACTTCAGAAAATCAAGGAAACGTTGACAAAAGGTTTAGTGCAACATTAAATCAACATAAAACACTTCAGAAAGCTTTAACTTAGCCCATTCAACTTAGCAAACTTTAAGCCTGTTTGATTTCAAGTTACTCAAGAATTCCAAGAAGAGGGAATTAGAAGAAGGAGAGAGGACAGAGAAGATACAGAAAAGCACACATAGAGCTACCAACTCCTGGGTTCCAACAATGATAGAAACTCCAAGAGGAGGTAGGGTCCAGGCAAGGTGATGGCCTCATGTTCAGCCTTAAAGGGCTCTGAAGGACTCAACAGGTTTGTGAGTAGGATTGATCTGGTTGATACGTGAGTGGAGATTGCAAAAAAGCTTTTGGGAAGATTCTCAACTTTCCGTCAGTGGATAAAGATAGCAAGTGATGTCATTACATTTCCACATACACACCAAAAGAAAAGCTCATCTTTTACAGTGAAGCATCATGGCCACTTCAAAAATCCCTTTGTGTAACTGGATGCTTCCTCTACCAGAGGAGCTATTTGGCAAATTTGTAAAGGAGAAATAGTACTAGCCAGTTTCCTCACAACTGATTTCCTATATACTGATCTTACAGGCCATCAGAAAGATGTAAATTACACCACGGGTCTTTCAGGTGTAAAATGCCTGTAAGATAAGAGGAAGTTGAAGCCTCCAGCAAGGTGAAGGAAACTCAGATTAACCAAATAAAAGCAAGAAATGAAATCCTGCTGAGACAAAATTCAAAATTACTTTTCTCCAGCTGTGTCCACAGCAAAATTTGGAGTCATACAAACAAATTAATAGATTTTTTTTTCTCAGGAAGTTATAAACAAAAATATTTTCTTTGCATTCTTCACTTTTTCAAGACATTATAAATTCCATCTCTTCCAGGCCAGGATTCTCACATTTTCTTTTACCCTGTCCTGATTGAAGCAATAGACATAATACTATAAGCACCATCCATTACTATTCACACATGGCTAGATCAGTCCTTTGGTTTTACTATTGCACATCATTCCTGTGTCTGCAACAACTCAAATAGAAAAATATTCATATTCTCCAAATGTATTCTCCATTTATTCTCCAAATACAATTGTGCAAGCACATCTTGCATGCCATAACATTTCTACTGCTGTTTCTCAAAGAAAGAGTGGTGCTTTGCAAAGAACAATTTGAGAATATCTGCTCTTACCTGATAGTTTCACAAACGGTACTAGGGAGAAAATAGTTATTGCACGTGACAAGGCAGGGAAGGGGAGCTCTTTGTTCTTCCAGATAATTAACTTCCACCACCAGAATCAGGGACATTCTTCTGGCCACTCAGGCCTACTTGTCCTTACTTGGTTGTGTTGAAGGAACAGGATATCACTCCTAGGTCAAGCAATTCAAGATCAAAATATAATACCCAGAAAAATATTTTCAAGAAACTTTCAATAAAGTGAGAAGGGATTGTATGTAGGGAAAAAACGGAAAAAAAAAAAAAGAAGAAAGAAAACAAACCCTATTTTTTTTCAGGTTTGAAACAAGACTGGTTTAAGCAAGTCTCATTGAAAAAATATTTTTCCCCAGGTAACATTTCTGGCCTCTCAGTTTATCTGACCATAATCAGATAGCTCTGATGTTAGATTCACACACATTTGTGGTATCATAGTGGAAACATGTTTTGGGATAATGACTATTCACAGTTGTAATTTTGGGGGAGTTGTTTTGTTTTATCTTGTTTTTTGATGTTGACTTTTGAGAAGTAAAGCTGCATCCTGTTTTAATCATTGATAGTACCATGATAACAGGTACTACTTGTTTCTTATTTAGCTCTTCCTGAAAATGAGAAAAATGCCATATTTGTTCATAGCAGACAACCCTGACTAACTCTGCGAAGGCATGCCTGAAAAGGAGAAAAGCAAACACTAGTTTTGAGTAAAAACAGACCTGAGCCAGATGGGCAGAGCTACAAGGATGTAACAGGCTCCATCAATGGCCTTGTCATAAAAAGGGATGAACCAGATCCAGGGGATGGCCAGGAGAAGCAGTAGATTTGGCTGTCTGTAGAGGTGGGCTGGACCATGCTAATCAACAGCCCCCTTCAGGGTATCCATCCCTTATCTGCAGTGGGATCTCAGGCAGGCAGTGGGTGGATGCCCCAGGCCAGGCTGGGCAGGACTGTTAGGGTCTATTAGTACCCTCCAGGCCCTGATGTAAAGCAAGCAACTACTTGAATAATTACGTTTTCTCCAACAGCCCAGGATTAAAAAAAAAAATAAATAAAATACCTTTTGGATTTGACTTCTGAAAACCATACAATGGCACCAGCACAGCCCCAGTATAACCATTGGCTGGATATTTGGTCCTGAAATAACGGGAAGTTTCCAAGTTAGACAGCATGTGCCAAAACACATGGACATGCATACCAGATCACAAATCACATGTTTTTGTCATTCAGAATATAATCTTGACAGGTTTTCCTTGTTGAGAATTTTCAAAGGAAAGTTATTAGGTAGTATGGCAAATTGCAAAATCCCTGACTATGTAAAAACTTGAGTTAAAGAAATTTTTTACAGAAAAAAAGGTGGTGGAAAGTAAACATGAAGTTTGTCATCTTTACAGAAGTTTACTTTTTTGGCAAGAATAGTCTGAGGTGACTAAGAGGCTTTGATGGCCCTGAAGAGTCACCCATGTTATCCCCACTCACTCCCTGTCCATTGGCCTTGAAGCTACACATCAGCTCAGGCTTGGGCACCCTTCCCTGATTTATGCCATAGGTAGGCCTGGGGGCAGTCTCCTGGATGAACTCTCAGATCGTCAAAGCAGAACTGCCTCCAGCCCTGCCTGTGATCCTGCTTGCTTTTTCTCCCATTTGAAGCCCACATCTACATCCTGGAGCTTCTTTATTCCCTGGTTTTATCAGGGCATGTTGATGAAATCAGTTACAAGTCCCCAGCTCTGCCCACCTGGCTCAAGCCCAGATGTACAGCAGACCATCAGTGAGGGCACAGCCTGTACTAGTGTCAAACACAGCTCCTGACTAGCTGACTTTGTACCAGCCTCACTCCTATTGCTCCCTGGCAAATATGTCTATATGAAACAGAAGTTGTTTTTTCTCTACTTTCCCTTTCCTTGGTCAATGACTTGTAAGCATCTGTTCACTTAAGCATCATTTCACATTTCACTGATGTAAGCATCATTTCACTTAGTGAAATGCAAGTTCATACTATAGGCTTATTAACATTTTGATAAAATACCTACTGACCTCAAGGACTAGCAGTAAGGTTTCAAAATAAGAACCACAAATGAAGAAAAGATTCTAACCAAATGCAAGAAACAACCGAGCCCAAAGAGGCAGCCCAAATAGTAGAGCTTGAGCTGCCCCCCCTCACCATTCTCCAGAAGTCATCAATTGATGAAGGTTCAGCACAGGAAAACAAAGTTCTATATTGTACTTTTATGTATTACAAATAACAACCTTCCCTGCAAGGAAAAATAGGAAACACCATTAGGCCCTTAACGTATTCTTCTCTCTTTTTTTCTGTAGGGGGGTAGAAGAGGAAGGAGGAATGGTAGGAGATAATTCAAACCAAGAACATTTTGAGCCCTATGATTAGAGACTATCAGATTTATTGCTGTATTGCTTCTGTGTTCACTGAAATGCACCTACATCTTCAGCATTTCTCAGCGGACAAGTAGAAGTAAACAGGAAAAAGACAAATTAGGGAACTAACAGGTCATTCCTCCATTCTAGCACAGCACATTTCAAGAACAGTTGAGTACCTCTATTTCAGCTGCTTTGCATGCAATGAATGAATGAAACTGCACTATCAGCTAAATAGGTGAGGCTAGCTTCAAGTGATCCTCTTTGAAAGTAATAGAAATGCAACAAGTGGTTCTTCAACCCAAAGCTCAGAACTCAAAACCAGAATTAATGTATAATATTGCACAAAGTATGTATTTGGAATGTTACACATATTTTAAGTACCTAAAAAAATAGAATATAAATTCTTTTTAAAAGTTTTCACTGTTGTTAGTAATACAACCAGAGTTAATTTTCACACCAGTTTTGAGCACCAAGTTTAACAAAAAGGCATTCTTGAAGAAGGCAGTAATGACAACTGTAGGCTTTCTAATATGTTTATACTGGTTGGTATTGACAGTAAGTATATCAGCAAGATACTGAGGATGCAGTACTTTTGACATCTTCACCAATATCACCCAGTACCAGTCTAACAGATGATGTGTATGAATACCTACATCCAAAATACTTCTCTCAGATATTTTTCAGAATCACTGAATTATCAAGGTGTAGGGCCCCAAAAATCCACTTGATGAGGCTTTTAAAAGGGTTTACAGTTGTTCATTTACTCAGACACATAGGAGAAATACCAACAAGATATTCTCAAGAGGCCGAAACAACAAATAAGACTTTACTGGTAAGTTTAGCAACTCAGAAAAATTTGGCAAAAGGTTTAGTGCAACATTCAATCAACATGAAACACTCCCCAAAGCATTAGTTTAGCCCATTCAATTTAGCAAACTCAAAGCCTGTCTGATTTTCGCTTACTCAAGAATTCCAAGAAGAGGGAATTAGAGCAAGAAAGATAAAGAGAGGAAGGCAGAAAAGATACAGAAAAGGACACATATAGCTAGTGACTCCTGGGTTCCAGTGGTGTTGAGCTAACAGAAATTCCAACAGGAGGTGGGTTCAATACATGTGATTGTCTCGTGTTCAGCCTTAAATACCCCTTGGTCTTCCTGGGCCCTTTCCCCATTTGCCCACTGAGGACCTGGGTTAGGGGCACCAGAGGCAGGTGTGGAGCTTTGCCTCTGGTGTGCCAAGGATTGCCAGCCACTGCTGGGCTGGGATACAGGCCCTAGCATGGGGGTGTATAGGGCAGTGCACTGCCTCGCCAGAGCAAGGCCTGACCTGCCCCTTCCTCCCCCACATACATGCACCCCAAAATGTCTTGAGACATCAATCTTTTCAGTCTCTCACACAAGGTTGGAAGGCATTTCTGGAGGTCATCTAGTCAAACGCATGTCCTGTTCAAAGCAGGTTGCTCAGGGCCCTGCTCTACTGAATTTTGTTTGCTACAGCCTAACTGGGTGACCTATTATGGCATTTGACCACCACTATGGTGAATTTTTTTCTCTATACCTGGAATTCTCCATGTTGCAACTTGCCTCTATTGCTTCTTGTACTATCAATACACACTTCTGAGAATAATTGGTCTTTGCATCTTCTTTGCAGGTAGGTATAGACACCAATAAAATCTGTCTTTAGCCTTCTCTTCCTAAGGCTGAAGGGATTCTGATATATTGACCTCTTATCTTAGACTCCTTTACCATATGCTGGTAGCCATCCACTTGGATTTGCTCCAGTTTTTCATTGCCTGTCTTTTGGCCTGAATTTGTGCACAGCACTCCACATACAATCTCACAAGTATCACAGAGAGAGATAAAACCACTTCCCTCAACCCAGAGCATATTACCAGCTTATGTTCAATGTGTGTTCCACCAGTTCCAGCAGGTGAAGAGGACATAGGTGGCAGGGGGTACATCCCCAGGGAGGTGTAGGTGGGAAAGGTGGGCACCCCCAAGGAGGCGCAGGCAGTGTAGAGTCAGACCTTGTGGAGACCACTAGTAAATCACTTTTCAATATATCTTTCCGATATAAACTCTCATTCAATGCCAAGTGCTCCAAACAATAGTTCCCTTGAACGCAAGCCAGACATTTATCATCGCAAACCACCACAGTAACCAAACCACCCTCTGACAGCCACTCTGGGTCTTCTCGCAAACAGAAAAATAAATCAACATGTGGAACTTCATCTAATTTTCCCTTATGCTTACAAAACAACAACAAATGAGAAACCAGGTCAGATTGCAAAGAACCATTTTCAGGCCAGCTTCTTCAAGCCTGCAAAATATATGTTGGCCACTGAAAATTACAAAACTTGATCAGCATATCCTTATGCAATCCTTGGACAAAATTACATTGCTTCCACTGTGCTAACAAGCACCCCAAAGGAGAATTACGAGATATAGGAGCATAGCCGCCCAAAATCCCTTTAAGCTTCTCCATGTCCACTTGCCGATTCTGCAATGCTTTCGCAATTGTCTTACGAGTGGTGCCTGGGCATACCACTAGGAATTCCTTAGCCCAACCAAGCGTAGCTTTCACTGCGTCTTACTGGCAGGCAACCAAACCACCATTAAAAGGCACCTTACCTTCTCCAGGGGACGTTGTGAGCAGCGGAGGGTCGCAGCGCAATGGGCTCCCCGAGAATCCCTCGGTGCTGGCTGGAGCGTGATCAGGTCACGGGGTTCTCAGCAGCACTCACAGGGTCCCATCTGGGTCACCAAAATGTTAGCGTGGAAAATGCATAATCACTGAATGATTATATGCAGGTGCCTTTTATTCGAGCTCAGGAAGCCAGGGTGTAACATCTACCCAAATCTGACTTCAACATTAATCTGAAGTGAATTACATTTTATACCTTCCCTTACACAACAGTGGCATGATCATATGTTAATTATCAACATTATTCCATTGTTTCCCCCCAAGCATGACTTTAAGCCCCCCTTCTCCCGCAGTATTTCTGATTTATTTCGCAGGTGTTAATCCGCATCAGTTAACTGGAACAATCCCGATGTTTTCTAAGCAATCTTCATGATCATGTCGCTGAGCCCCGTACATGTAGCGCTTACCCCTCCCCATTCCTAAAGCCTATTTTTAACTAACATTTTAACCCTATGTTAACAAGGGGTCAGAGAGTGCAGTGAGTCCAAGTCCTTTCCCCCTTCAATAAATTGCAAAGTGGGACCAGGTCTTCAGAGGAGATGACCAGCAGCGGACACACCCAATTAATAGATCCGCACAGCTGATGTAACTCACGCATCATCGTAGGGTTGTCAGTGATGGTAAGCTGCTGGGGAGTGATGGTGTCCAAGATATTTGGCCAGGCATGACCGCTGGACTTTGTCTGGTTGTAGCTGGAAACCCACTTGCTGCAGTAGGTGAAAGACAAGGGCTAAAGTCACAGTTAGTTTTTCAGAGTCCTCAGCACAGATAAGAATATGGTCCATATAGTGCAATATGATGACACCTGGTGATTGCACTCTGGCAGGGGTCAGTACGATATCAACATACCACTGGCAGATGGTTGGTGAATTTTTCATCCCCTGGGGGAGAACAGTCCAGTGATACCTGCGCATGGGGAGCTGCATTCTGACCAGATGGAACCAAAAAAACAAACCTGGGGGCATCTGCTGGGTGGAGTGAGATATAGAAAAAACAGTCTTTGATGTCAATAACTGCTAATTTCCAGTCTCTGGGGAGCATTGTGGCAGAGGGCATACCTGGTTGCAGGGGTCCCATGTCCTCAATGACTGTGTTGATACAACGCAAATCGTGGAGGAGTCTCCACTCATTCCTGCCCTGTTTTTTCAGGACAAAGATGGGGGAGTTCCAAGGGCTGTGGGTTGGTGTTATGTGACCCTTGGAGAGTTGGTCCTCCACAAGGGACTCAAGAGCGCCTAATTTTTCCTCAAGCAGGGGCCACCGGTCCACCCACATAGGTGTGTCACTAAGCAAATTAAGTTTTGGGGTGTCGCACTTCTGAGTGGCCCCACTTAAAAATCCGGTTCCCGAGGTGGAATATAAATTTGAGCCCCCCACTGTGACAAGGAATCTCTGCCCCACAGGTTAAAGGGTACATCCATGACATATGGATGAACACTGGCTGGTACACCCTCAGAATTAACTATTGTGATAGTCTCTGCACTTTGACGTGCTGGCAATTCCCCCCCAACTCCATCAATGGTCAGTGTGGTGGACTGCAGTGGCCAGGATGCTGGCCACACATTATGTGACAGGATGGTGGCATCAGCCCCAGTGTCAATGAGACCTCGCACTGACCTCGTGATGTCCTGATTTGTTAGGGAACAGGTCATATAGCGCTGGGTTGAATTGACCCTTTCTGCCCACCAGGCAAGGAGAGAGCACGATGGTGGAACAGGTGTCTCATCTGTGCAGGTAACAGTCATATCAGGTAGCATTGTCTCTTGGGTGGCATTACTTGTTTCTCCACTCGACACTTCAACGCGCTGGCTGCTCGGTTTTTTGACTGACATGATAGAGCTGTTGGGACGTACGGTGCAGCTTGGGGTGACAGGGATGTCGGTGCCTGTTGGTAGGGCTGGTGCTGGCAGGGGTAGGTGCTTGTCGTGTGAGGCACTGGTCCTGTAGGTAGAGAGCTCGCAGACTGACAGTTAGAAATTGGCTGGGGTATTGGGTAATGCTTTGCTATGTGGCTTGGCTGACCACACCTGTGGCAGAGCACTGAAAAGCCTGTGTTCCCCTGCACTGAGGGTTTAAAACTCCTAGGTAGGGTTCTCGAAGCAGCTGAAAAGGCATTTGGGGTTTGGGAGGGTTGGTTAGTAGAGGAGAGGTCGGGGTTTAGGTTTGAGGGAACTTTCATGCAGGATTCTATGAGGTAGCTTATTGTAATAGGAGCATCTGGAGGAAGAAAGCTTATCATTTGCTAGCACCTGCTATTCGCATTCAGCATGGCTGTGTTCAGCAAGACTTCCTGCTGAGTTTCCAACCCCTTAAACTGCCTCTCAACAGCTAGAGACAGATGATCCACAAATTGAGCAAACGGCTCATCAGGCCTCTGCTTGACATCAGTGTAAGATACTGGGGCTTCAATGTGAGTGTGCACAGATCTGAAGGCTTGCTGGGCAGCTTGACTCAAATCTAATTAACACCATTGGTGGAATCGCAGCCACCTGATCTCTTGGTTTAATCCATTCTTTTTCCCCGCATAAACAGTCTAGGGTTAAAAGGCGGTGCTCTGGGTTATCCTTATACAGTTCTAACAGGGCTTGGAGCCTTCTCTTCCATACAGGCTCCCTCATCCAGAACTGGCTGCCAGAAAGCAGACAATTCACTAGAGTTTTTATATCATCTGGGCATTTGGCTTCTGTATCCAGCATGCCTTTGAAAATGGATTTAAAGAAAGTTGAATCTTTTCCATAATCTTTTGCTGTTTTTCTAGTACACTATATGAAATTGGCTGCCACGTCACTTTCGGCTGAGTGGGCCGGAGCAGACAAGAGAGGGGGTTTGGGCTCATAGAGTGGGCTTGCCGTTGCACAGAGGGACTGACACTCTGCTTTCAGTGGCTTCTCTGCGGTACAGGGCTGGGGGTGTTTTGTCTGCATCCATGCCTCACAGGAGGACTTGGGGTTTGACCCCATGCCGGAGGGCTGGGACTCTTCTGCCGTCGGCCCCGGTGCGGGGGTGGGCTCGGGGTTCCACCCTGCGACAGCTCAGAGCTATTTGAACTTGAGGATGTATCCCACAACTGTGCGAGGGAGGCAGAGTTTTCCCACGCTCCAGCCCCACCCCCTGAGGTGGAGGGGGTAGGGAGTGATGACACCGAGAAAGGAGGAGAGAGAAGCGGAGCCAGGGTGATCGACGGCTGCGGGGCAGGGAAACACAAGGGATTTTGGGAAGAAGGGGGGCAGGGGTTTTCTCTGAGGGGGACCACTCCGCCAGCTCCATCCTGGGTTTTTCAGCCATGTGGCTGGCACCATCTTGGCTCAAGCTTAACAAAGGAAAAACAGAGGGTGAAGGAGGTTCAGAAAGGGGGTTAGGGGAAGAATTCTGAGCAGATTTGCATGGGCGGTGGGCACGGTAGTTTCTTTGCGCGGTGCAGCGCTTGCTGAGAAGGTGTGCCGCTGGCTGGGCGGTGAGCTGCCAGTGGAGGAGATGGTGTCCTGGCAGCCGTGAGGTGCCCTCGGGGCTGTGGAGTGTGGCAGCACATGAAAGCGGCGAGAAGCGGCGAAGAAAAAAAAAGGGCAAAAAAAGCGGCAAACACGGCAGAAAAGTGTGGCTAGCACAGATCTTTCCTGTGAGAATTTTCTTGTGTTTTTATAAACAAAGATAAAGTTTGGATGTTATTGAAACGGTTTCTCGAGATGTGCGCAGTTCGGGCCTGGCCAATAGGCTCAGGGGGAGGTTTCGGACTGACCAATCTGAGTGACCTCTGAAAAGTCTATATAAGTTGGGAAAATAAAAAAATAAATCTCTTTGATACATACAACTTCTGGAGGGTCTTTTCTCTCTGCTAGCAGCTCAACAGCGACAGAAAAGCAGCGGAAAGTTCTTTCAGTGTGGAGGTCACAAATTTCAATGGAATTCCCGGATGTTTTGGCACCAGATGAGGTTTCTCTCTCTGGAGAAAGAGGCAGGACCCCAGAAACCCCACGAAAGAGGGTCGCTGCTGCAAACCCCCACGCAAGTCCGGGCTGGGTGGAGCCGGGGTGCCGCAAACACATGGGAGCGGGTTGTTTCC
>VZRM01000353.1:0-27470 GCA_013397955.1 Grantiella picta | reverse complement strand
GAGAACTCCAAAGCCCAATACTCTTGTTCCCTGATGCATATTTAGGAGGCTAGTCTTAAGGTGCCTTGGGGGAACATCTTTCTGCCACCCTGAGTTAAAAGTCTCTTCAGACTCAGGGGGCTTCTTCAGGTATTTCAGCCTCCAAGCCCATCTGGGCTAACCTCACTGCTACAGGTCCTTGGTATTTGCATGCTTACTGATGCACTTGAACTCCAGCAACACTGAACAGAGATTTATGGACAAAGGCTCTTANGGGTCCGTGGAGTTGGGGCGGGTCGGAGGAGAGCGGAGCAGGGCTGAATCTGAAGGCACAGAGCACAGAACGGAAGCAAACATCGGGTTAAGAAGGAGTGCAGGATGGGAGGAGTTTGGAGGGGAGAGCCAACCACAACGCTAGGGATACAGGATTGACAGGGAAGCCAGGGAATGGGTGTACAAGGGGGGAGGTTACAGAACTTTAAAAACCAATAATAAACTGTGGGTAGAAGGAACATTCTAGCTATTAACTCTGAAAGGATAAAGAGGAGGAGAACTCCAAAGCCCAATACTCTTGTTCCCTGATGCATATTTAGGAGGCTAGTCTTAAGGTGCCTTGGGGGAACATCTTTCTGCCACCCTGAGTTAAAAGTCTCTTCAGACTCAGGGGGCTTCTTCAGGTATTTCAGCCTCCAAGCCCATCTGGGCTAACCTCACTGCTACAGGTCCTTGGTATTTGCATGCTTACTGATGCACTTGAACTCCAGCAACACTGAACAGAGATTTATGGACAAAGGCTCTTATTACTGTGTCAAGGTTTGACCCTGGCCAAATGCCAGGCACCTACAACATCTGCTCTCTCTGCTCTCCCCTACCACGGCTATGCAGAAGAGAGGGAAAAAAATTNCGTGGGGGTGGGCAGAGGATGGCAGTTTTTCTTTGGTCAGTCCAAAATTTCTTCCACTGCTCAGGGAGAGGAGTCCTCTACTTAGCCATGGGATTCCTCCCATGAGAGACAGTCCTCTGTGAGCTTCACTGGCGTGGGTACAATCTCACAAGCAGCAGCCTGCCCAAATCTACTCTCTCATGAGTCCCTTGTCCATGGGGTGCAGACATCCAAGTCGAGGCCAGGCTGTTCCCATCTCGGGAGTAAGGCCTTTCCCTGCAGTGGGACTCCCACTGGATCACAGCTTCCTCCAGGCATCCATCCGCTCCTCTGGTATGAGCACCTCCCAATGGGCTGTGGGTGGATCTCTGCATCCCTGTGGACCCCATCGGCTGCAGGGGGACCACTTGCTCCCCCATGGTCTTCATCACAGCCAGAAGAGGGCTTTCAGCTCCAGAGCCTGGAGTACCTCCTCCCCCACCTTCTCCACTGGCCTAAGTGTCTCCATGATGTTTTCCCCTCACATATTCTCACCTCCTCCTCCTTCTCTGGCTAAAAAGAAGTGCATATCCCATTGCTTTGATTTCTTCTTAAATATGTTTTCACAGAGGCATAACTAACATCTCTAATTGGCCCATGCTTGGCCAGCAGCATGTCCATCATCTTCAGAGCCATCAGAAATTGGCTCTGCTGGAGATGCCGAAAACTTCCATAACATTCACACAAAATACACAGGAACCATCTTTGTGCCCCTCCACCCACTAGCAAAAACTGGGCTAAGCAAAAACAGCACATGAACACAGGGTAAGTTTTCTCCCAATCCTTCAACCACTTCTTCAGGCCTACAACAACAGCTTTTGAAGGGTTTAAATTTCTCTTAGATGCTAAAGATCCCTTGCTGATGTTCTGGGCTAAGCAAAACCAACACATCCTAAAATAATTTCAGACTCAATCTAACAATAATATTAATCTGCAATTCAGCATTTCCCCTGACCTCCAAAGCCTATTAAAGACTATGTTGTTTTCTTCTGTCAGGTAGGTTTGGGCTTTTATAACCTTGCAGTGAAGAGTGTGTTGCTGCAGAACAAGTTTTAAATATGTGGCATTGTTATGTCTATAAAGCTGTATTACTTCTGCAATACTTCTAAAGGAAGTATTCTTTTTTCTCCATACATCCACAGTTTTTGGCAGTCAGAGTCATCAGCATACCCTGGGGAAACAGAGTAGATATCGCTCTACTATAAGTAGGAACTTAAGTAGTTCTTTGGCATTACTGAAGCCATGTGCTATGAGTTTGTTAATTATAAAACAGATACTTACTCTTAGGTTAAAGGAAATTAAACTAACATGGAATATCTTCTCAGCGGCAAGCAAGAAATATGTACTTCATTACTCTGTGGCTTCAGGAAGGAATACATACTTCAATCTACTTCACCTGGCCTTCAAGTACAGCCTGATGCCTAGTTCCTCTTTAAATCAAAATGGAGCTCTAAGGCTCAGCTTCCTTTAACCTCTTTGTCTATACTAATATTGTATGTCTTATTTCAGCATCCTGTCAAGATTTTGTAGTAAGAAAGAAAACAATCAGACACAATACAGTTATTCTGTACTCACTGTCTCAGTCAAAAATAGGTGTGTACTGAAGAGCATGTGAATCAACTGATACAACTATAGGGAAGTCAGCACGAGTACTGAAGTAGCAGGCTCTGGGAAGGTGGCAGGAGCTGGCAGCCCCCCAGAATGGGGTCCCTGGTCTGCGTATCTCCACCGGGTCCGAGGCGGGTGGCCCCCGGGGTCCGCTCGGCATGGCGTGGGTCTCGTAGCCACAGAAAATCAGCAGGAAATGCAGTGGGAAGAAGGAACGAGCTGGACTCGGCTCTGTTCTGCCACGGAGGTTTATTTTGGGGTAAGGGGAGAGGGTTACAGGGGAGGAGAAGGGGGGAGGAAGGCAGGGGAGGTCAAGGGGCTGCCAGCTCAGAGATGAGACCTCGAGTGGATGCAGACATCAGCTTATAAGGAGAAGGAAGGGGGCGGGGCTGACTCTTTCAGAGCCAGTCCCAAGAGGAGGAATGGAAAATTGGCAAAGGGTACACATCAATAGGTTTCAGGTACAGCAGGATGTATATTTCAAAATGAACCAATAGCATACAGAGCAGGGAAACAAAGGAAGCCACATGGAAATCTGAAAAACCACATTGCTACAGAGTACCAATGCTAATTCACTGCACATACAAGTCAATTTGCCACAGTTCAGCGTTTTTAATATTTAGAGTTAGCTTTAATTGAGCCAAGTCAGATACATCCATGATAAGCTGTATGATACATCACAAATCCACACTCAGTTCTGCTTTGTACTGTTTAAGAGGAAATAGACACAAATCTGCTGGTGGTATTTTACCAGGTGCAAGTTCCCAGGTGTGCTCTCTGAGAGGGGACAGGCCTGGGCTACCCTAGGCCAGATGACTGGTTCCAGATACCTCCAGCAGACCCAATGCCTCTCAGCCCTTCAGCCTTGAGCTCCACAGGGGAAGCCCAGCTAAGAATAGGCAGAGCACTGCCCAGCAGGGGGGTGCTGAACGGAAAAGGAAGAAACAGCTTAAATTAACTTTCCCCAAGTCAAGTCTGTTTTGCCTGTGATAGTAATTAGTATGTGATGTCCTTGTCTTTGCCTTGACCCACAATATTTTTTGTTGTTTTGCCCCCCTGTCCAGTTAAGGAGGATGCACAAAAAAGAACAGCTGGATGAGGGTTTAGCAGCCACGCAATGTAAAGAAGTATCTATTGGAAGGATTGATTATCTAATAAAATTACTCTTTATTTAAAAGCCAGTGCTACAATACATGTACACATAGAAACAGACCAAGAGGTATAGATAACACAATGCCAGCTTTGCTAAAATAATTATTTGTTTTTTAAATGATGGGTTTAAAAAAAATTAATACTCAAAGAGTAGAAAAGGGAAGAAACTACTGAAGTACAAGGAAAGGGAAACAGTCTAACAGACTTTGAAATAAGAGGAGGACTGACACCAACAATTACCAAACCATAAGCTTGACTGGAAACTCAATATTAGAGAGGAAAGCCATTCTTTTGTACTCATGCTCCACAGAGTCATGTGTGCAATTATATTCATGCTTAGTCAGAATAAAAGAAGAATGCCCCATGTGATGCTAATGTCTTCCAGGTTTCTGACAACACAGTTATTAGATCCGTGCCTCAAGAACAACGATCAGCAACAATATAAGATTAGAGAAAAAAGGTCATGTAACAAAGAATAGCTGATTTTCTCTTAAAATTAAATATCTGAGGCAAGCTCACACTATGTAACTCACATAACAAATTCAGATTGGCATGGCTATAACTACTAAGTACTGGACACACCGCAAATTAACTGAAGCAAAGCAAGAAAGCTCCCAATTTGCGGAAAGAAATACAGTATACAGTTAGCCATCCCTATTGCTCTTGTTCTGTAACAAACAGGAGGAAGAATTAACTATTATATTCTTAAATGAAGCCACTGTGCAGAAGCCTCTGGTAAAGAGTGGCAAATGGAACGTCCTAAGCATTATGCAGATCAGTAGAGACACACAAATCCCAGGCTCAGAAGGTTTACAATTGCCTTGTCAGACAGGCAGATGGGCTCAAAAAAAGAAATGTGAGTTGGGAAAAAAAGGTTAACAATAAAGTAAGTGTTTGGCATAAAAGCAGCTGTATTAGATGTATCTGGTAAAGAAGATGTGAAGCCCTTGCAATAAAGAAAGTCTCCATTTTGGGGATGCCCACTCTACTTCAGGTCATAGAACAAGACAGCAGAGAGTCTCATTGTACACCTCAGCTGAAACTGGAATTTGTGGAGCAATTAGAAAGGGAGGATAAAACTCAATAGCTAAAATGCTTTCACTTCCTAGTGTTTGGGAAGGAAACAATAAATATTTCCTCGCTTAAGATTTATAGCAAGACACTTCATACACTATTAAAAAAGAAATGTCATTCTTTGCTGGCAACAGGGTAGATGGGAAGTCACATAGCAATTTATATTTATTTTATTGCATATTTTCACTTTTTAGAGTGGAAATTATGTCCACTATTTATATATTATTTCTCTTCTACTAGTGATTTTTGGTTTATGGTTTTACTGCAGTACAACAAATTAAAGATGGAAAACACATTACTCTCTGCATAGTCTAAATTGTTCCCCCTCCTTTGAAAAACTGCAGAAATTTCTTCACAGTTCTTCTGATCACTCTCAATTATTTGGTCATGACTTCACTAGGGCCTGCTGGCACTTGCTGTTTTGATCACCACGTAAATGAGGTTGCAAGGGCTCTATCCCAGAGAACATTAGACTATATACGTGCATCTACTTGCCCTTCAATGCAAGGTCAAGTCTCAGGCTCTTGTGTCGAAAAGAAGCCAGTGTTGGCCTAGTCTCACCCTTATTTTTGCTAAAGGAGGTGATTGACTTCTGACTCAGTTATCAGCTGCTGATGATTTGTTTATTTGTTTTTCCTTTTATTGTACCAAATGTTTCTTAGACGTCTGCAAACTTTGTTTTCATTTAGCTTATGTTTTTCTGGAAATGTGTTTTCCTACAGAGGTTTCTGAAGCAGTAATTATCTCTTCTTTCCCAGATCTGTGTGTTTTGGGACACAAAACACAAGCAGTGACCTGTCTACTGCCAGATGTTGGATATCACATTATGTGTAGCACAAGGGAAAAATTTGCCCAGAACCATAGATTTCTAAGAATTCTAACCATAGATTTCTAATAACTTAAGTCACTTATTCCAGGAATACAGAAGCAGTGGCCACTGGGTACTGTTTGTTCACATATGTTCACAGCATGGACCACAGTACCTCAAGCTGTGCATTATTAGATCCAGCCAGTTTCAGTTTATTCACTTACTAAGTAATATTTTATGTTTTTTGTCTGGAATAACTATTCCTTGAAAAGCCAGTGTCCTACATTGTTTCATGTCTGAAATCAACCAGACCTGTAAGCAGTTGGCTTTCTGTGACATCCATTATGCCAACCAGTACTTGCTAATAAAAGCTGAAGGCATTGAACCAAATTTCTATAGAAGGAAAAGAATGGTGGTTCAGTGACAACCAAAAAGACATAAATAGACAAAACATAAAACGGATACTCTCTTGCTTAGTGTTACAAAAATGGTGTCTGAAAACAATTAACTCATGAGTCAACAGTGTTACCATGAAACAGTATCACTTGCTTAACGGATTCATTCAAAATTAATCTTATCCCAAAGCTGAAGACAGCAAGAATCAATTCTTTCCAGTTTGTAAACCCTGTTCCTCCCAACTATGCCTTATAGTCTGGCAACATGTGTATGATATAGCTATGTTTTTTTCAAGTACTAAATAATATGTTATCAATTTTATCTCCCTACGGTTGAGCCTTGAGACTACCCATTTCAAAGTTATGTATCCTCTGAAGTTACTGTATTTAATAAGAAATTCCTTTGAATAAAGCAGTGATCTTATTTTCATAATACTCTTCTAAAATAAACAAAATCTGCTTATTTCTTACATAGATGGTGAGGGGAAAGAAACCCAAAGGAAACACCATTTCACACAGGAAGTTTATGACAGAGTTAAAAGCTTAAGCCCAGTTCTCTGCCAAGCCACTGTTTTGAGCCTGAACTTCACAGACATCCTTTCAACTTCCCATTTTTAGTCAAAAGTATAGTCTACTTACATACTTAGCATTTCTAATAGTTAGGTTTGATCCTAGCCACAGCTCTCCCCTCACTCCCTCCATGCTTCCATGACCACACAAACAGGGACAAAATGTTTCTTTTAGATTAAATCAAATTAAGGAATGCCTAAGCATAAATGACCGTGTTTCTGATTTGCTCCAGTGGGCTCTAAGTGGAAATGTGAAACTACATCTACTCTAATTTGCTTTGGCAAACAAACCCCTCCCCTCACATTTCTGAAGAAGTAAAAGGTTATGCATACCCATCAGATACAGTTTTGCTCTGATGCCTCACTGTACAATTAGAGATTTATTTTAAAAAGTTGACATGGATCTTTTCCTGTCCTACTTGTTTATTCACACAGGATTGTAGATAATTCCTGTGGTAAACCATTCTTCAAACACTAATTTAAAGTAGCAGCATCCAGTTCTGTTCAGCTACCGGAGGTTTGAATAGGGAAAAAAAAGCAAGGAGTAGTATTTACTGAAGAAAATAAGGCAAAAAAAAAAAAAAAAGACCGGTGATTCAGGACTGGAATTTACACAACTAAAGCACAGCTGTGTAGCAATCTGCCATCAAGAACAGAGAACAAGTTCATGTAGGAGTTAAAGCTATGCATTACCATATGGTAGATTGAAAGAACCAGACCCTGACAAATACCTGAAGATTTCTACTTTTTTGCACTTTCAGAATATCCCTATAAATGAAGACAAATGCAACCCAAGGAATAAAAAATATTACTTCTCTCTCTGAAATTGGGAGCTTGCCCCCACATTCTATGAATAAATTTGAAGACAAAAAGTGAACCATGAGAAAATTCACTGATAAGAGGAGGAAAATTCCTCATTTCAAAACTGCTTTTCCCTTGTAATCAAATTCCACACAAAGGCTGTCATAGGAATAACACGACAGCCAGTTGCTCACATGAGAGAATTCATTGTAGGAGTTTTGCCTGGACTCAAAGCCTTCATGTCTTTCATCTACTGCCATTGCTTTGATTAGCTGTTTCTTTTAATCTCAAATTCTGATGGTATCAGATCCATGGAAGCAGGTATTAAAATTATGGGGTTGTGGGGAGAGGGTTGCTTGCTTGGGTTAATTTACAATATTCTTTGTTGACTTCAAAATACTTTTATATGAGTAAATTGCTAGGAAATTGTCTGTTAAAAAAAATCACTGCTGCTTTCCAAGTGCTTCAGACTGCAGAACGCCAAAAAAAAGTGGGGGTGGAATGGGAGGAGCTCAGCTGCCTAAAATATGTTCCATGGAAAAAAATATCTTCAGTAAAACATTAAACTTTTTTTCCAGTTTAGCTCACTTTTTAACTTCTGGAAAAGTAGTCAGTGCTAGTTTTCATTATCTGACCTATTTGTAATGTCCTGAAAAGATCTCTTCTGCGTGCTAAACTAGACTTTTGGCAAAATGAAGTTGATTCCTCTAATGTCTATTGACAGTTGAGATTATTTATATTCTAATATTACTCATACTCTAATAAAAGGCTTTGAATGTTTTCAACATATCCATAGGTAGCAGCTACATGCATGTAACAGGAGGTGTAGTCTTAGAACAGAGTCCTGCACATACATCCAAGAGGTAAGAAGTTTGTTTACACTGAAACACTACAAAGTAAAATTGGGCATAAATTTGGGGATCAGCTGCATGACCATAGTGCCATAGATGGATAATCACAGCTCTTTGACAGATATTTGTCAGTGAATTAAATTAAGCTGGCTAAATCTTTTGCTGATGGCAGGTACCTCTCAGACCTCTTTGACTGCTGTCAAACCATGAAAAAAAATCAGCATCAATAATTAAGTTCAACCAGCTGTTAATCTAATACACTACACACCCAGTTCAGGAGCTAGGCTGTGAAGGGGTTGGATATCTGTCACATTGAGGAAGCAAAGTACAGTGGAAGGTGGTATGTGTAGGAGATCATGAGCAGTAGTAGCCTTCAGGAGAATAGCTAACATGCTGTTAGCTTATTAATTGATACTCTGACTTACCTCAGTAACTTTTCAGTGTAGACAACAAAGAAATTAAATTTCAGGTCCCACTTGATAGAATCTCAGGTCCCTGAGAATCTGCTTTGTGTCTCAGCTACCCCTCTATTAAACACAGAAAATGTTATTCTAATATTACTAGGATACTCTAAGGATAATCCCATGGATGTTTTGCAAAGTGGTGGTAAATGATCAAGAATCAGTGAATAAATCTGGAAGGGACCACAGGAAGTTATGTAGCTCAACTTAAGTGACAAGATAAATAATTCTAGTGCATAGTTAATAATGACCTGACTTCAGGAACAATTCTGATCCTGAGCTGACAATATGACAAACAACATCTCTAAATATTGAAACAGTCATTAAAAATTTCACAAAACTCAGTAATATGAACCAGTGACACTTGCTGAAGCAAGATCGGGATAACATACACACCTTCATCCTCCAAGAACAGGATTCCAGTGACCTCAGTCAAGATATTTTTTTATCTAATGTTTTCTCTACCAGCTATACCATACAGTCAAAGATTGTGTTCCAGTACTGCAAAATCCAGATTTCATGCCATATATGTGAAAATGTAAGGACTATATGGACCCATTACATGGACACAAAAAAGGATTTTACTTGTATACAAGAATTTTAATCACTAGGATCTACAGGATCTTCTACATGCACTAGTGCATGCTGCACTAGAATAGAAAGCTATGAGCAAAAACATAATTTAAAAAACAGATAGAAGGAAAAAAGTAAGGTAGGTCCAACAGAGCACAGTGCATGAGAAAAAAGTGACATCAGACAGGGGAAAGACAACTGAGCATTTTTTAAGTCTGAACTCATTGAAATAACATTAAAAGATTAATTGTAAAATTT
The DNA here is from genome assembly GCA_013397955.1 of Grantiella picta. Lineage (NCBI taxonomy): Eukaryota > Metazoa > Chordata > Aves > Passeriformes > Meliphagidae > Grantiella > Grantiella picta. The sequence continues at coordinate 18,019 of VZRM01000353.1, read as the reverse complement.
TTGCATCATTGAAGCAGTTTCAGCCCTATTTAATAAAGGCAGATTGAGTTAACATATGAAAGTACTGCTTGCTTGTATTGTTTGTCAGTATGTGCAAGATGCATAAATCTTTAGATACAGTTTGCAATTTTTACTGTGTTAATATCAACAAGCTGATGAACCTTAGCTAGAAGTATCAAGATTTAAAATCTGTGCTCTTCCAAATACTCATCTGAGTTTTACAAAGCATAAATACAGCTGAAATATCTTGTGGGAGTTCAGATATTTCCAAAGGACCCTCATTGTCTCCTATCAGTCTCAGAACCCTGCTCTTTAGAAATATCAAATGTTTGACCTAATTCTAACACTTTGTTGCATAGATTTTATCTGTTTAACTCACTGACAGTATCTATTTGGTGCTGTCATCCTCAACCACAAGGGACTTAGGCTGAAGAATAGTTGTACTTATCTTACAGCAGCTGTTTTGGATTTTTCTACATTTTACAGATTTTTGTGTCTAGTTATATGGTTTCAACTCTTGTTATCTGGACACTTGAAAAGTTTATCTAGTCAGCTCATTTTTGCCTCTTTTCCTTGCTATTCTCCATTCTGCACATAAGAGCAGTGAAGTGTGTCATTTCATCTCTACCATATTTTGCTGAACATCGCAGGTCATGAATTCAAGTGAAAAAAAACCATTGCTGACAGAGGCATAAGCTCAGTTTGCTCACACTGCATGAAGAAGTAGGTGGGGGGAGTTTATTTTAGCCTTTTACAGGGTACATAAAATGCCAGTGAAGAAATATTCCTTTGGTTTGGCTTTGATGGGGTTCTTTTGCCCAGCTGGTGGAAGCAAGCAGAATCACAAGATTTTGGTTATTTGTCTGAGAAAAAAAACAGGTACCTACTGTGCCAGTCACCCGAGGCAAGGAAAGGATAGGCAGGTGTGACTGGGCTGAAGGCATCTTCATTAAGGATGGACACTGCATTCTCCACCACAAAAGAGAAATAATACGATTCTGCTCATGGAGTAATGAGACTGAACAGGAAGGAGACTCACTCTTGATATCACATCACTTCAGCTTTCAGCACACCTCAGATGTGGGTATATGTAGACTTGGAGAGGTTGCATAAGGAAGTCCATGCCATTTTCTTTGAGGTAGACTACCTATCTTAAGAAACACTAGTGGGTCTTGTTTAGTATTTGGGCTAAAGTTAAAAACTTTAGCTTTAAAGTTAGAGTGTGAAGTGTAAAATGTGTGTGAAGTTAAAATGTAAAATGTGTGTAAACTTAAAAACATAAAAAGGCTAACAAGGATGAGATTTTTAGAAGTCCATTACTATATGTGTAGGAGATCATGAGCAGACATGGGTAGACATGAGCAGACATGAGGAGACATGGGTCCTTCAAATGGGAAAGTTGATATTTCTATTGAAATTCCAGGGCACTAACACTAAGATCTGATTCTCCTTCAGCAGTGCAAGTGAAAATTTCTCCCATTATACATTAGCAAAGAGTGGTAAATACAGTGGTGAAAGCTAGAGGCATGGATGGAGAACAAAAGCAGGTGTTAAAAAATGGATACAAAAAAACAAAATATAGATTGGCTCACTGAACTGAAGACAAGCTTCAGAAATTAAGGCTCTTCTGAAAATCTAAAGCACAGCCCCACCCACATATCCGTTTATCACAAGAGAGCTCTTGTTCAGCCTTTGATATACAAGTAAACCCATCAGGACTGCAGCCAGCCCTGATGACTTGGTGACTATTTTTCAGCTGAAATCATTACCTTTTGGAAGTGATCTATGTTCCAGACTTGTTCATGACACATACAGAATCAGCAGAAGAATTTGTATGAGACCAAAGCCATTTGGGTCTGGTATCTTGACTGGTTTTCACGTCAACTCTCCATGAGTTATTTCACCTCCTTTTTGATATTTACTGTGCAGCCTGAACACAGGTTTCAGAAACTTGGCTTTATTGTCTTGCTTTAATGCATATCTCTAAAAATGACATCTACATAGACGCTGCCAAAATCAAGTATTTTTCAACATACAGCTAAAAACAAATTTTATCTTTTGCAGGCCACTGAAGAAAAAACAATGAAAGTGACTTTTTTTCCTCAGAAATTCTAATTAATTTACTAAAATGACATGCACATCCTTCTTTAATTACAACATTCTATGATGCCACCCCTGTGCTGATGTATACTTTTCAATTTTTCTTTGTGTAAATAGAAAGTAGAGAAGGAATTGATCACTGCAACAAATTGTTAGAATAGTACTACCAAAAAGATGAAGTGGTCACCTTGTAAACAGGAAAAGAAAGCTGGTAGTGGTGGGGTATACATTTTAAAAATTTGTCAAAGAAACGCACAGTTGATCTGCTTTAATTAAAATACCTTTTATTGATTTTCCTGTGGTAGGACCACTAGTCTTGGACTGGTCTCCACCTTGCCTGAACTGCATTTGTTTCTAATGAGGTACTTACATGCTGCAGTCCGTTCTCCGAGTTGCTTTCAAGTGAATTTAGAAGGAGGTGGAGAGTCCTATTGTCACTATACATATAGCACCCAGGGTACATTATTCTTGCAAAAACAACATTCATCCTTTAAAAAAAAAAATTGTAATGAAATTTTAATATTATAGCCTACCTAATCAGCTGCAAGAGTAGTAGAGCAGTGGAGGAGATTGGCATTGAAAAGGAGTATAACAGAAAAAACATGTGATTTGATTTGGGGCATTGTTTTCTTGTTTGTACTTTGCTATTATGGTAATCATTTAATTTGTTCTAATCTCTGACGAACTCCACCTAATATACAAGCCTGGGGAAGGGCACCCTTTGAAGAACACATTTGGCATTACTTTAACTTCATCAAATGCTCTGGGCCAAATCTGCATATGGGCAGATCTTCAGTGGACCTTTGTTGTAAAATAAAAAAGAAAAGGAGGGCGAGAGAGTCCCCGGGCGGGAAGCCGCTCCTCCTCGCTGCACCAGTGCCGCCAACTGTCTTCGGCCTCAGCCTGCACCCGCTGGGTCCCCTCTCCGCTCCTCTGGCTGGCCCTGTCGGCCTCGGGCTGAACCGCCTCACCCCGTGGCAGAGGGTCGAGTTCGGCAGCAGAGTGATCAGCACAGGGAGGAGACGAAGGGCGGCAGACAGGATTTCTCCCCTCCGCGGCCACCGCCTGCACCACGAAGACGGCGGCACGCGCAGCAGTAGAAGAACGTGCGGCAAGCAGTCTGCAGTTGTCCAGTGGTTTATTGAGGTCCATGAGGGGAAGGTCCGGAGGCAGAGAGGTGGGGCAGAGAGACGAGGGCGGGCAAGGAGTCTGGAGATCTGGAGGCTGTAAGTGTTCCGAACAGCCAGTGGCAAAGGGTTATATGGGGAAGGAGAAGGGGAGTGGTGTGGCATGCAGGCCAACCGGGAAAGCCATAGGGAAGAGGGACAGGGGTGTCAACCAATGGTTACATAAAAGGGGAGAATACAGAATTCAAAGGGACCAATGGGGAACAACTCAAGGGGAGAACAAAGGAGAACAGTCTGGAAACAACCTATATATGGAGAAGGGGCGGGGGAGGACTCTGGGCCAATGATCTTCTCTGCCACTGCATAATTTGCCACAGGGGCTCATGGGCTGATCTTCCTGTCACCATGACCGAGACAGCACAGGCCATCTCTGCCCCCACGGCTGGACCTCTGGCTGGCCCCTTGCGGAGGTTCAACCTCCACAGACCTTAGCCATTTTATATCCACCTGAGTATTTGACTGAGTTAAAAGTTGGATTAATACCATATTCAGTGGTTTTATCCCAATGCAGCAAAGCACATATGCACAGAACGATAGTAGTGTGACTTGTAGTAAAACAGTTTTTCTGGGGAAAATAAAGGATGTGAGTGAATTAATTTTAAGAAGTTAGGAGGCATGATTAATTTTAAGAAGTTAGGAGGCTGTTTACAAGTAAACAGCAAGACCAACTGCTACTTATAATAAAGAAACATTTTACAATAAAAATAATTGCCAGAGACAACTCTGACCCTGTTTATACTAAAATATTAATGCTGCTATCCCCTACAATTGCATTCTGCTTGCTAATGTATAACTGAAGAATCTTCTCACAGAAAATGTAAATGTTTTTGTGAGTCTTCAAGATGCTTCACTTTATCGTACAGTTCTTTCCTTTGTATGCAAGGGGATATTCAAGCATAAAAGCAAAAAAATACAAAGTATCACTTGTGAAATATTTTATAAAATAAAGCCACTTACTATCAAAGTATCATTTTGAATTACAACAATTGTCCTATTGTTTAGAGCTTTTCTTCTCTTACACCTTTTAGTAATCTATTTGGAAAAAAAACAAGGGCAAGGCTTTAATGTCTATTGTAATCTCACTGCCCTTTTACTGAAATTCCTTTGCTTCTGCTATATCACTTTGAAAATGAAATGTCCAATTCTGCATTCAGGATGGAAGAGCCAACTCTGTAATTTGATAAGGGATCTACATTGCACTACTTTGCAAACTGTAAATCCTGATTGCTCTTGCACACTGACCAGCGCCTTCCACTGACCTACCTACTGGTGTGCCACAACTGTGAGCTGTCAGACAACATTTACAGCCTATCCAAAACTGGATAGCTGAAATCTTCCTCTGGAGGTTGTAACAAGTGCACTGAATTTGAAGTACCACTGGACAAAACACTGTAATCTAATGGCTGTAACACCATTCCTCCATTAGGCACATATGAGTGAAGAGATAATATGATAATTTTCTCTGATTTTCTTTGCTGGTGGATTTTAACTAATTTCACCAAATGAATAGTATTATCTAAACCCTTAACACTTTCCAAAATTTTTGTACAAATGAGTAATTAATTTTCATATTAATTAAACTCTCAATTGTTTGCCTTCCCTTTTATGAGAAAAGGTTTAATAAAATTCTACTCACATGTTGATATCTCTTATAAGCTGAAATGAACAGTTTGTTTTGAGATTATCAAATTTTAATTTGTAGGCAGGATAGAAAGAAAATCATTCTATATTACCTATAAGGACCAGTTCAGGCTGCTTGATGCACCTTGTAATTTATGTCAAGTCTTCACAAAGAAATGCCCATATTTCTGCAAAACCAATTATTTAATAACTTCAAAGACATATTTTTAAAAAAAACTTATTTCCTGAGCTCTCAAGAAAAAGAACTATTAAGATTAACTCAGTCCAAATGGGTTTTTAATCTTCAAAAGAGGCTATAAATATACACCTCTTAAAAAGTAACACATCAGATAGATAGGTGTCACACCACTACCTTATAGAGAAGCAAGCCACATAAAAAAATTTGCTTAATGCACCTGAGAGAAGAGTGAAGCTCAGTAATAATGTTAGAAATCAGAAAACTTTTATATTGAAACTTTCCTACAAATGCAAATTAAAAAAATCTGTTGCTGTCACCTTTTCTTTATTCATTAAGGTCTGATCCTTTGTTTCATGAAGTGAATGGAAATACCTCCACTACAGTTCTAACTGGGAAGCAGATTGGGAAAAGCACCTGAAGACACAATCAATGGCAAAAGCTTCAACAGCCCACTACCATTTTACCACTACCAGGCAAGTTTGCAGGGGCAGAAGCAAGAGTGTTATTCAATTAGGAGTACTTCTGCAGACATAGCTAGATGAGAAGGGACAAAAATCTCTCAACTGGCAGCTTGCCAAATTGCCTTTTTAATCGTAACACTTGTTCCTGTGTTTCCTCTGAAAGAAAAAGCAAGGCTTTTAGAGATGAGCCTATGGGGAATACAAAGATCTTTCATTTCGCTATTGTCTTGGGGTAATTTTATGATGATACTCTATTCCTGAGTGTCTGCTCTATGCCCAGAAATGTGTCCTGTATCTTTAAGCTGGGCCCAGGGAAGGGGCTGGAGTCAGGGGAACTCTGGCGTGGGCTTTGTCCAAGCTCTCACTCCTGTGTGCTCGGCTTGCAGAGCAGATGGGTTACATTGTTGCTTTTAGCTAGCTTGGTCTTTGTTAGCTGTTATAAATGAAGTCATAGAGTTGGCTTTCGTAAAGAGTTATGAGGTATTTGTTATGGTTATTTGTTAATGGTTGTGTATATGTTATGGCTACCTCTATAAATTTGTTGCGGCTGACTGATAATGTTATGGCTACCTCTATAGATTTGTTTGGGCTAACTGATAATGTTATGGCTACCTCTAAAGGTTTGTTATGTCTAATTGTTAATTTGTTGTGGCTAACTCAAATGTTATGGTTAAGTAAGGGGAAAGCTGGGCAAGCAGCTAACCCATCAGAAGACCCGAGAAAGGACAAGCCAAGGAGGACTAAAGACAATGAGCCAATTGGAGCACCTTAAGGAGGCAGGGTTGGGGGTTATAAAAACTGTATCCCCTAGCCAGAAGGTGTGCCTCTGGCCACCCCCCATGGATGGCTAAGCACCCAGCGCTGCACTTCGCTTTGTGTAATGGCAGACAGCCATTCTAAGCCTCTTATCATTGTTTGTACTATGAAAATGAGTGAATAAATTCTTAAGTAGTGAGAGGACCTTTCTCACACATTGTTGCTTTTAGCTAGCTTGGTCTTTGTTAGCTTAAGCAACAAGTTTTTCCCGGCACTGAAGTAGCAATTCTTTGGTGTCTTCTGTTGTTTCTTCTTGGACCGCTCATCTTACTTTTTGGTCTGAGATCAGACCTCACTCCCTGGGGAGACAGTCGGGAGCCACCGGAGCAACTCTGCCCTGCCTCAGACCTCAGGAAAAGCTGAACCAATGAAAGAAAGTACTCTAAATTCACCAGCTTCGTCTGCAGGGAGGAGGAGGCCAACATCAGAGGTTCAGCAAGTTCACAGCTGTTTCTTTCCTCCCCGACCTGCTGCATCGACTTCTTCCTTCCCAGAGACAAAGGCCGTCCACCACCTTGTTATTTCTTGCCACGTGGTTTGCAGAGTTTTTTCCCCCCTCCCCTGGAATTTTGGGTTTGTTTGTTCTGCTGTGAGTGGGGGTGTGTGTGCGTGGGATGTAAAGTTCTGACGATTCAATATCTAACAGATATTAATTTTCTCCCGTGCCATGCAGGTACCTTGTTTGTCAAATAAACAGGTTTGGATTTTTTTCACTTTCATCCACTAAAAATTAATTTTGTATCAGTGGGAAGGGATTGCTGAAACCATTTCCGTTAGAGGAAACATTCATTCCAGAGTGTTTTCTCCTAAACTTGTCTCTAAACCAAGACAACTATCTAGAGAAAACATTAGAATTGTGCATTTGAGCCTCAAAAGTATAAACATTAGCAACGTTGTCCATTGGTGGGTAAATGTCCTTTCCTGAGCTGTAAGGCTGAACTGCAAGGGAAAAGTATTTCAAGCAAAAGGTTGCACCCAGCATTGGCAGACTTTTATCAATCAGCATAGCACCTGTAGAGGACTGCACTAACTGGGTTTTAAACTCTATTGATCTCCATTCTAGAACAAACTAAGTCAGCCAAAGTTTCCTGGTAGTAACATCAGCTATAAGATCTCATCTAAACACATGGATGACCATCTATGGCTCTATGTGGTCTTTTAAACAAAGTTCTATTGCCATAAAAACTTCTAGCAATGGTGGTATGGCCTGTCCAATTTTGAAAATTATTTATTAAACTATTCTAAAATGATACAAAATGCTATTCTAACTCCTTGTAGCTGATGTCATGACTCAGCTTCTGTGCATGGCTGAGTAACTATAGGAGAGGAGTAACTATAGGAGAACGTGATCTGACTTCATGGAGCTTCCTGGCAGATGAGAAATTAATCAAGCAAACAATATTAATTCTCCTCCAACTGGGAGCTCAATACAATACAAAGAAAGCAAACTTAAAATCCAGGAGAGGATTAGGAAAATATCCTCTAAAGCCATTGCCATGGATTTAACAGAAAAGGAGAACAAGATGAGGCAGCCTTGAAGTGGATTTCTAAGGGTCTATTATAAAGGTTAATAGATATTGAGTTATTTTAACCTAAAAGATGTGTATGGCAAAGTGGATGTATAAAAATGAAGCCAGGTCATGAGGCACTGTTGGACAGCTGCAACCAAGGGTAGTTTTTTGATGTGCAGCTATATTTTTGCTAAGCAGAGCAAATTCTCTCCTAGTGCAACTCCTTTGCTACTGCTATTTGGGCAAATGGAATAATGACTATGCATCTAACACACTGTGGTCTGTAGGGTGTCCATACAGGCAAAATTAAAGGTTTATCTGTAACCAGGATATTTGATCGTTTTTTCAGTGACATTGATCATTCTGACTATCAAATCTAACTATTTTCTGAACTTGATCATGGACTTGCACTATCTGCACAAGCACTCTCTTAAAAGCTCAGTAAGAAATGTTTTGTATTAACTGCACTGTTTTCCTCCTTATTTTAGTCACAGATTGTACAGACATCTTCTATGAGAGAACGATAAAAATTGTAGGGATGTGGCTCAGACTACATTGCTCTGCTACGGTTTTTTAGATGGGACAAAGATGGAAAAGTTCCTCTTGTGCATCTGCATTTATACTCTGAATCTATCTTCACAGATGAGAGGAGTCAGTGAACAGTAATTTCAACATTGTGAGCTCACTGTTGAGAAAGCTCACTATTTCCCTATTTCTTTCAAGAAAAGCAACAAAAGGCAGAAGTTGGATTCTTCACAGAGCATTTCTCTACTTTCCACAAGTTTGCTATATAGGGCACAGGTGAGGAAGAAAAATGTCTACATCCATGAGCAATTTTTGATATTTGTAATTCCATATCTAATATAAAGCGGCTCAAAATATTTGCAAAATCAAACGAAAATATTTAATCTGATCCATGTAGATTGCAAATATAAGCATTAGTAGAGAGCAATACAACCTAAAAAGCCTTTTACTAAATATCAGCTTTTCAAGTTTCCCACAGATTTCCATAATTGTCATATTCAGATAACAGTACTCTAAAGTCACTAGAAATAGTAAATTATAAAAGAAACAAGCCATGTGCAAGGATATTCAAACTTTCCAGTCTGAAGCGTAAGAAGAGACAGCTCTTAATACATGAGTTTAAAGACATGATTATAAAGATCTGTTTGTACAATTGGGAGCATATGTTGCAGTTTCTTCATTTCAGCATCAATGTACTAAGAAGATACTACGTCTCTTCATAATCCAAATCCATTATCATTTCTGGATGTTCTGATGGTGAAAAAAAAAAGCCAACTTAAAAAAAACTCCACCACCCAAACCCACCAATCCAAAATATCTACCAAATAACTCAAACAAACCATGCCACAAAACCCTTATTGGACAAAGCAAAAAAGCTGGTCTAGGGACCACCCATTAGCAGCAGATTTAAGTTCATCTAAGCCCTAGGACATTAGAACCACATCATGCTTTTTCCATGTTAACTACACATGGAATATGCAAGTTCATAGATGGCTTCTAATTGCACAATAAAATACAAGCATTTTAGAATGATATCATAACAAATTTTGCTAGAAATTCACTTACTAGGAATTATTTCTAGGTAACTGTAAAATTCATTCCAAAATTAGCTATACTAATGTCTTAAAGGAAAGAAATGTCGGTGTCAGGGTATGCTGATGTAGTCCAGGGCAGAGGTTAATGATACAGTAGCTAAGGGTGATATGCTGTCTCACTCACAATTTTTCGTATTTCCCACTGGAAACTTCTAAGTTTAATGCTGAGCAGCTGAAGAGAGGTATATATCAGAGGGCCCATGGTGGGGCTGTGGAGATACAACTCCCAGCAGAGGGGCACCAAGAGGTCAGCATTCTCCCCAGTCGGCTCCTAGACCCCATTCAGATACTCTTCATTGCCTACATTCACTAAAATCACCTCCATCATTTCCCGAAATTTTAGAAACCAAGTGGCACCATTCAGTTTAAATGGCTTCAACTTCAGAATAAAATATGAATTTACACTGTTCAAAAGAACCATCTCCTCCAAGGACACTGACAGACACAATATGCCCCCTCTTTTCTGTGGAGCAAAAAGTGTCCCTATCACTGTGCAATCACTCTGTGTAATCTAAACTAGCTGAACAGCATGCTCAAGATCAGATAATTAGCGTAACATGCCGAAACAAGTCTCAGGCGCTGTACGAAAGCGCCATCTGCTGGGCAGGAATTTTCAGCTGTCAGCAAAAACATCTGAGGAACCTAGGCATTTTTGGGAAATACTCAACTACCACTGCTGAAAACAGAGATGAAGGAGTTGACAGTCCTTGGAGGTAAGGGAATACCAGTTAACCAGCTTGACTCCACTGTGGAGAATTCCTTCATGGCTGCTTAATTCTAAAGGCCTTTAAGAAAGAATCAGTGTCTTTCAAACTCCTAAGTACAATTCCAAGTACTGCCAAGCACAAATAGTAAATTAAATGGAAAAAAAATTCACAAGAAAGATTTCACTTTCCATCTTAACCAGTCTCTTCCAACTGTGTTTTCTAAACAACAATAAAGGCAGATGCTCCCAAGGAAATAGACCAAAATAAACTTGGGCACAGCAATAATTTTATGGCAATTGGGACTGTCAAGGTTCTGAAATTAACTTTGCTTTTGGTTCTGTCATCACCTTGCACAGCCAGACTCCTTAAATTTTCCAGTCTTTCACTTTCCTCCATTTCAGCACATACAAAAATATAATACAGAGCAAATATATGAGCATATAAAAATTTAATACAATAAATCCATGCATGATAGCTTTGATTCAGGAACTCTTTTGTTAGCATTTTGGTTACACAAGGAAAATCCAATTCTGTATAAAAGTTAGGCAAAATTACTTCCACTATCCTCACAGATCTAATTAAATGCCTAATAATTACCCATGTTTAGAAATCATCATATCAGTCAGCAAGAAACCACTGGGAGGTAACAGCAGCCATTGTCTTTCCATTCTCCTGAACCACGTGGCCATTCCACCAGACTCTCCACTGGTAGAGCCTGGCCTCTACCCAGACTCTCCACTGAACAGACCAGCACTCAGCACTTAAATCTTGAATCCGCACTTAGCTTGCATTAAAATGCACTGCTTCTGAAACAAAGAGTTCCTGTGAGTTGGTATAATTTCTGTAAGAGCAGATATCCTTCTCAGATATCCTATGTTATGATAAATTCTAAGAAAAACAAGAAAATATGTAAAACTTCACGAACTGAGCTGGACTATCAGATACAGATATCTTCCGCTTGTCTGTGAGAATGCAGGAGAACAAATTAATCATGCCCTCTAAGACTTCTTTACAAAACTTTTCTGCCTCTATTACGTGTCTCTGAAACAGTAGTTCCTCTCTATTCTCACCTGTTTTCTACCACCAAGCTGTCCAAACTGGAACGAAAAATTCTCCATTCCTCTGGATAACCTACAGCTGTGATGTCAGTGTCACATCGTTAGGTATTGGTGAGCATGCCACTGATGGAGTACATAAAGTATAATCAGCTGCTAATTACAGCAAAGAGGACCTTCAGTTTTAAGGATAGTTTTTAATGAGACATTGGAATCTATGCCCACAGCACAAATAGGTATCATATGCACAGTCTAGTAAGCTGAACAAATAAACATACAGACATATGTATATAAATTTAATATTAATGTATGCATATAAGATTGCTGATATGGCAGAAAAAGAGTATATTAAAATTAATTCTCTTTGGCATTTTGAAATTTATATAAAGACATATACATATATACACATGTACATATAAATAAGACATATACTTATGTCAATGCATGAGTATTAAAGATGTTCAGATAACTTTCCCTGATGTATTCAAGCAAGTCATCAGTTAAGGCAACAGTCTTATCTTACTGCACAAATTCTCCTTTAAGGGTTATGTGCATGCCTCATGCAGGCAACATTGAACAGGCAATAAGAGATACCGAGGGCAGCAACAAAGATGCCTGTAGCATGGCTTCAAATAGCTGGCAATCAGGCAAGTAGAGATAGGCAGATTTGGTAAGAGCAAGTAAAAGCATTCTATTTCCTGACTTATATACATGTGTCAGATTTCTTGCTCCAAAAGAAAAGCATCACAGAGATTATTACAAACTCACTAGAGTATTTAAGCTCACACCTTTGCTTAGGCCAATTTAACCCTGCAGTGCAGGAGTCTCCATGGAAGATGCAAGTGGGCTTTACAGTTTTAAAACAAGGCTGGAAGGTGATATGGCCCATCTTTTTTCATGGGAAACAACTGTGATGAGATTATCTAGAACTCTGTCCAATCCACCTTAAAACTCTCTACCACATCCCTGGGACGATTTTTCTAGTTTACTCCCTGTGGTGGTGGATAATACCACCTCAGGAATTGCTGGGGAGCCAAATGGTCCCAGCACAGCAGTATCTCGCTGGTGGGAAACACCCTAGTCAGTACACCCCCTGGAGAGTAAAATGGTCTTTTCCCCTCACTGTAACCTAACCCCTGAGTCCATCCCTTCCTTCTCCCCATTGGCTGTGGTATTCCCCCCGCCTCCTCTCCCCTGACCCCAGGTGACCCCTATATCTGGAGACACCTGGGGCTGATCACTCTCTTTCACCTTGGACCCCTTCAGATTAAACATCTGGAACATCCAGCTGACTGAGCCTCTGAATTCTTTGTCTCTGGTAACGCCTGAGCTATCCAGCTCTCTGGGTGAGTGAGAATCTGCGCCTTACACCGGCTCGGGTGTGAGAAGGCTTTTTCTGTACAGCACCACGCAGTGCTGGCTGAGGTGATCTCTCAATAGCCTTAGAGACACTTTCGGTAAACGCAGAGGCCTATTCCACCCCTCCTCGGCCCACGGCGTAAACTCCCTTCTTAGACATGAATAAGAAAAAGAAAAATGGAAAAAAAATTAGCCATGTGTCTACGCCAGTCTACAGATGCCTAAAGCATAGCCATCTCATCCACTACCACAGCAATCCTACAGCTCTAGCTTCATGATCAGGGTTCACATTATGCTACAAGCAATCTCCAGACACAAACAGGAATTGTATACTCTTATGAACTACTTCTGAACTTTTCTGTTTTTCTAAACTGCATATCATTCAAAAGCCATCTTTTCCTCAGTTCACACAGCATCCTGAGTGCCATAACAAGATAATGCAGGCTTCTTAGGATAGGAGGAAAGAATTAAAACCATACATTAATTACTTCATTTGCTCCCTTAGCTTTTTTTGCAGGGGATTGGATAAGTTAAGGAAACTTTCAAAGTCTGATCATTCTGATGTCAGTCTGGCAGCCACACTTGCACCACCCCAGACTTTCACTGCTGGGACCGAGGCCCCTTTACAGCAGGTAGCTTCAGCAAGCCAACAGGTGTCCCGCTTGAGTCCCTACACATACCTCCCTCACACAGAATAGGTTTCCCCTCACTAGTTCAGCCCAAGATTTCCTGTAGCAGAGTTCCAGAAGTCCTTCAAGTCGTTTAATCATGGCACAGCAGCAACACAAGAGTCCAAGCTGGTGCCTCTGAGGATGAACCCCAAAGAAAGGGATCTCTGGGCTTTCGTATCCTTATGGTCTGTGGACATGTTCCTCACATGCACTTCATGCCCCTCACATATGCCTCTTGGTCATGATCATTGGTCTGGACTCTCTTCTTTGTTTATTTGGGTTCTACAGAGTCCGGAGGTGACCAGCCACACACACCACACACCCCACCCTGCCTGGTGCCACAGGTCTCTATGCCCTTTGTTAGACAAACAGCCAGTGTCAGGTTAAGGCTGGTGGCCAGGGGCCATTTCCCCCCACCCAGGGTACAACCCACAGCTTGCACTGCAGCTGCTCACTGAGCAGCCTGCACTGGAAGTATTCCTCAGCTCTGCAGCTGCCGTGTATTTTTTACTCTCCTGTCTTCCTAGATAAGCTTTGCCTTCATATAAGTACTGAAGTGCTTGTGATGCAAAGTTATGCTTTGGGGACGGCTTCCCATTCAGCAGTTGCCCAGCATGCAGCATGCCTCACCATCAGTCATTTGGTCAAGTGTTTGCATGATTCTTGCTGTTGAAGGACACCTGTCCAGCTCCTCCCTCACCTTTGGTGCCTATCCTAGTGCTTGTGGGGCCTTTGTGTGAATGGCAAACATGACTGCTAGGATGCAAAAGTAAATGCTAGCAAACCTCCAAAGCCAGAGCCAACAGCCCCCAGATGATCTCAGAAACATACTGCCACACAAAGATCCCAGAGTGACTCAGATACTGTATTTATCCAGACTATCCAAAACTGCACTGCAAAAAACCATGTGGACATCCCACAAATACATTTGTATGCAGCCAGACAAGAATGTCACATTGTGGTATATTATCAGAGCTACAATCTAGCACTATGATCTGGTATGATTAATTATCTGTGTACCTCTAAATATGTTCCATGATATGCGTGTTTGCCACTGGCAATTCTTACTGATTCTAAAAGTCAGGTGATTCTTTCAGTCTTACCTACCAGAGATACAGAAACTGATTCAGCAAAGCAATTAAGTTTGCTTATTATCTATGATTCTCTCTTCATACAATAAAGCACTGAAGCAGAAGCTTTTATTACCAGTCCATGTATGTGTCTCACCAGGTGGTAGAATAGTTGCTATTTTAATTGAACAACCAGCTGCTGAAGTTATGTATTCATGAAGAACTTCACTGGTTTAATTTTTACCCACATAAGTGTATTTTCAGACTTCATTATGCTAATGTTCAGAAAGCAATTTCATTTTTTTCAAAGCATGAATATGTCATCTTCAAAAAAAACTCACAATAATCGTTTCAAGGTTTTTTTCTGTTTTTAAACATGAAGATACACAGCTATGCATGATACGTCTTCATAGTATATATCCAGATTTTGACATAATCTCCAATCTTAAGAAAAACCTGACTTTTTAGTGTCTATAACAATGAGATTTAGAAAGAAGATGTATCAGCAGATATGGTTTTTCCTAAATATTTTTTAAATACACAATTTCATTGAATGTCCAGCATTTATAAATTGTTATAAACACTTAAATACTGTGGCTTTTCATGGAAAATTTGAAAGCTATAACCTTTCTTTTGAACAAGAAACAAAAGTAAGCCACTAACTTGATTCCAGGTCTTGAAGCATTAAAAAAACACAACCAACAAATGATGGCCAGCTCTTCAGAAAAGTCCAAGAGGCTCAGCAGTACTGTTGGGTTCACTGTGCAGAAACTCGAGTTTTCAGTGGTGAAACAGCATCTGTATAATTTACCTGTGGTAAACAGGGTTTAGCCCATTTTAACAGTACATAGGTGGCAAAGTACAAGATAGATCGGATGTTTCACTAGCACATAGGGTTTGGAAGGATTGGCATGGGGGGAAGGGTTGAGTCTTTTTTGTTGGTGAGTTAGGCTAT
The DNA here is from genome assembly GCA_013397955.1 of Grantiella picta. Taxonomy (NCBI): domain Eukaryota; kingdom Metazoa; phylum Chordata; class Aves; order Passeriformes; family Meliphagidae; genus Grantiella; species Grantiella picta. The sequence continues at coordinate 2,689 of VZRM01000353.1, read as the reverse complement.
GAAAAATAAAACTTACTGGATAGGAAGCACAATAGCTGTTGTATTCAAACTACACTAACTCCTGAAGTATACTACAACTCAGTAACCAGCTATATGCTACCTCATAGACTCATCAACAGATGGAAGTTCATCCAAGTTCATCTTGGATCATTGCTTGCAGGGAAACTCAAATGAGAATTTAAAGATATTTTATACTGGTCTAGCAAACTGAAGAGAAAAAGATTCTTCACATCATGATGGGAAATGCTCTGAATGAGAAAATTTTACTTCTTCAATAAAAATGTGTACAAATATGAACTGTGAGGTCATCAAACACTTCAACTTCTAGTCACAATTGTTATGTGGAATAGCAAGACAATATTTAATCCTGATAAGGTGATTCTGATCATGTTCCAGTTTCTTATTTGCCTATTTCATGCACATATAGGAATAGGATAGACTATTTCAGTTGGAAGGGACCCACAGTGATTATCCAGTCCAACTGCCTGACCACTTCAGGGCTGACCAAAAATTAAAGCATGTTATCAAGGGCAGTGTCCAAATGACTCTTAAATGCTGAAAGGTAAGGTCAGGCATGACCAGCTCTCCAGGAAGACTGTTCCAGGGTTAGGTCTTGGTAAAGAAATGTTTCCTCATGTCAAGTCTGAACCTCACTGACTGACACAGCTTTCAGCCATTCCCAGCGTCTTGGCACTGTGTACCAGGGAGAAGAGAGATCAGCACCTGCATCTCCACTACCCCTTCTCAGGAAGCTGTAGAGAGCAGTTAGTTACCCCTGAGCTTCCTTCTCTCCAAACTACATAAGCCCAGTGTCCTTAGCTGCTCCTCAGAGGAAATACCCACCAGTCCCTTCCCCAGCTTTGTTGCCCTCTTCTGGAGGCATTCAAGTGCCTTCACATCCTTTTTCATAGTGGGTCTCACACAATACTCAATTGTGAGGCTGTTGGAAAATATATCAGGTTAGAAATTTTGTATAACTTTAGTCAAAGGTTTTGTTTGTCTTTACCCTCGGAAAAGGAAANTCAGAGGCGAGGAGATTCGGATCCAATGGGAAACTGAATACTGGGGGTTTGCTCAACTTTAGACCAATGAACACTGTCCCAATGCTTTCCTATGTATTTTTGCTGTATAAAAATATCTGAAAAATCGAGTAAAAGCTGTGTATCATGGAATGATTCTCTCTGCACACCCTGGCTATGTGTGGATGAGATGATTTCTGTGGTACATCCTGACCAGAACAACATCCTGGCTAGATAATAAAGTAATGCCTTGACTCTCCAACATTAAAATGTTGTTGGAGGGTTTTTGTATTTTTTTCCCGCAGATTCGGTGACAAGGCCATGCCAACAGTGAATATAGCAGAATAATCACCTCTTTGGACTGACTGGTGAAGCTGTGTTTGATGCATGCCAGGACGTGGTTTGCCCTCTGGGCTGCCCAGGCTCACACTGCTGTATGATATTGAGCTTGCTGCCAATCAACACTCCTAGACCCCTTTCTGCAGGGCTGCTCTCCAGCCACCCCTCACTGAATTTAGACTTGTGTCTAGTGCTACGCCATCCTAGGTGTTAAATTTAATCCCTTTAATCACTGCGCAGTGCTCCAAGCTACCAAGATCCCTCTGGAAGGCTTCTTGTCCCTCAAGAGGGCTAGCAGCACCTCCCAGTTTGGAATTATCAGCAAAATTGCTCATGGTTGCATTCAACTCCTGCATCTAGATCACTGAGAAATATATTGAATAGAGCTGACCCTAGAATGGAGCCTTGAGGAACACCGCTGCTGACCTGTGGCCCTGTTCACTGCAACCCTTGAGCTCCGCCCTTCAGCAAGTTCTTCACCCAGCACACCATGAACCCACTCATCCCAGAGCTGGACAACTTGTTCAAAGAATGGCCTTATCATATGAAATACTGAATGAATTCCTTGTTTAGCTTTGTTTATTCATGCAGTTATTGCTTTACCTACTAAGTTGTCCTTATCAAATCAACCCATGAATTTTACCACTTTCACGCTTCCAAATCTCTTTCCATCCCACTGGGGAAGAGTGAGAGAGTGGCTGTGTGGGGCTGTCACTGACTGCACTGCCAACACCAACCAGCAGGACCAAGGTCAACTGGGGGAAAACAGACAAGCTCTGCCTTCTCCGGGTGTGTCTCTTCTCCTGCACCTGCTGCTGCCCATTGTGCTGCTCTGGTGTCCATTGCAAATAGCTAAAAATTGAGAAATACAAAAACAGAGTAACAGCTCTCAAAGTACTGCTCAGGCAACCTCCTCCATGGGGCTGTGATACATGTGAACTGCATCATTACAGGCTTGTGTCTACACCATTCCATCAGCTGGCAATAGGTCCGATCAGGAGACAAAAAGGCAAAAATAATCAGCATTTCTACTAAGTTTTTTCAGTGCACTTTCCCTTGTGTTCTCATAAAGGTCTCAGAGATGGCTAATTACATGAGAAGCTGAGCTAGAGGTTTTAAAAATAAGCATGTTTCTAGTGGATAGTGGGAAAGATTCTATATGGGTTTAAAAGCACATGGGTTTAAGGACACAAAGACCTCAAAAACCAGCTTTGGAATGTACCAAACATGTACAAATAGAGATACAGACAGCTCTAGAGATACTAAATCAACCTCAGCTACTGCAATTAAATATAGGAGGAATGGGTCTGAAAAAGGAGTAGTCAAATAGA
>VZRM01000351.1:46025-95766 GCA_013397955.1 Grantiella picta | reverse complement strand
AAAAAAAAAAAAAAAATGCTGCTACAAAAGATGCAGGTGCCATTGTGCCATTTAAATAGACACAAAATGCTTTTGGCTGCCTGAAAACAACATAATGCCCCGTCATCCATCATTCATACAGATATCTGTAACTCTGTTATGTAACCCTTGCTGGGTTATAATGATAATATTTTATCTATAATCATTACATTGTGATGAATGATTGTATTTAAACAACTATGTTTCCACCAGGAAAACAATGAATTTTGCATTAGCATTTTAAGAAATTATGGAATTAAAATGAGGAGTTCTATGCAACCATCCATTGTGGGTTAGTATAAATATGGTAAGTTAGCTAAATCTATGAAAAATCATACTGTAAAAATGTTACTATAATCACAATTTTTTTAAACACAGAAAATATATTTTAGCAGTGTACCAATACACAGTACCAGTGAGTAGCAATAAAAATAATTTGCTGTAAAAATATTTTACTTGTTGTATTCCTCGAGCCAAATACTCAAAGATTATTCTGTATCTGTATGTGAGAAGAATTGTCCTTGCCTTCACTGGCATGGATAAAATGGGCCTGGATTGCATTGGCTGAGGTCTAGCATGAGGAGTACCCCAGCACTGTCTCAGAGAATTCATTTGTGAATGAGATGTCGTCTTTGACACATTTACATTTTTCTCCTTATAAAGAAAAACAAAAGCAGAGGAAGAAAGGGAATCACTATTACATATAAGAGTTCATCAACCTGCATGAGCTATGCAAGAGGCAGAGTATAATGTAAAGGTACTTTTCTTGTTCTGTCTTAAGAATGGGACAGTTTTATAGGATCCTGCTGTTTTGTAGCTGATTCAGTTCTAGCACATAGCCCTAATATTACTTTATTACATTCCTAATATATTTCTGCAAGATAAAATCCCTACTTTAGAATTCTGTATTCTTTTGCTTTGAGACTACATGCGAAGGCAGAACTTTCAAATAAAATGGGAAGAGTTTGAATGCTGACATGAATTAAAAATACATGCATCAGGAAATGCATAGTTGAAATTAACTGAGTTTTCCCCCTCTTCCCTTTCCTACTTCTTTCATCTTGGTTCCTGTAAACACATCTTGATCTTTGAAATACCAATTGCATTTCCCTGGCATCACACTTCACACGGAGAAAGTAGTTATTTGAGTGTTTATGAGATATCCATGTGTGCTAGTTTGAAAACAAATCAGCAGAGGAATTAACCCCACACAAATAAGTTGTGAGAGATTACAAGTCAGAACCACTATTTATAAGGAAAATTAAAATAAAAGCAATAATACAGAAACAATGGCTTAAACTGTCAGTCAGAATATGACTTGATATGCTGTTGGTCAGGGTGGTGTTAGCAGTTCAATTAAATGGTGGCTAAAGTCCCATTGGAGTGATGGATGTGGCCTTCTTCAAAGTGGTGATCTTGTAGAAAAGTCTGGTCTGTCTCTGGAGGTCCAGTGGTGGTTCTCGAGCTCTTGTCCTCTGGGAATCCAGTAGTAGTACCCCCGTGGTGTTCTAAGTCTCAGATTATATACAGGTAGGAATGTTCGGTTCCTCCTGTCAGAACAGGTATCTCACAATGGCATGATGTAATTCTGTGGGTTATTCCGGGAGACCATGATATCCCATCAGCAGAGATGGGCCGGCCCCACCCACCCGGNCATCTCACAATGGGATGATGTAATCTTATGAGTCACTCCCGGAGACCTTGATGGTCCATTAGCAGAGATAGTCCCCCGGAGGGTGTTATCAGGGCTGAGTCACGGAGAGAATAAACACTGCCCCACCTATCTTAACATCTTATGGAGATGGTAATAGAATACATACTTTTGGTTACACCTTTCATGTAACCCAAGACACCACAGAAAAGAGAAAAGTAAAGGTTCATTTCCTATTATGTGTGGAGTATGGTCTCCTATGCAGCCTGTAATGAAGAGAACACCACTTGGAGATAGCTTCACACTTCTCTGGAGACTTGACCCACAGTCAGCCTACTGCAGACCTCTTTTTTGTTGACTGCTGCTTTCTAACTTTTGTTCTGCTTCCCTGCTTCTCTGCTAGCCCCATAACTTGGCTATCAGATCACAGGTCTCTTCCCACAGCCACACAAATGTCCAAAAGAATCAATCAAAAGGTTAGGCATGATTTAGGGTAAAATGGAAATTATTAATTTAAAAGAACTAGAAGTTGGATAATAATAATCATATTCTTAAACTGATTTAAAGAGCCAGAGATGAGATAATGATTTACCAAGATATGCCTGCTGCAAACCATTTATTATTCCCATAATGAATTTGTGCCCACCTGGTATCGGGGAGGATGGAGAGAAGAGAGCCAAATAATTGAGAGAAACCACCAAGTGTAACCAAGCATCCTGCCCTTGGACCCCAGGACTGGTACAAGTTGGCTCTCAGGCCTGGACTTGGACTGAGAACCAAGGGAGCATGAGCAAGGGAACAGGGTGAACAGTTCATCGTGATGAAGACTATCGCTCATGTCGTAATCAATCATTCGGGACCCCTGTCCACAATTAATCTGAGACACTGTGCTTGCGCGAGCATATTTAAATGAACTTTGAACTCATTATAATACGAAGCGGGGATAGGTATTGAATATGTATAGGGGCTTTGTCTAACTTTATGCATATGTAATCTGTAACCTAATATAAACCTAGTGAAGTGCTGCTGACTGTGTGCATGTCTTTGGAGGGGCTACCCCCCATGCACCCCAGCTGGAATAAACACATACCTACTTCATAACTATCTGAGTTGTGGAGTCAATTCCGTGCTTCAGTACCTTCTCACAAAGAAAGTATCCCGCTTAGTCACTTCCACTCTACAGTGCAATTTGCAAAGCCTTTCTGTAGGCACAGAGCAAACAGCAAGGTTTGGGGTTTTAGTGCAAACACTAGGTGAAAAGGGAAGGATGTTATTCCAGGGACAATCCAATGTCAACCCAGCAATGCTTGTATTAACCCCCAAAGCTTTTCAGAGAAATATGGTCTTTACATACACTGGATGCCTATCAATTTCTCCTCCACAGTTATTCATGCAGAAACACTTGCTCTATTTAGCTGCCTCAGATTTGGTGCTGCCATCTATGCCTGCTAACCCCATTGCTCTGCCAATCCCATTGCTCTGCCATTGTGCAGAGGTGATGTTAGATTATTTCAAAAGGAGACTTTACAACACGATAATAGGAATGCTTGCACCTGAGTGAGCATCTCTGAAGAATCCCTTCTCTGATTTTCTATCCAAACCCCTCTGCTGATATCAGACCTGTTTGTTCAGAGGTAGGAAAGGCAACACAGGAAATTAAAGAGTGCAAGGAGCTCCATTGAAGTAAATCTCTTATCAAGGACGAACGAAAACAATATTAACACTTATGTTAGATAGATTTCAAAGGAAAAACAATTGTGAGCAATGTCAGACTCATAGAGTGATCAGGTAATGACAAAAGCTTTCTTTCCTCAGCAGCCTGTCATTCTGAGCAGATGCATGGTGAAAGGAAGCGATTTACTGAATGTCAGCAAAATACATCCACTCTGAGCAAAGTTGGGAAGATCCTTATGTTTGCCCCATCCATGTTTTGTAAGACTGGTTCCATGAGTCCTGGAGATCCACAGACACCTGATTATTATCCATATTTGCCATTTTCAGTCAACTCCTACCTTAGAGGTTGTTTGCAAGCACGTCTGTTTGTGCTTCCAGAAAAAGTCATGGGTTCAAACACTGCCTCCAACTTTAGAGCAAGATGAAGAGCTGAGGACAGATACTCCTATGAAAGTCTTGCTGTGCACTAACTCAGTGATGAATCTGTCAGAACAGTTTAATCTCCATCCTGGGAATGAAAGGCAGTCCAGGACAACCAGTTTGGAAGCTGGGGGAGAAGTATTGATCGTCTACTGTCCTCTGAATAAAAATAAGAATGCAAAATAAAATAATTTTCACTATTTCCCAAATAGCATTTGTATCTAGCTTTTCCTTGGTCTCTCTGGTATGATTGTGCATCATTGCTTGTCTTGGAAAACCATCTGCTTCACCCTGGAATGTAAAGAATAATGAAAATAATGCACCTTATTAAAAGCAGCATTACCAAACTTCCTTTCACAGTATTTTACCAGCTTTAGTATCTCTCTTCCGCATGCCAGGAAACTTGAAAATGCTTTTTCACACAGTCTTTCAAATTTGATTGTTGGGTCACATTCTGGGCAGGATGTAAGATGCAAAATATGGCTATTTCAGTTGTATCATTTTAGATAACATCATGTACAAGACACAGAGAGAAGCTCTTGCCAACTAGAATTCTGATTGCCGAACATAATTGCGGAATTATTATGTAGTGGGTTTTCCTACCTGCTTCAACATTACAGAGATAATAAAGATAGGAGACATTACACTTGACTTCCCACCAGTCAGCTGAACAATTTTTTGCAAGGAAGATAATGGTCCAAATATTTTCCTAACTAGTTCAGTGTTAAGCTTCAAAGAATGAGTTGCTTTTTGGGTTTTTCTCACCGATGATTCGCCCCAGTCGAGCCCAGAGACACTTCAGAGACCAAGTCAGAGAAGTGGGTATTTGCTTTATTCGAAGCACCAGGTGTGGGGGAATTTTCTCCACCAAACACACACACCCCAGTACCCCCAAAGACACAGTGCTATAGGAAAACTCATGAATATTCATTACATTCCCCAGGATAGGAGCGGTTATACAAATCATTTCTCGGAAGTCATTAATATCATTAGCATGTGCACCACGCGTGCTCTGTATGTCCTGGTGGTCTTTGGAGACCCCCAAAGACCCCTCCAGGATGACGGTCCTAGTAGTATTCCTTACAATGCACTTTTCACCTTTCCTTCTGGAGCATGCGTGGTCCTTCATGGGATGATTCAGCAGTTTCTGTGCTGGTTTCAAATGCATGCTTGTACATCTTAGCTGATAAGCCATCAGGCCAAAGCTGTTACCTACATTCACTCCTCTCTGAGAAGCTGTCAGCTACAATTTGAATTTGAATTAGAGCTCAGCCTTCAGCCCTGGACAGGCGCCGTGCTGGTGGAAGGGGGCAAAAGCTCAGAGAAACAAGGATGGTTAAAATGCAAATAGATTTGGGTTTTCTATTTGACCACTTCTTTCTCACCAAGCTCAACCACTTTTCATCTCTTCCATGTTCTTGGGACTAGGGAGTGGATCAAAAGGTCTCTCAAAAAGGAATTCATTCTTTTTCCTCCCATGTTTGTTGTCTATATGCTAGGCTTGAGGGAAAAACCAGCTTTAAGCTCCTGACAAGAGCTCCAAGACACCATGACTTGCTAGGGTGACAGTGGCTCAGTCACACTACGTGCCATTAGGCTCTTGCTCAAGGCCAACTATGCATAGATATTATTTAGAGCATTATAATGAAATTAAGAAGTATAAGTCTGGAAAAATTACTCAGGAATCATTTATTCCTGCAATAGTCAGTTCTCATCTACTCACTTTCATTCCACATTCTTTCCATGACGGACACTCAGTGTAAAACAGTAATACATGAGCACAAATGAAACAATGTAATAAAGTATTAATAAAAAAAAATCATATTGTTTGCCAAACTCAACACATCACTGACTTCAGCCTAACAGAGCCTTTCCTCTTTTTTTTTGGTCTGATTTTATAGTACCTTAATGTCCCTTTGTTTTCCAGGGAGTTCCACATACCAACTTGAAAAATCAGGTAGGGACAGAAGGGAGACTTCAAGAGTTTGTCTAATCTATCTCCAAGCTTCAAGACACATCACACCATCAATGAAATTTTTGAAAAACAGTTGTTTAAGCAGTTCTTGAAATCTTTACTTGATGATATTTTAATATCTAGGTAATCTATTTCAATGCTTTGTCATCCCTATATGAAATGACATATTGGAAACCAAGCATGTTTTCCAATATCATAACTCAGACTCTTAAGTGTAACATCAAGAAATTAACAAATGGGAACCTTCTAAGTTGAAAATGTTTTTTCCCCTAGCCTATGATTACTAGACATGTGGGAGTTCAGGGTGTTAGCCGCAAAGTCCAGCAGCTGCAGAAGTCTTTTGTTATCAGTTAATGTGAGACATTAAGAGAGAGAAGCTGAATCGCCCCTGGCAGGGGCTGAGAGTGATTGCAAGATCAAGACTGTTTACCTTATGCATAAGCGATTAGCAGGAGAAGTTAAGAGAAATGACAGTGATTATCTCGTACATCAGAAAAGTAAAACACGTAACCCCAGAAACTAAAGTGCTTGTAACGGCTAAAGTTAAGTTTGTAAAAGTATAAAAACATGATGTTTTCTGTACAATAAATGGGACTTTGCATGAACCATGCTGAGTACCCAAATCAATTGCCGACACAGACAAGCACTGAAGAGAAAAAAATACTTACTATTACCACTGTCTCTTGTAAATATTTGTAAGATCTCTACAGAAAATAACAGATTTAGTCTAGCTATACTTTCAATCTGCGCTTGAAGTAATTTGACCTGTCAGTTACTCAGTGCTTTCATGGGCAAATACTTCTTAAGAAAACAAGGTTTTAGTGCATTGTAATTGAACACATTTCCCAACCATGTTTGTAAATATATGCTTTGATAGATATTTTCCAGGTAAGCCTTCTAGGTAACTTGTCAGTGTGTTAGAAAATATATCAGGTTAAAAATTTTGTATAACTTTAGTCAAAGGTTTTGTTTGTGTTTACCCTGGGAAAAGGAATTTTAGGTTTCTTTTAGGGCATTATTCTGCCAGATGAGGTCTAGTAGACTCAGCATACCAACAGATTGAGAGTAACCCCGAAGATAACCAGAAAGATAAAGGCCATTAACAGAACATCTGCCGGGACCTTGAGGTTATCAACAGGACATCATAGATATCACAAAGGGCTACCCCAGACCACCTCCAGGAGGGCTGAAGACATCCAGGCCCAGAAAAGACTGATAAGAAGAATTAAAGAATGAAGAATCTAATTAGCATCAGAGGCGAGGAGATTCAGATCCAATGAGAACTGAATACTGAGAGTTTGCTCAACTTTAGACCAACGAACACTGACCCAATGCTTTCCTATGTATTTTTACTGTATAAAATATCTAAAGAATCGGGTAAAAGCTATGTATCACGGAATGATTCTCTCTGCACAGCCAGGCTGTGTGTGGATGAGATGATTTCTGTGGTACATCCTGGCCAGAACAACATCCTGGCCAGATAATAAAGTAATGCCTTGACTCTCTAACACTAAAATGTTGTTGGAAGGTTTTTGTATTTTTTTTCCCGCAGATTCGGTGACAAGTGCATCAGCATGTCGGAATGTCTCAGTTAGAGTCAAATGACCCTGTGCACATTGAGCAAATCTAACTTTTTGGCCTTATGGCACCACAGTTTAAATTAAGGTTTTCCTTGAAACCCTAAAGTCGTGTACTTAGTTATCAGGGCATGAATGTAGGCATGAACCTTCAGGATTATAACAAGCAAGTAATAGTTTAAACAATTATTACATCATGGCATGAAAGATCATGTAAAACCACAGCACTGTAAGACTACAGGGCTTGTTTGCCAGATGTGGAAACCAGAGAGCAGTGGAAGATTTCTGCTGATGTTTCTTGCTGCAGGAGGACAGCAGGAGGTGGCAGCCTCAAAATGGGGTCCCCGCAGCGCGTATCTCCACGAAGTCTGGGTCGGGCAGCCCCCAGGGTGCACTTAGCGTGGCGTGGAACTCCAGTCACAGAAATTCTAGCAGGAAACGTGGTGAGACAAAAGAACGAACTGGACACCATCTTCGGTCTGCCAGGGAGGTTTATTAGGGGTCTTTGGGTGGGGTTGCAGGAAAGGGAAAGGGGAAGGAAAGCAGGGGAAGGGAGTAAGGGCTGGCAGGCTTAAAGATGGAGACCCCGGGCTCCCGCCGGCATCGGCTTATAAGGGAAGGGAAGGGGGAGGGATTGGCTCTCTCAGAGCCTATCACGGGAGGTCTGAAGGAAAGACAGGCGGGGGAACACACCAATAGATTTCGGGTACAGCAGGATGCATATTTCAAAAACAGCCAATAGCATACAGAGCAGGGGAACAAAGAAAAGCCACATGAAATCCTCAAAAACCACATTGCTACATGCTGCCATCTGAGAAACTGACACGTTGCCATGAGCATCAGTCCTACATGCTGCTGAAAGAACAAAAGAGGGAGGAGGAAAGCCTAGAATATTAAATTATGCAATTAGGTATGGCACATTGGGTTTTGCAGTCACTACCCTTCTCATGCATTGCTGAAAAACAATCAAGAACAGTTGCAGCTGCTCAAGGTGTGAAAATGTCTCTGCGCAGTCAAATATTTTTTAAAGGGGAAAAGGCTTGTCTGATACAACTAATATTTTCTTTCATATGTTGTATTACATTACATTGTTGCATTAAACGTTGCTGACATTATCCTATGTCAGCTTAAGCAATAAATAATTAAATTTATAATTTAAAGAGGAATTCAGTTGGTAACTTCATTAAGAATTCAATTATTTTTGTTTGCTCAAATTTTATTATTTGGTTACTCTTCACTCCAAGAGTAACACAGAATGATGTGCTGAGTTACCCAATGGGATAATTTTTGAGAATTAGAAGGGGAAAACCACATTCTTTTCCTGTTAAAAACTACACTCTCTATTGTCTTGATTTGAGACAATTTAAAGGAGAACACCCTGGAATGAGCTGCCTCCCTTTACAGGCTCAACTAATCCCTTTCCACCAATAAAGAATGAATACAAGTAGATGTAAGGGAAAAAACAACAGTTTACTAACAGGCAGAACAGCAATAGGAAAGAAATAATGGCAAATAACCACCAGATACAAAACAGATAAGTCTCATGGACTGCCCAGAACAAAGAGAGACCAAAAATACCAGGGACACCCTCCTGCAAGATGTCACTCTGCAGCTGAGCACAGGGTTAGGAGAAAAAAAGGAAAGGTGGGGTCAAGTTTCCCCCTGACGCTTATCTCTCTGTCAGCAGAGTTTTGCTTAGAAAGGCAGCTGGCATGCTCCAACGGTGGCTGGAAACTCAGTCAGGGCCAGAACCCACAGAGGTTCTTCACCTTTCTTGCAGCAAAAGTGATTCACCCCAATCGAGCCTGGAGACACTTCAGAGACCAAGTCAGAGAAGTGAGTATTTGCTTTATTCAGTGCATCGGATGTGTGGGGAATTCTCTCCTCCAAACACACACACCAGTACCTCCAAAAGCACAGTGTTATAGGTAAAATTCATGAATATTCATTACATTCCCCAGGATAGGAATGGTTATACAAATTACTTCTCATAAGTCATTAATATTACTAGCGATTTCTTGTGCTCAATGGCAAAAGGATTCCCTTTGCCCCCTTTTATCTTGATAAGATTAAGGGAATCCACAAGGCCAGAACTGTTATCAGCCTTTAGCCCTGGATGGGTGCCGTGCTGGTGGAAGGGGCAAAAGCTCAAAGAAATAAGAATGGCTGAAGTGCAAATAGATTTGGGTTTTCTATTTGACCACTCCTTTCTCAACTGTGGTGAGAGATGCCCCAATTGGCACAGTGGCAACAGGCCCTGTTAGAATTAACTCCAAGACAGCCTCTCTGACACAAGAAAAAAAACCAAAAAACTGAAAAGAGAACTCAAAAAGGAAAAGCCTCTGCCTGCACTGCCTCAGTTCTGTAGCAAGAAACCAAAAGCCAAACCAAGCGGACAGCTATAGAGCTCTGCCCAAGGCAAAAGCCAAGAAGCCAGAGAGGCAAAAATCATGCAGCAAGAGACCAAACTGCCTGCCAGAGAAAACTTTCAAGATGCCCACAGTACCACCCCAACCTCTCGATTCTGTTTCTGGCTGCACTTCCAGGCCTTAGAGAGACAGTAACAATTTTTGGGTACAGATGGATATGGAATAAAATAACATTTTGGGCTACCCCAGGAAACCTATGGAGCTGTGAGTGGCCCTGTTTGAGGCAAGTAAACAAAAAAAAAAAAAGACATATATGTGCTTTTTATAGTCCTCACAGGAAAAATAACCCAAAGTTTTCATATTGTCATATTGTCAAGTATTTCCCCATCTAAGCCCCATAAGCCTACGTTAGAATAAGCAATGACTTTTTTTAATCTGTTGAGGGCTGGAACAATGCTGGGCACTGTTGCAGTGTGGCTCTGCAAAAGCTCCACAAGGTTTTTCCTTTGTTCCCCTGCTCTGTATGTTATTGGCTCTTTTTGAAATATGCATCCTGCCTTATCAGAAATCTATTGGTGTGTTCCCCTGCCTTTCTTCCCCTCAGACTTTCCGGGATTGGCTCCTCAGAGCAAATCCCTCCCCCCTTCCCTTCCCTTATAAGCCCATGCTGGCATGAGCCCACCCGTCACTATCTTCAGGCTGCCAGTCCCTTCTCCCTTCCCCCGCTTTCCTCCCCCTTTCTCCTTCCCTGCAACCTCCCCCAAAGACCCTAATAAACCTCCCTGGCAGACCGGAGATGGTGTCCAGTATGTTCCTTTGCCTTACCCCTGTTTTCTGCAGAATTTCTGTTGCTTGAGCCTCATGCCACACTGAACGCGCCCCGGGGCCACCCAGCATGGACTTCCGCAGAGGTACACACTGCAGCAGACCCCATTTTTGAAGTTTCTGGGTCCTGCCATCTCCCCGGAGAGAGAAACCTCAGGGCACAAGTCAGAGTCATAAAATGAAGAAGACATGACTGTAGAAATTTCAAAGCTACGAAAATAGTGAAGTAGAAGAGCACATGAAGAGGAAAGCATTATATGATTTTATAGGTTCTTTTAAAAATTGTATTCTGTCTTAGCCTCTATCAAGGAATTGAAAGAGATCTAGGATGTGTAAATCATATGGTCACTAATTGTGGTCCTTATTGGCTGAGTATCTAACAGAAGACCTTTCTGACTTTAAGATGCAGAAAATTTCCGGAATTATATTAAATCCTCTGAAAGCTGTGCTTTGAATTTATGAATGGCTATTACATACTCCCTCGAAAACACAGGTATTCAGTGTTCCTAACCGGGTGCCCAAAATAAAGTTAAAAGCAATAATCTCACAATTTGTTTTTATATAAAATAGATGATGATGATGACGATGATGATAATGCTCTGAAAACTGTATTGACACTGCTTTAAGCAAAAAGAAAAAGGTGATATAATGAAATAATTCAAACACTGCTCTGAAGGAAAACTGATATGCAGTAAATAGGATGGGGATTTTCTATAAAACATCTGACACTGAAAATTAAATAAGGGCTCAAGATATGAGCTACATGTATAATAGCCTTCCACACTTAGAGTCACAGTGCAATTATAGTGCACAGTGCAAGTACCTTGCACAATTACAGCACATTTGTTAAACTCAGCATTTCAGAAACAATTTGCCTGTCTTTCAGATGTAAACCATGCCTACAGATTTAACTGTGGATGCAATTTGATCCAAAGACTCTGCCCTGTTACAGGGCTCATAGTGTACAGAGAAACCATAGCAAACCCTTGTTGTCTACTACGAAGTGCTGTCCTAGCCTATATCTGTCTTAGCAGACAGATCTGACCAATGTAATCATTGGTGCTGGGAACCTGGCATCCTGACAGCACAGTTTTTAGTATGTTGCGTTTTGGGACTAGGCATTATGCCACTCTTGGACTACCCTCAGGAGGGTCCCAAGGACCAAGTCCCAGTTGTGATTGAAGCACATGCCTTCTTACTTAGTTTCATCCATATGGAATCCATTTGATGTGCTGAAAGGCCACTCCACAATGTGAATTGAAGAGCTGTAAAACCAGGCCACCAGGAGATTAATTTCAAGATCACCTTCCTTATCCAAAGAAGCAGATTAATTTTTCTGCTGTGTAATTACAAATGTTAGGAGCATCATAGGACTCTATTGGCATTTTGGAAGATTAGGTGTCATAATTGCATTAGTAATACTTCTGGAAAGGGCTTTGTTTTAAGAAAAAAATTATTTTTCAGCCACTATTAGTCAAACAATTATTAGTGGTCTTTCCCAAATATCACTATATTTTATAGGAATTTATTTTAGAAACACTGGAGAAGTATTTTTCTGTAACACCAAATTATACATGATGCAGAGTTATCCTTTTTTTGTCTATTTATTTTAACAAATTATCTATCATTCATGGTTTTATTTGGTTAAAATAGATTGCTGACTGATGCTCTACAGCACAAAGATTACATTTTATGAAACTGATTTGTGCACATTTGCTAAAAATATAAAGGCTCTAATGGGGCAGTGAGGGTAAAACGCTGTAGGCTGGGTGCAAAGCCTCTGGTGGAAAATACAGAGGCCAAAAGGTCAAGTCCAAACTAGGTAATGGCCTCCCTCTTTATGGCCTGATCTAATGGCCTGATCTTAATTACCACTTAAGATCAAAATCCAAGTTTTACTTTGAGCTTAGAAAACTATATCATTACCATCAGACTGGGTTATTGGTACGATTCAAGATCAGCCAAAGGTCTCCTATTGAAAAGATTAAAATCAGCTGTGGAAGCTTAAATTTTTTGTGAAATTCACCCAACCAGTCCCAGAGATGGTTTAACATTACTAGAGCCTAACATCTAATTAGAGAATTAGGGCCCAAGCTCACGTGAGAGCAGACCATAATACAATTCCAAAAAGGCAGATTGGGAAGAGGAGAATTATAAACCAAATAAGACAGTTATAGAGGAGCTTGTCCTTCTTAGTAAGAAATACAGCATTTCCTGTACTAAAACTAATTGGTAAAGGGATTTCCAGCAAGGAGACATTGCTGTTCTTTGCCCATATCATTCTAAAAACAGTCAAATAAAACATTTAAAGTCAGAAACTTGTCTGAAGACTATCAGAAAAAAAAAATCTGCAACAGATCAGGGGTTTCAGGGGACTGTGTGTTGCAACAGCACTGCCTTTTTGAGTGTTTTAGCTATTGTGATATGTAGATGGTTGCTACATTGCCTATGAAAATAGAAACAGGTGTTGCTGCCAAAAAAAATTCAAATATTTTCTCCTAATGTGTCTTAAACTTGTTGTACATGCCTCCACTTTACTGAACTGACACTGAGAGCCACAAAAACATCTCTACATTTCTGGATAGCATTCATCCTGCCTACTCTCATATTTTTAGTTCTTAGTTCTTCTTCACCTGTAATTAGCTAATTTAATTAATTACTTTGAAGAAGGGCATGAATATATTACTACCCACTTTAGGAATACAATGCAGCAAAACTTATCATCCGTGGCAGTAATAAAAATGCTGTGTACTGTCTGTGTGGAAAGGGCTGAGGCACTTGCCATTTACTAATTAATCTAACTGGATGGAGGCTAAGCTACAAGACTGAGATAGCTGGGAATGTTTGCTTATACCATCACTTGTTCTGCAGGAGAAAATACTGGCTGCCTTCTCTCACGATTCTAGGAAGAAGGATTTTCAGCCTTCAAAATTAGAAATATCAACCCATGGCAAGGACTAAATTAAATACTGAGGAGCAGGCTGCAAAAAGGATTTAAGTATTAGCATCTAAGTGAGAGCCCAGCTGTAGATGAGTGTAGATGTTCAATGGCATATAGCTTCAAGAACCCCCCCAAACAAGTATCATACTGTTGTGGGTAACCCAAAATGTTATTAAATTCCATATCTATCTGCGCCCAAAATTGTTACTGTCTCTTTAAGACCCTGCAGCTGGAAAATGGAAACAGGTAGGAGGGAAGGTGCCGCAGCCACTTTTAAATTTGAGTCTCCCGGGCCTCTTACACTGCTGCCTGTCAGTGTTTGCTGAAGGTGGAGGCTCTGCCTTGGAGGGAGCTGCTTCAGGCAAGTTTCTGGGCTTGCAACTGTAGCAACTCAGAAAAATTGCATTGCACTATAGAAACTGTTTCAGAGTGAAGTTTGCTAACTACAGGCAGCAAAAGCTTAAGCAGGTCCCAGGGGCTGGGCCACCTCACGTGGATGCCAATTTCTTTTCGTCCCCCGACATTCCTGCATCATGGAGGACAGAAGCATCAACACCAGAGGAGTAGTGAGCAGCAGGAGGAAGCAGCAGGTGGTGAAGCTGACCCTACATGTGCCGAGAATTCCCATCAGCCACTAGAACTGCTCTGTAGGCTCCTACCTGAAAGGAACGAAAAGGAGATGTCTTTACAAACAAACTGTGGGACTGCAGGTAGATAAAGCCAGATACCGATAGGTGAAAGAAGCAATGGGAGGAACCATAAATTGCATAGGAAAACCACTAATTGATACAGATCGTTGCTCACCCAATGCCGTGCTAAATTCCTGGACTTCGAGAAAAAGAACAGAGATACAAAGAACAAGGCGGGGGCAACACACATTAGAAGGGGGTCTGTATTAGGCAATTCGGGAAGTCTGTACCTCACAAGTACCTCAGCCAATGGGGAAAGAGAGAAGGAAAAGCGACTGGGTAATTAGGATAAAAAGGAGGCTGTGTCCTCCAGCAATTTCAGATACTCCATGGCCTCTCCCTTTATTCATGAATAAAGTTACAGGACTCCTCTGTCTCCTTTTTGGACATAAACCTCTGGTGTTTGTGGATGAATTTTCCAGACAAACCTTCACAAAAAGGTTCTTTTTATCCACCATGGTTTTTCCATTTCTCTCCCAGGCTGTATGGTCAACTGGGGAGAGACATCTTTGGATAGAGAGCTGATTTTCCCTTTGTCTTTCAACCCATGAGGTAGGCTGGAGGCCACCATTGTGGGGGGAAGGGGTCTTATGCTATTTTTCCCTTTGTCTCCCTACACACTGTTGGCACTGGGGGTCACTGTCTTGGGAGGGGGTGGTACCCCACCATTTTGGGTGTCTGTTTTTTCCCGTGGGGAATCTCCCATGAGATTTAGCAATTTTGTAGCTAGTGATTATTTACTGGATTTTTTTCAGGGATGGGTTGTTTGTTGTTTTGCGGGACTTTGCCTATTGCTGTTTCACTCATTAATAAACTTATTTTTTCGCTTATATCTACTTGTATTCATTCCTTATTGGTGGGAAGGGATTGGTTGAAACTAAGGAGAGATAACTCATTTTAGAGTGTCCACCTCTTTAAATTGTCTTAACCCAAGACATATACAAATGGCAGAGCTGTTGGTAATTGCAGTGTGACACTAAGTGGAGAAGGTAATTATATAGTTTATGTCTTTAGCCCTAATGTTTACTATATCTGTAACGGGTGATATTGTTAGACTGTTAAAAAAGAAATTAGGTATTTCTTTAATTAATTTCTTTAATTAAAGGGGGTAAAAAAAACTATGTAAATAACTGACAAAAATAAAAGTGGTACATTACCTCAGAGCCACAAAACTCTGAAAGAGGGATGGGACTTCTGCTTCACAAATGCATTAATAGAATAATTACAATTTTTTTTAGTTTATCCATTTGTCTGCGCACAGTCTGGATGTGACTTTCTCTGAATTTGCCCTCAAATCTAACAGAATCCTGGCATTTATTCCCCAGCATAGAAATTCTGTTATCTGTGTTCCGGGCTGTTAGATTTTTTGGCAGCCACTTGCCGGAAGAAACAATAATATTTTAAGCTCTTTGTGTACTTCAGCCCCAAACACTAGCTCTAGTGAACATTCAGCTTTGAGAGAAGCAGTTAACACTGTTATGTGGATGTCTCCTTCTGCCATCAAGAGCTGGCATGCAGCAACAGCTTTATCCTCTGGGTCATTGCCATGGGTCAATAAAGCCCTGGGGTACCATAAATAAGAAGAGCTGGACTTCAGGCAAAAACCAGTTGATAAAAATTATCATGGTAGCAAGTAACATAAGCTGATCCCCTTC
Source organism: Grantiella picta (assembly GCA_013397955.1). Taxonomy (NCBI): domain Eukaryota; kingdom Metazoa; phylum Chordata; class Aves; order Passeriformes; family Meliphagidae; genus Grantiella; species Grantiella picta. Next base: position 79,972 of record VZRM01000351.1, on the reverse strand, counting down.
TTTTCTTTTTTATTTTGGATAGTTTAAGAGTGCTGTAGCCTTTCTTAACTCGGAGCATCCATTAAAAGAACATTTTTAACACACGATGTGCCAAGTTAAAAGGCAGACAAATTGTTAATATTTTCAGAGAATCTGAGTCTGTTAGCAAATCTCAGAAAGGACTGAGAATCTGATGCATGCTAGTAAAGCTAGGAAGACACACACCAATTACACCAGGCTTTATATCAGCTCCTTAGTGCACACCAAATATTTAAAATTAGACAGTTTCTCAAGAGTGTATCCCTCATATGTCATATGACTAAATGCTACACAGAACAATTTCAACAGTACCACTCCCATATTTAACTGGAAGTAACTTGAACTTTGTGTTAGTTCAAGCCTGAGATACTGAAAGCAAAAATGGCTTGTCTCAGAAGAAAAAAAAACCAAAAACTAAAAAACCTCAATATTTTTCTCTGCAGATGGTCACAGCAAATGGTGTCTGTCAGCTTCTCAGTAACAGAAACCAGATGTACAATGGCTATCCAGTCCTATAAGTTTTTTCCTGATTTGTGCTGCAGAAATTGCATTAAAAGAAATTTCTGGAATTCTTTAGAAATTATGTAATTGCCATCAAAATACAGATTATAGCTATTTATTACTTTTTTCCTGCTACTGCAATTATTCTTGAGCGGCTGTGTGGATGCATCAAAAATAATAAAACACAGTAGAAATAGTTATTTTCCTGAAATACTTTAGCAGCTACTACAAACTTCATGTCTTTTGAACATAATCATAGAAAGAACTGGAAGTGTCTTTCCATGCCTTTACAAGGCCTTAGGTCTTTGAAGAGAAGCTGAACCACTCTAGCAACAGCATGTAGCAGATACAAAGGGCATTTGATTTGACTAGGAATAGTAACCTAAAATGGTTACCTGAAGCCCGTTCGACAAGGTCAAGATAGTCCCTTAAAATATATGTAATAAACTTCTATCAAAAACTAGGTATAAAAAGAAAAGTTTAAATTTTGATAGATTGGACTTTTTGGGGAACTGCTCTTTGGTCTTAGGAAGAAGAACCATAATTTCTCCTATTTTTTATGAGATATGTAATAATCTTAATCTGGTATTTCTTTCATTGAAGAGCATACAGGGAAACAGTGCAGAATGCTTTCTCACTTATGGGCAACATTTCACAGTTTTCTATATATATTGAGTTTTATGACACCTTTAAACATTCGGTATTAATCAAATGAACAGTAGCTTTTTATTGACACCAGTAAAATGGATTTGGCAAAATGTGGCAAGAGTCAGCACACTGAAGGAGCCATATCATTTTTGAAATAGGTGGTTCAGCTGCAAAACACAATGTACATTTTAAGGAAAAGAGAACAAATTCAGAAGAATTTCAATTCAGTCTCAGCTGTTTCTATTGGGCTGGAAATCCCTGTCTCTCCATAATTACTGTGTTTATAAAAATCCCGGCCAGGCCCCACTAGTCTTCCCTCAACCCCCAGCACTTGTTTTGCAGTTTTGTATAGCTTGCATTTCTGCAACAAATATAAACTGAAATGGATTTCTCTCTAGAAACAGGTTCTACTTCAATAGCTAAACAAAAAATCGTCACTATAACTTCTGTAGTACAAATGCTCCAGTGCAGTTATCCAGACTCAAGGGTTTTTTGTGATACAGTCACAACTGCAGAAGCTCCCTTCATCTTGGAAAGAGGCTCTGAACAACAGTATAGTTTGATGATTTTACTCTTTTTACCTCAGGAAAAACACTAGAACCACTCCAGTTCAAAAAAGCAGCTGAGTCATGGGAAAATACAGGCAATCAAACACAGGCATAAGAAAATCCAACAAAATGTGGGATCAACATGCACTTCACGAATTCAGGAAAAATATTTTGCCTGCACTGAAAGGGTCTCCGTATTAGAAAGTTGAGTTATCTCTAATTAAATGCAAGCACACACTTTTATGAAAGGAATTTGATTGTATGAGGATCAACAAGGTAAAGTGCCAGGTCCTGCGCTTGGGTCACAACAACCCTGTGCAGAGTGGGAAGAGACTAACTGCAAAAGCTGCCCAGTGGAAAAGGCCCTACAGATGTTGCTCAGCAGTAGCTGACACGAGTCAGTGTGCCCAGGTGGACAAGAAGGTCAATGGCACCCTGGGCTACACCAGAAATACTGTGGCCAGTAGGACTGGGGCAGTGATTGTGAGAAAAGTCGTCTCACTACTTAAATTTTGAAAGAGTTTATTCACTCAGAGTACAAATAACGATAAGAGGCTTAGAGTGGCTGTCTGCCTTTACATAAAGCAAAGTGCAGTGCTGGGTGCTTAGCCACCGATGGGGGTAGCCAGAGGCACACCCTCGGGCTAGGGGATACAGTTTTTATAACCCACCTAACCCCTCCTCCTTCAGGTACTCCTATTGCCTTGTTGTCTTCTTCTAATGGATTGGCTGCTTGCCCAGCCCTCTACTATCTTAACCATAACACTTAAAAATTAGACATAACATATTAACAAATAACCATAACCAAAAACAAGAAAGACAATGAGGTGGTGGAGCATGTCTAGAGAAGAGCAACAAAACTGGTGATGAGTCTGGAGAACATGTCTTGTGAGGAATGGCTGAGGGAGCTGGGGTATTCAACCTGAAGAAAGTAGGTTCTGGGGCAGCCTTATCACTGTCTACAATTACCTTAGGGAGGTTGTAGCCATGTGGATGTCGGTCTCTATTCCCAGGTAGTAAGTGACAGGATAAGAAGAAAGGGCCTCAAGCTGTACTGGGGAGGTTTAGACTGGATATTAGCAAAAATCTCTTCACTGAATAGGCTGCCCGGGGAAGTGTGGGATCACCATCCCTGGAAGCGTTCAAAAGGTGTGGATGTGGCACTTGGGTATACACTTTAGTGGCGAATGGCAGATTTAGGTTAACAGTTGGATTCCATGATTTCAGAGGTCTTTGCCAACCTTAACCACTTTATGATTCTATGATTCCAGTTAAGACCACAAGTAGAAATAAATCTTGTATCTAAAAACATGACAATTAACTGTGGAAAGACACGGCAACTAATGCCATCATAAATTATGGCACAGCATGTGTCATAATGACAGATATTTTAGCTTTCAGAAATCAGGCAGATGTATGAGACTTGAAGTGCTAAATAAAAGGATATACAAGAATGTGAAAGTGAGAGAAACCAGCTTGTTTGGTTTTTTCACAGATATTGTTTTCCTTCCTATTAACTGTGTTGCTACTGTATACAGAGGGGAAAAAAACCCAAACAAAAGCTCTCTGAGTTCCTCCTGGAATAAAGACTGTTCATCAGAAAGCAAACCTATCCATAGATGAAAGTCAACTGACCAGCAAGGGATGCAATAGATAATCACCAAAGTACACAACCAGCATGAAATTGCCTCCTGGTTTTGGGGATTTATTTGTAATTTAGATGGCTTAAATGTTTTAAAGAGTTCTTCTGCTGGCTTGGTCTTGCTAGCATAAATCAGTTTTTTAACAGAAAATTAGTTTTCTCAAAGGTTTTGACAGCTACTTCCTTCCATTGTGTAAGAAAATATTTACTGAATTCAACAAATGTAACAACTGCAAGCAATACGAAGATGACATTTACACCCCCACTGTAACTTACTGCATAACAAAGATCTCTGATTTAACAGTGAGAAAATAGTGATTAATTGTTTCCCTGACAGGATTGCAATAGCATAGCACAAACCTACTACACAAAACTTTCCCCATGTACAGAAGCTGCAGGATTTTGGTTGGTTGGTTGGATTTTTTTGGAGTGGGAATGTGGAACTTAGAAGTATGGACATGTTAGCCTAAAGCTGGAGAAGGACACCAGTAGAACTTTCCATTTCTATGGGATTTTCTCTTTGGCATTAAAACAACAATCCTTCTACACCTTAATAATGAAATAAAACTCTTGCCATTATTTTGTTAATCTTGTGAAGGCTCTTTACAAAAGTGTCAACATGTGGTAACATCCATTTAGTCATAGTCAAGTATGTGTGGTTTGCAGTTAAAAAAATGAGGGAAATGTCAAAAATTATGTTGAACTTCCATGCTCAAGTATTTAGGATCTTATTTGCCAAAATATCCAGACTGGCAATAAATTCATCCTTAACCTGAAGTGTTACATAATTCTTATTAAAATCAGTGGACTTCAGAAGCATATGTTTTAACTGGGCTAGCAAAGAGAATGTGTTGAAGTCCTTTGAAAAATGAACACACTACATATATATTGTACAGATGTTTTGAGTTTGAGGACATAAAAAAAACACAGGGAGGGATTACTTCCCTCTACTTCAAGCCTACAGTGGTGGTGATCAGATGGAACATCCTGTCTGCATGTAATGAGATTTCCATTCCACCAGTGCAAGGGAACCAAATAAAAGTTCATTTGTCAACTAGCATGAGAAAGTGGTTTTGTGTAAAAGAAAACTCAGAATGAATAGGGTCTCTGCAGCCTCCTCTCTCCTTTCTGTAAATATATTCATGCCTTGCAACTCACAGGCTATTGCAGAATGAAGGAAATAAGTTTTTGTGGGCATCTCATATTAAAACATTAACACCTCTAGCAACATATACCACATGTGAGGGAGTTACGAATTTCCCCTCTAGTGGGCCTATTTCTATCATGTAGTAATGTGATTTTCAGATTTCCATGTGGCTCTCTGTTGAAGGATAACTTGCAAAGCAAAGCCACGAAAGCCTGAGAAACAACATAAATGGAGTTTTATGCACAAGCTAGTTTGTGTGACTAGCTCTAAGGTGCCTTTCCCAGGAGATAACAGAATGTAAAGAGCCAAAAAATGTGAGCATCATAAAAGAACGTAAACAAACTAAAGCAGTTACCTAGACAGAACCTTAGCTAATGCTCAGAGAGCATGATAAAAGTTTATAACCAATTAGTAGAGTAGATTAAGGCGTGAACTTAAGCTATTGTCCAATTATATGTACCAGTGTATAATGTAAACAGTGCTCTTTGTATATAAAAATGCTTGCTTCCTAAAAATAAAGTGACATGACACTGATACTTCCATGAAGATGTGTGTTATAGTCAGGCGACCCCCAACAGCTCTCCTTTGTTTCCCTGCTCTGCATGCTATTGGTTAATTTTTAAATATGCACCCTGCTATATCCAAAATCTATTGGTGAGTTCCCTATGCCTGTCTTCCCTTCAGACCTCCTGAGACTGGCTCCAGGGGAGACAGTCCCTCCCCTTTCTCTTCCCTTATCTCTGAGCTGGCAGCCCCTGAACCTCCCCTGCCTTCCTCCCCGCTTCTCCTCCCCTGTATCCCTCCCCCTTTACCCCAAAATAAACCTCCCTGGCAGAACAGAGATGAGTCCAGCTCGTTCCTATGTCTTACTTTATTTCCTGCTGAATTTCTGTGGCTACAAGACCCAAGCCACGCTGAGCAGACCCCGGGGGCCGCACACCCCAAACACGGTGGAAATATGCAGACGAGGGACCCCGTTCCGGGGGTCTGCCAGCTCCTGCAGCCCCCCTGGAGCCTGCTACATCACTATCTGTCTTCACTATCTTCTGTGCTGTCCATCTGATGCAAACTGTAATTTCAGTCATGGAAATGTACAGATTTCCATGCATTGAGACATTAGCCTGAAGGACTCAGGTGGTGAATTTGCAAGTAAGGAGAAATGTTCAAAGACTCAGAATGGAAGATCACTCACAAAAACTGTACTGAAGGCACATGATATACAATACATACAGAATAAGTTCAAAACTTCTTGCCTATCTCCCAGAAACAGACAGACTATAAAGCATACAGAAAAGCATCACTGTGAAGACTACTGTTCTCATAGAATCCAAAAACAATATAAAAATTGCCTTTAACAGCATCAGTTGCAGATGCAGGACACTTCGTCTTCCTATTCTGTGTCTCAAGACCTGATGCTACAGCTGCTACTACCACTGCCTGGAGGGCATTACATGATGCATTACATGAAGCAGGCCAAGAAGAGAGCATTCTAAGAATTATTTCTCAGGTGGAGTCATCATGGCTGACATGATCCATAGCAGAGATTTAATGACCACAATGGTATTCCTTTTCTCTGTGTCTTTAAATATTTTCCCAAAGTATGGTTGAGAAAAAGGTTTCTTCAGACTATAACGAAGCAAAGAACATGCTCCAGGTCTACTTTTACGTTACTGAACGCATCCCTCCTGTCCAAAATGCCCTCTTGAATCTCTGACTCTGCAAATCTGAATAACCTCTGGGGGAGACAAGCTCTGCAGGGATCACAGAATCACAGAATGGGTAAGGTTGAAGGAGACCACAGTGAGACACCTAGTTTAATCTCCCTGCTCACATAGGGTCCCCTACAGCATGTTAATCAGGAGTATGTCCAGATGGCTTTCGAATATTCCCAGGAACAGAGTCTCCACAACTTCTCTGGACAACCTATTCCAGTACTCAGTCACCTGCACAGTAAAGTTCTTTCCCATGTTCAGGCAAAACTTCTTGTGTTCCAATTTCTGCCTATTGCCTTTCATCCTACTGCTCATCATCACCAAGAGCCTTGGTCCTACCTCTTGATGTCCTCCCTTCAAATACTTCAGACATTGACAAGATCCCCTTTCAGTCCCCTCTCCTCCAGGCTAAACAGTCCCAGCTCCCTCATGAATGAGGTGCTCCAGTACCCTCACCATCTTCGTTGCCTTCTTCTGGACCTGCTCCAGGATCTCCATGCCCTCCTTGTACTGAGGAGCCCAGACCTGGATGCAGCACTCCAGATGTGGACTCACCAGTGCCGAGTAGAGCCACAGGACCACTTCTCATGACCTCCTGGCCACACTCTTCCTTGATGCACCCCAGGATACCAATGGCCCTATGCCACAAGGGCACACTGATGGCTTACAGACAGTTTGTTGCATACCATGACCCCCTTCTCCACAGAGCTGCTTCAGAGCAGGTGAGCCCCCAGCCCGTACTGCTGCATGGGGTTCTTTCTGCCATGTGCAGGACCCTGCTCTTGCCTTTGATGAATTTCAGAAGGTTCCTCTCTGACCAAGTCTCCAAACTGTTGAGATTCTTCTGAATGGCAGCATAACATTCTGGGGTATCAGCCACTCCTGGATCCAGTACCTATGCCTGGGGGCACCACAGGTCTCCAACTAGACCCTGTGCCACTGATCACAACCCTCTGAGACCTGCCATGCAGCCTGTTTTCAATCCACCTCACACTTCCTGAGCTTGCCTATCAGGGTATCACAGGAGACTGTGAAAAGCCTCACTGAAGCCTAGGTAGACAACATTCATTGCTCTCCCTTCATTTAACCAGTCAGTTATCCCATTGTAGAAGACAATTATCTCCAATCTGGCTTCTTCCATAGTTATAATGACGTGACAGTAAACCATCCAAGTTCATAAAATATAAATCTGTTAAGTGTAAGAAAAATCAACTAGCCAATGACCTGGTATGAAAAGTGGGGAAATTTAACATTCCTTTAGTGAACTGCAATAAATTGTGCTTCAGGTTGTCATGAATAGAAAATCACAAAGTGAAAGATTAATTATTAAATAACTAAGACTTGAACACCTGCTTCCTACCTGTCTAAACTAAGAGCCAAACATTTATGGCACCAGCCCATACACACTAACAGTTTGTTTCCCAGACAAAAAGATGTCTCTGTATTAATAAGAAAGCTAGAATTTAAATTTAAGCTTCTATCAGAGAAGGCACGTGCACTAGAAATCCTGCATTGTGTTTATTCACATCTTGCACCCAGCCATATAGCAGAAAGGTTCATTTTACATATGAAGAACTGAAGCATAAAAATGTTTAAGTCCAGATCACATAAGCTATTTAGCCATCTAATCTGAGTTCAACATACCTCAGAGTTAGTGCCTAAATGAATTGAACTGGTGCTTGCTGCCTACTCTAGATGAGTTCATGATGTTGCTCTAGAAACTATTTTTTCCATAGCATACAGTGTTGAAATAATTTCAGTCTTACATTTAGTCACTGGCAACCTGCCCATTTGAGAATTGTCAGTTATGAAAAACAATTTAAAAAATCACACCCTCTCACAACTGTTAACTGTGGTCCATTGCTTGTTCCCAGCTTTTTCTTAGGAATGCAGAGTAATCCATTTTTCCATAGCTCCTTAGCACCCTCTATTGTTTTATTTTCCTGATCAAAATGTCATTCTTTTTTAATTGCTGAGACACTAAACAGAATCAGGCTATATGCAAAGGCTTTTCCAAATACAGCATAAAAATAAGGATCAGTTATACAGTGTGTAACTAAAATGCAAGAAAAACAACAGAAGGTTATAAATAAGTTTCCATACCATGCCAAAAAAGGGTGAGAAGAGGAAACCTAAAACACAAAGGGACAGTAAACAACACAAAAGTATTTTATGGAAGTATTTTATGAGGCATCTGTGTGAGAGTGTTAGAATATTTATTCCACGGTTATCTGATTGATCACATCCTATACCAGATGTTAAAAAGAAAATGAAGGAGACAAACACACAGATATAGACCCTGATTAACTAGCACTAACAAAGAGAGTAACAAGTAAAAAAGAACCAAAAATAACTGGTCATTCACACTAATTGTTGGGCTATCAAGAAACAGCCAGCTACATTGGTTTTGGCTGCAATACAACTAGTTTTTTTCATAGTAGCTCATATGGTGCTATGTTCTGGATTTGTGACCTAATCAGTGTTGATAACACAGGGATGTTTTTGTTATTGCTGAGCATGCCCTTACACAGCATCAAGGCATTACTCTCACATTTCCCCACCAGCAAATAGGCTGGGGGGGCATAAGAAATTGGTAGAGACACAGCTGGGACAGCTGACCCCAACTGACCAGAGGGATATTCCTATCATACAGTATTGCATTCACCTCAGAGAAACGGAAGAAAAGGGCATTTGGAGTTATGCAAATATTTGTGTTCCCAAATAAACATTAAGCATGACAGAGCCCTGCTTTCCTGGGAATGGTTAAACACCTATGGTCATGGGATGTAGTGAATGAATTCTATGTTTTGCTTTGCCTATTAAATGGTCTTTATCTCAACCCACGAGCTTTTTCACTTTTACCCTTCCAATTCTCCCCTCATCCCACCAGATCTGAGTGGCTGCTTACCAAGGTCAACTCAACATAGGCAAAATGGGACTTTGCAAATGATAAAGATGCAAACCTCAGTGTGCTGGAGGCAGTGGGTGGAAATATGACAACTGACGAGGCAATGTGCAGGGCAAGGGAGAGCAGGAAGGAACAAAAGAGAGAGTAGGTAGAAAGGCCTATAACCACAGTCAATCAATACACTCATCACTGCAAGTCTATTCTATCTTCTCACTGCCACTGCCTCTCCTTCAGCCTTCTCTTGACCATTTGCATCCACATGAACAAAAGATTCATTGCTCTCTTAACATCAATGCTCCTTGAAAAAAAAAAGAAAAAAACAAACCAACTGAAAACCCAGCACTTCTGACCATGATGAGCTACTTTCTAGAAGAAACTGCCAGTCTCATTTGGTAGCATAGACTCAAATCACTATTTCTAAAACAATCAAAAACTATATGGAACATGCCAGAATAACAAATAAATCGCACGTGGAATAAGGAGGAAAAGACCGCAGAAACTACCACGAAGTAGAGGCAGGGGCAGTACTTCCATGAGTGAAATTTAGTCATGCTCTTGGCTGCTTGGCATGAGAGCCTAGATGCAACCACAACCATGTCTGATACCACAACACAGGTTGTACAATGTTTTCTACTTGGAAAGGGGAAAAAATGGGATCCATTTTATCCAAGATAACTAGTTCTTTATTTCACACCAGCTGCTGTGCTCACACATGTCCGTCCTCATATGATATTTATTCCATACACAGGAATTTTCACTGCCCACATTAACAAAGTAACTCGGACTTTTTTGCTCATCCTCTCAGGCCAGGAGTTAAACAAATAGTAAGCACAAACAGAGCTACTGAGGTATGTTGGAGTAAGTATAACCAAAAGATTTCTACTGGAACAGAATTCAATTGCATACCACTTCAGGCAGGCTGCACATACTTGCCCAGGCAAATACCAATCTCGCAAACCTCCAGAGGGCTCTCCTGCTTCATGAAGATGTGATAGCTTGCTCAGAGATCCCTCTGAGTTCATTTGCTTGGATTGCATTGCTCAATACTGAATACACATAGCACCAGCTCCAGAGGTGAATTCTACCTTTAGTTTTTTGAAAAGACTGAAGTACTTCATTGCCTTACCACAGCTGAAAGCACCACAAAAGCACACTCAAATCTCAGCTTTGCTCATCTGAAAACTAAGAAAGGCCAATGCTCCCCAGTGTTGTGTCTTTCATAGCATACACCTCTTCACCAAAATGGCTTTCTGGATGAGGAGGTATTTTGAGTACTTTCATAAATATTGAAACAATGTCTGTCTGATAGCTGCATCTAACAGTGTCTCTCATCAAAATATGCCAGCAACTCAGGAAAGATTTCAGACTTCATGAAAGAGGTTGGAAAATGACCAAGATTCCAAAATACTCAGGCAATTGCTGGAATAAAATATTGAAGTGAAACCTCCTCATGGAGCAAGATGAAGTGGACAACTCTTTTACATACAATATCTGTAAAGAGAAAAAAATTAAAATATAAATCCAGCTTAAAGCAGGAAAAACACTTAGAAATTACACCTTTTAAAGATACCACCATAAGAACACAATGCTTCTACCACTTCTGACAGAAGGATAACCAGACAATTTAAACCCTGGAGGATCTGTGAAGCATTAATAGTCTATGAAAGCTGATACAAAGAAGTAAATATACAGTGTATAGGTTTATAATGCTATACCCATTATTTAAATCTTCCTTGGGAAATTCTTAGCATCTGCACTAAACCACAACAAACAGATGTTCCCAAGAAAAGAGTTATAAAAATCGGATATAAACCCCTGCATAGGCTTCCACAAGAAAGGAAGTATCATTTCTATGGCTAGAAACACAAGCTGTATAAAAAGCATTTTGGTATTAGAATCGGTGTAAGAAAGCATCAAAAGGGGAAAAAAAAAACAACTAAAAAAACATGCCAGTACATTCTAATTTCCCTGCTAGAAGCTAGAGGCTTTAAGACTTTCAAAAAATAGTATCTCAAAATAATAACAAAAATTATTAACAACTTTAAAGCAAAGACAACAAGACAACATGCATGATTAGTGAGTCTGAGTATTCAGCTTGATACTTGTAAAAGAGCCTTACTTATATTTCATTCCCCAAATGCCTAGGACCTGAATCTTACTGCCTAAAACCATAAATATTAGAATTCTTTGGGTGTAGTAAAAATAGTTGAGTTTCTGACAGACAAAACAGAAGATATGGTAATCTGCTGAGACTATGTATGGCAAACATCCCTACTTAACTGGAGTTTGTAAGCAGAGCTGTTGAACTTACTGCACAATGCATGATTAGTGAGTCTGAGTATTCAGCTTGATACTTGTAAAAGAGCCTTACTTATATTTCATTCCCCAAATGCCTAGGACCTGAATCTTACTGCCTAAAACCATAAATATTAGAATTCTTTGGGTGTAGTAAAAATAGTTGAGTTTCTGACAGACAAAACAGAAGATATGGTAATCTGCTGAGACTATGTATGGCAAACATCCCTACTTAACTGGAGTTTGTAAGCAGAGCTGTTGAACTTACTGCACAATGCTTTTGTAGGATTGACCTGCTGTCCAGCAAGCAGCTGCTGCAGCTTCTTGATGTCTATGCACACCTCAACCATATTTTCCAGATCTCTGCCTTGAGCAGAATTTTGACATCCATCCTCTGATGCTACAAGCATAAGGACACAATACTAAGTCCAAACATAAGAAGTAGTTTCAACACCCATAAGGACACAACTGAAAACCGCTGAAGCACTGGAACTCAAATGGCTTGTTTTCTAGGGTGTGCAAGGAAAGAAGCAGTGCAAGGAAAAGAAATCCCAATTTTCCTACCAAGCTGTCAAGAATAATGGAAGAGATTCCTCACCACCACCCCCAAACATGAAACAACCATGCCATCAGCCACTTTTTCTTTTAAGATTTCGTTTGAAGACTTCAAAATACTTGATGCTATTTTCTGAAGAATAAAAGGTAAGTACTGTTATAAGCAACACACTTAAGTAGAGAGATCAGACAGACACAAGAGGTAAGAAAAAGGGAAACTTACCCCAAGGAGGATTTCCCAGGTCTTTAAAATGTGTTGTTATAGATACTAAGTCAGTTTCTATTTTCAAGTTCATTTCTCCACTCAAGTTTGCTTCAATCACCTGCAATCAATCTCAGTTTTAGGCAACCCACTTTCACACTGCAGAATTACAGAAGAATACAGTTCTGTTTTGTTCAAATATAAGCTTGCAGAAGTACTTCAGTGCAGGTCAATCATATTTTCTGAACATGGTTTGAACATTCAAATGTTTGGCTATAAAATGCATTTCCCATCATTCCTGTGTGAATTACCCTACATCAAACTTTGAGAAATTATGAAAGAAAATAAATTCAATTGCTCTCCAATACTTTTAGAACAAATATTAGCTTTGGGAAGTTCATGTGCTGAGGAAAAGGCTTCAGAAATAAGAGACTGAGGCAGGAGAAATGTAAAGATTCCTGAATTTCCATTAAGTTATTCAATAAATAGAAAGGCAACTACACAGTCTTTATGACACACACAGAAAATGGGATGTACTAAGAGCTGACAGTGCTGCTTTCAAGACTTTAAAACAGACAACAGCTGCATCAGATCAGTAACTCCAAGGATTCTGAACTGATAGAAATCCTGACAGAGTGCTAAAAACTTCCAAATTCCATCCTGAAACCTGGAAGGAGGAATTTGAAGGAGACTATATATAGTCCTACACAAATCCCAAGCAGATCAGAGGATTCCTAAAGCACAACTAAGCACTTTGTTTCTTAGTGATTAGATGAATTCTCAGTAATTTAAAAAAAAAAAAAAAAACTTCTATTGTAACTAGAATCTTGTATGGAATGAAGATGCCAAGCTCCCAAACAATGGACAAGTACTATCAGAAAGTGCTTCTAAGCCCATTTTGCAGCATTGATCTTAAAAAGTTTTATTACCAGGATGCATCTAGCAAAAATAATTAATTGTAACACTTGATGGTTTTGTTCTTTAACAGCATGAAAGCAAGGCACTTAGTAAAGTTCAATCCCATCATACAGCTATCCCGTGTGAAAAAAGATCCTCAGCTCTAGGAATAAAAGCACTGTGCCTAATTTTGTGTATGCATATCCACCAAAGACATGGGGGAAGGAAAGAAAGCAAAAACAAAGCCCCCAAAAAGTCTGACAAAGAAAAAGAGTTTGACGTGTATTTGCAGGATGACTGCCAGAAACCGAGGGTAATCTCTCAACTCTTTCCAAGTCTTGAAAAACTGAGACTGTTCCAATTTCAGGATTCTCAGTTAACAGAAAATTTCCTGTTTATCAAAACTGGTATGAACAGCATCAAACCCAAACTATTCCAAAGCTCTACACTTACTAACTTTAATGTCAGTCACTTCCAGCGACTGTGAGCAAAAACAACTAAATAAAAAACCAAAGCCATTTTCTGTCCAATTGTAGAGGGCTTCCTCCAATGAAAAGACCCCCAAGCATTCCATAAATATAGGGCAGACTGCAAACCCAGCATGTCAGAGTCTAAAGCACAGTCTGACATCCCAGGGCTATTATCAGAATTTCCTTTAAATCCTACATCAAGTTTACCTCAAAAGTTCATTCTCCTAACACAACACTCATGCAATAGGCATTTCCTTAATGAAATCACCTGGAACATCTCAAGCTAGTTTCCTGAAGGACTGTAATTTCTTACTAGCTATAAAGAGTGGCTTGTAGCAACACAATGCCATGTCCTTTCATGGATTCAGTACGAAGAGCATAATTTTCTGAGAAGCCGAGGAAAAGCTCTTCAGAGTAAATCCTAAAATAAATCCCATCATTCTCTTCAATCTTTACAAAGGCTTCAGGTGCCTTGATTTCAATGTCTAACTCATTGCAAAGTAAGATAATGTGCATCTCCAGTTCAAGCAACAGGAAAACGTTATCCCTGACGAAATAGCATCTGTAGCATATATGCTTCAAGTGCCTTAACTTACAATGAAATTGCTGAGATTCTTCATTCTTTCCACAACACTCTTCATTGTTTTCAGCACTGGTAGGTAAATACTGACCTAGAAAGACATTAAGAACTGCATTTGCACAAGTATTTCAGATGCGATTGGGACACATTTATTTCTACTTTCAATTCTATCTTAGTTAGGATTGAATTATCCATGGCTTGCAGAGTGCACAACATCTACCTGAAATCAACAAATGTCTCAGGAACAGAAGAACTGTTTCCCATTATACCAACAGGCCATCATTCTAGCAATTCTTTCAGACATAATATCCAAGTCTGTGTTCAAAATAAAGTAGTGGCATGTTTTTGCAGATCAGACTCTCAGATGAACCTACATGTGTGTTACTAAGTAGTTAATTACTATCGCCAAAAAAGAAAGAACAAGATTTCTGTGATACTGGAGTAATTTTTGGAACTGCAGCAGTGTAAATCTGAAATAACAGAACAAAATACTTCACGTTTCTTCTTATATGTCTTCAGAATTTAAATACTTTTAGCTATAGAGGTAACAGACATCCGTAACTTCAAATAGGAGAACATTTGCACAAGGACCTTCGCTTGCAACTCTGCTAAAAGTCAAAAAGGCTATTGAGAGGATATATAAAAATCAGGAGGAAACATATATATATTTAACTCTGCCAGGTAGGCCAAGAACTTCAGAAAGAACAGATTATGTGGGCCATCTGGCACCTGAACAGCTGAAACAGCCTAAATCTGTGTGGTTTAGAGGTGTTCCAGACTAAGCCACGCAAGTAATTTTCTCCTCCCTTCCTCCACTGTGAACATCACAGAAACAATTGGCAATTGCCTGCTCTGTTTTCATAAGTTCTGGACTCTTTTGTCAAGATAGAAGCCATGTTTCATTCCCCTCCAAAACTGTAGCCTCCAGTCTTCCCTCTTTCCTTTCAACTGCTTTCCAAACCCCACCAGTAGTATACTCTGTAGCAATACCATTCCACTTGCAAACTCCTCTTTCAGTAAGGAATATAAAAGCAGAGGCTTACATCAAAGTCTGGCACACTGGGCTCTCTGAAGTCATTCCACATTCTTCTGGGAATAACCCCCACAGGAATGTCATGTGTCACAATCCTACTGCTGCTTGATAAGGATGGCTTGAGGGAAAAAGAGTATGCTCTTGCAGTTAAAAACAAGACTGGAATTCTAAATTTAAATTTTTCAGACCCATTCTGGGAAATGCTATAACTACATGCCCCAGACACTCAGTTCCAGTTTTCCCTAGGTTCTTATCAACATGGTTTTAAGTGGGCATCCTGTCTGAACAAGGAAGAGTTTGTAAGGTATCAGTCATCAGTGTATCTGGTAAGCTATTCTTAGAGCTGAAGAGATAAATCAGTAGAGTTAACAACAACAGAAGAATCAGAAGTCAGCATACAGTATCAGGAAAACCAAAGGTGAAACACAGAGCCAAACAGTACACTGAAACCTCCTTCACCTAAAGGAATTGCAATAATGCACAGAAGATACAGAGGATGAAGGAATGAAAAAAAGTAGGCATTAGAAAAAGTTGTTTCAATAACATAGCTTTCTTTCTTCCTCCACCTCCTCCCTGACTTTTGGAAAATACAAAGCTAGTTCTGTATGCTACCAACCACGATGGTAAGAAAGGCTTGTGAAATGGAAAATGGCACAATGTTTCTTTAGTTTTCTAGAATGACACCAAAGACTACCCTTTGATCTTAGGAAAAGCAATAAATTTTTAAGAACTTTTTCTTAATAATGAACATGAAAGCAAGGTTGTACTTACTAGCTCCACAGCAACTCTGAGACAGGGACAGTGTTTATTAGTCAGCTTGATCTTCACTGCCTTAGCATTCTGGGCAGTTTTTAATGCTCTCGACAGGTTCTCAGGCAACAACTCTAAATAGATTTCATTGTGCTCTGCAGCTACTCCTTCCATCTGAAATTCATCGAAGAAATTCCCCTACAATTTTTGAAAGTTAGGAAATAAAGCAGACAACAGGGGCAAATTTCATTTATCAGACCTTCCTTTTAGAACTGCATGTGTACAACCAAAACCTTCCTCTGCCTGGCATCACCTGAGGAATCGAAACAGGCTGCATGAAGGCTCTTTGCTTCAGGATAAGCCTATTCATTTCCTCCCCTAGTACCTAATCAGACCATAAGACAGCGAGTCATGCTTTTCCATTTCCAGTTTTGGGCAGGCCAATGTGGGCCAGCAGACGATGAAGCTTTACGCTGAAGAGACAAACAAGGTAAAGGGAATATCCAACCTGAAACACCTGTGCAACCAGACGAACCTTGAGAGAAATGGCACATCTCAGGTGAGTGCTACCAGAAACGCCTCCTACATCAAACCCAACTGCAGGCTCTGGTTTTCAACAACATGTGGTTAATGAACTTCCCTGGGCTCACCTGGCACAGCTCACACCACATACTGGCGCCTCCATTTGCTACTTTATCGGAGAGGATGAAATACAGCTTGCAGACAGTAAGGCGCAGGATGCAGGTCTTGGTTAACTTGGCGATTGTGTTAATTATACCTGCCGGAGGGAAGGAGGGGGACGTTATAGCGGTGAGCGCTCTACACATCCCGGTCTCTGCGGGACAGGGAAAAGACCTTCAATCTCCAAATGTGCAGCTCGTGCTGCTACGCAAACTCCTAAACACCTCGGGGCGAAAGAAAGCGCCTCATGCCGCCTCCTCCCACGAAAGGTCTCCCGTCCTCACCTCCCTTCCTCTCTACTTTGCCCGGGAAAACAGGCCCCAGCCGCTCAGAGGCACTGCTGCCCTTCAGGCTTCCCCCCATACTCACGGCTGAAGTGGTTGAGGCAGGCGAGATCCACGATCTTAGCCCGAAATCGCATGGCGCAGCGGGTCCTCCCGGCTCCCTCGCCCGCTGCCACAAAAGGCGGTCAGGGAGGGAAAGGCCTCCCGCCGAACAGCGCGGCGCCGGCAGCGGCCATTGCAGCCGCACCCCGCATGCGTGGCAGAGCTGGGCAGGGTCTGTCACCGGCGGGCACTGGCAGATTTTCTTCCGCTGCGCTAGCGGTCCTCGCAAACAGGGTTGGAAAGCTTGTCTCGAAGTAAAACATCTCGGCACCCTCGGAACATATATGAAAATTAATCTGTATGGGTCCCAGCCCTGATGTCTCGAGGAATTTTCTTTTTCAAATCCAAGGGGACCCTTGCCGCAAACACCATCAGCCCTTGGCAGGGGCCAAGCCCCGACACTGCCCCACATGACGCGCTGGTGAGGAAGGAAAGCAACAGTCCTGTTAGAAAGTGGAGCGAACAGAGTTTTCTGACGGGCCTTTCCACTGCCCCATCGTTAGCCAGGCCACCTAGAAAGAGCTGGGCAACTGAAAGTTTTGAGAAAGACATTCTCTGTCAGACCGGGCACGTCATGTAGTCAGGCTCCCAGCTCAGTCCATGGCACACAGGGGTTTAGGGAAAGGTTGGAATAGTTCAAGGAAATAAAAAGTAAAGGAAAACTTTGCTGTACCTGTCAGTGTGCAGCATGTGTGTTTCCTACAGAAGACGATGTCCTTTGTCTTTATGGTTTTGGTTCTTTGAAGTCCTTCAAAATTACAACATTTGCAGAGACCGTTTTCTAGTGCTGTTTATTTTGGTCTGTCAGGATAGTCTGGTGTTCTTGTCAGACTGCAAATTCCCCAGATGAGCTAAATTGCCTCTTTTGCATTTTGAAATATTATTGGGATGCTGCTCACACGTCTTGATGCTCTCCTTCAATACAGTCATTATAAAGAAAGAAAAGAAATAACCTTGGATCTATACATTCACAGATACAGCAACAGTTTCTGGCGAGGTTGTTCTCTGATTATATAGCTCTCAGGCCTTGTAAATTTTGTAGAGACAAGCTGAAGATTTTCCTAGAGAAACAGTGCAGCCAGGTGTCACAAATTCCGATTTAGGATCCTGCCAACTATGCCAATTTGTTGCAAATGTGTGGTTTAGTCACTCAAAGAATCATAATCAAAGGTATTAGCAAAAGTGGGGTCAATCTACATTAATAAAAGTGTGACATGAAGTTCAATGACAAGTTTCACTCCATCACGGATGAAACATACAAAGAAAAATCGAATTAGAATAATTTTAGAGTGATTTACACAGAGACCAAAGATGAGAAAGAGTAAGGAAGACTCTCCTGTTGAATCACAAAGGTTAAAGTACACCTTCTTCTTTCTAAACTCTTGATAGAGCTTAAGTGCAGCCAAGTCTAGTCTCAGTTTCAGACTTGGACAATAGTTTATACATAAAAGAATTAACTGCAACTTTTTCATTAAATATTGCTCCACTAGCCTTAAGTTTTGTAAAATATAGCTGCAGAAGATCATGCCCTGATGGTGTGAAATCCCTCACATTACACTTTGCAGTTCAACACACTTTCCATCTTTTACATGATGCCCGAAAAGATAGGCTGGAAATAAAACCCCATAGACCGATGTCTATAGAGCAGGGATTTGTTTATCGCAGCACTGGAGGTGAGGGGGATTTCTTCACCTAGCTCACCCACCTTTGTCAAATGCTGTGGTTTATTTATACAGTAAATTTCACTTAGTATTACTATGTCACTAAAACATCATCATATACGCCCTGGAACTAATTTACATAACATGATCTCATGGTTATAAATAGTTCTTTTGCACTGCGCTTGCACCTCCCCAATTTGGTGGTCGTGGGTGTCTCCCTGATGAAGGCTTCCAGGGTCTTCTTTGCATCTCAACTTTTCACCTTTGTCTTTGGAGCATGCGCAGTTATGGTGTTCCTTGGTCTCTCTGGTTCTAACTGGTCTAAATTCTGTATTCTGTGGCTAACTGGCTTTACATTTGCCAATTTCTCTTTAGTACTATATTTGTCCTCCTTTGAAGCTATCCACCTGGTGAGGTTTTTTATCTATTCAGCATTAAGCTACTAGTTAATCATATTCATTACATTGTACAGAAAGCTATAATTGAAGTTATATTAGTATAAAAAGTTATAACTCAGGTTATATAGGTATAAAAGCTATGATACAGGTTATATTGATATAGAAAGTTATTATTCATGTTATGTTGATATCTTATAACCCAAGCTATATAAGCATCTTGTAACTCTGACCCAAATTATATAGGCATCACACAGACATATTTGCAGACTGCTTTTAGCTAAATGATTCCTATATGAAGGTTAAGTGGGGTTTGCAGGTGATCTAATCCCTTTCAATTTGTGGCATCCTGATACATGTGGATTTCAAAAGGCTTAACAGATCCACATCATTTGCCTTTTCTGCCTTTGACTATGGTTTCCTGAGAAAGCTGGACAGAAGTTTGTCCTCTAGCTTGTTTTCTAGATACAGTCTGTTGTTAATAATGCTTTATAACCTCCGAAGATTAAGCCACAATTAGAAGACAGACTTTATGAATACAAACAATTTCCTTCACTTGCCCTAAATAATAAAGAACAGGGAATTAATAACAAAGATGGGCATCACAAATAAATTATTATATGCTACATATAAACCCCGAAGTCTGGGGGGAAAAAAAAAGAAAAAAAAAGGCTTTATATTGCTCTGTGCTCTCATCAGTTTGACTAACAGGTGTTGCAGAAGAAAGACAGGCTCTGCTTTGGGGATCCAGGTCAGGCAGGAGCCATTTATTACTACAGCTGTAAGAGAGAAGGCAGACTGACAGAGGTTCAGTCCTCTATTAATATTGGCTTAAAACAAAAGTGCTAGGGTATATCACATTGACAGAAATGAACAGCTTTGTGAAGGAGCCTTCATATGGCAGAGCAGCACTGACAGAGTAGGAAAATGTCACAGCAGTTATACCCCTCTTCTCCTAATAACTCAGAACCTCTGTGCTGTCTGTGGATCTTCTCAGCCTGTCACCCTCTTGCTTGTGACACTGCTGTATCTGTGGTCAACTTCTAGGCCTAGTGAGTCCTGCTGCCACACAATTACTTGTGATCAAAGCCAATTTCTTCTGCAGTGTTTGCTTGGTTAATGTATTTTTTCCAATTTTTCTATTAATTGTTTACATAATAAATGGATCATATATGCATTTGAAATCACGAGTTCTATGTTTTTAAGCCCATCTAAATAACTTTAAAGTATACCTATTTAAGGAAGAAGGCATTCACACTGCTTAGGTTGCTTGATGGAGAGACAAAGGAAATGAAGTAACAGTCTGAGAATGTCAGCTCTGAGAACCCAAGAGACACTGAGCATACCAACACAGAAAATGAACAGGTACTAAAAGGGCTCTTTCTCCATATAACAGTTTTAACTGTACTGTTAAGTCTTTTCCTCATTAATTTGATCTATGAGAGGGTATTATTGTAACTGATCATTTGGCTTGAAAAGTTTCTGTGATCTGATCCCAGTCTGCTCAAGCTCAGCTCTGAACAGGTTTGTATCACTGGACTGAAGAGTCAGTAAAAGAGCTTTAAGGAGTTTTTTTGGCTGTTATGGAAAACTTCAGTATTTTTACATAAATTAATTTAAACTGACCCTAATTTATGTCTAGATGTTAAGGTTAGTCAGTGTTTTTAATTTGAAATTGTGCACTTAGTGAAATACACCTTTCTCATACACTGTTTCAAAGTTAATAGTGAAAACGCCTACGTTAAATAGTGCTTACAGCAAGAAATCAATACTACAACATAAGCCTACACAGGCCACAAAACAATGATCAGATTCAAACTATAGTCTTTAACACATTTTTAAATTATATGGTTAATGGATCCATTGTAATGCATCACAAATTAAAAAGATATTAATTTAGATATTGAAAAACATAATTTTAAAAGAAATTAAGAATAAAACACGACCTGCAGTGAAAATTTCAAGCGTTATTTTCTATCATCATCTACACAAAACTGGAATTTAAGTTGTTTTGATTATATGTTTCAAGTTAAATGAAATAATTTTACCTAAAACAAGTTATGTGTATTTTATTAAA
The DNA here is from genome assembly GCA_013397955.1 of Grantiella picta. Classification (NCBI taxonomy): domain Eukaryota; kingdom Metazoa; phylum Chordata; class Aves; order Passeriformes; family Meliphagidae; genus Grantiella; species Grantiella picta. The sequence continues at coordinate 58,866 of VZRM01000351.1, read as the reverse complement.
ATGAAATTCCCTTCAGAATTCTTAGGGAGGAAGTGCTTGCTCTTCTTTGCATCTTCATTGCTAAGTAATTCACATTAATTTTCAATTCATAGCCCTTATTTATACACTGCCTACATGCTGTTTTGCTTTTCGGGTTTAATATTAAAGTGAGTGGATCAGACAAATCCTCTAGTGGGAAATCCTACCAGCTTGCGGAGAAAACATAATACACCAGATCTACAGGCAGGCTGATCACCATAGAGGAATCTGTCCCTATTTTTGCTCATATTTATTGAAAAGAAGGGGTAAAAGGAGGGCCAAAAAGACTCATAATTTGTTTAACATATGCAAGGATCACGTCTGCAGCCGAGACTTGCTTTTGGGCCAATATTCTAGCAGTTATGAAGCTGGCTACTAATATTAAAGCACAGAAGCAGTGAGCAATTTGCCCCTAGCATGCTGTGATTAAAAAAACATCCCCAAACAAAACCCAAGCAGGTTACTGCCTGTGCATTCAATAATGAATCCACTGTCATCAAAAGCTTGCTGGAGACAGGCTTGTGTAGCTCAAGGATGCAAGCTGTGCCAAGTACTGGGCTTTCTCCTACTTGATGCTTAAACCATGTCAGAATTCATTCTGTTCTAGTCAAAGCATAGCAACAAGATGCAGGTTTAATTTAGAAAACACAGGCCATTTTCAGTAGCAAACATTTAGACATCTCTAGGGTGATGTAGCAGCCGAAGGAATTTGAGCCATCTGAAACTGAAATTCAAAATAATCAAAACCCAGTCCATTTGCATAAATATCTCCCTTATCTTCTTTCTAACTCCCACTAGCTATCTGTTTCATTAAGCTTCAGAATGTGTTTTTCAAAATTTCAACTCAAATAGTCCGAATAGTAATTTCATAAAGTGAGTTGCAATAAACTGAGTGTAATAGATGGGCTCAGAACACCCAAAATCATTAACATTTCACGGATTTATAAACTACTGAACAGTTAAACAAGGTTGAGAATTTTGCAAATTAAGACTTCAGCCTATTCAGACCAGTAACAGTGTCATTACACACCCTGTCTGAAGAGATCCTTCTTGCTAATTTGTCAGTCTTTTCTGAGCAGTCTCTGACTTTTCTTGAAGTGTAAAATTAGGCATAGTGGGAAGAATGTAAGCTAAATGGTGATACTCCAAAGTGTTTTAACCACCTAATTTCAGCTTCTTTATAACGAATCTTCAGGTTTTCTTGATTGGTTTCCACTCATACATGCAGTTTCATCAATTAAAACAGAGTGGAGCGTATAATTTCATTAGTCATATCAAACTGGAAAACTTGAAACTGCTTTGGTCTTATAGTGTCCAGTTCAGAAATCCTTTTTGTTCAAAACAGGCAGGTGAAAGTATAAGCTAGGAAAGACCATACATCAGTTTCAGAGGGTTTGATAAAATAACTAGAGCCTAATTTTAAGTAGTCTAGAGTCCAACATTTTTTCTTTTAAGAAGACAAACAAATAATTCACCCTTGAAAAGATTTGCTACTATACATAGAGAGGCAGAATGATCCTGGAAAATACCCTAGTGGTGTAACAAGTAACCTAGCTCAAAGAGGCTGCTTTTTGTAGAAACTAAGTTTAATAAAAGGTATGTATGTCCAAAATTTTATTCCAGCAAGGGATGACTGAGTAAACAATAGGGTAATTCTGCCAGTATAGCATGTTAGGATACAGACACTCAAAAAATAACTTGTAGTATGAAGGCAACTACACAAAATAGATAAATAAAATTTTTCCTAGAACAACTTATTCCAGCATCCTGTTTGTCTACACACAGACATAAAGTTACACTGCTCTCCAATATTTATGACAAGTTTCTTTTCCTGGAGTAAATACATATCAGGGTTTTTTCAAATACCAAATTATACAGCTATGAAGTCAAAAGCCTATAGTCAGAGTAAGCCTTATAAATAAACTATTATAGATGTTTACTGTCTCCTGTGTTTCAGTCAGAAGAACTGCTAGAGCTGAGTATTTTAACCTGACATCAGTTTTGACTGCTAGCATTTTGTCTAGCCCTAGATTGTTGACATTAATATCTTAGCAGTTAAGACAGCTTTTCATGTCCTAGTTTAGGGATATGAGAAGGCATGGAGAAAATGAAAACCTAAACATTTCCTGATACATATAGTTTTGGACAGGCCACATGCTCAAAATTCGTGTAAGAACACAAGAAAGCAAAAATCTTCAAATTATGACAGAAACCTGAAAATTCCCGTTCTAATAGGCTATTTTAAACAAAATAGGATTTTAGTATTTGGAACACATATCAAGAGGCATAAAGCATTCCATATACTGAAAATCCCTATACTTTATGTATTTATGGATATCAACATTTCACAGCTCTTTAAATATGGTAAATTTGACACTGTGTGTGGGAGTTACACGTATTTTTTTACGAGTGATTAGTATTTCACAGAAGCAAACATCTTCAGGTATTAATCATTCTAATTTTACATATTCCAATACAGTTTGATTGGGCAGTAGAGAGGAACACAAAACTAAGATCAGGTTCATGTTTCCAGTACACACAAAAATTTTTCTTACAGTTACATAAGCAGAACAGAATATTTTTCATGAAAATAGTTTTGAGGGTAGGTTGAAATTGTTTATTTTTAAAAAAATTTGGTTCCAGATAAGTATAGCTGTAGATTTTTGGTCTTGGAAAATGCTGATATTTCCCCTGTGAATCTCATATACTTCAAATGTCAGTGTTTTATAAAAATTCTGAAGGAAATAGGTTTTCCTATTTGCTATTAAGATTTTTGGGTTGCAATATTTTTGCACTGAAACATTTGTGATCCTTTTCTCACTTTGTTCCTGTCTTTATTTGTTCTGTTTCCCATATCCTTTACTGTTCAAATTTATGATCAATATTTTTATTGTCAGCCTGTGCTTTCTTTTGTCTTTCTTGCACTTCAGATATTCTGTGCTCATTCTAATGCAATAAAGGGAAGTGAACGCCACACATGAAATCCCCAATGCCTTCACAGTCACCAACATGCCCAGTGTCCCAGACATCATACAGCTTCAGCCTGAGGCCAATTAATTTATATGAATCCCTACTGGAAGCCTTCATGATAAACATCTGTAGCAGTGCCTGTTGTGCACAGGTATCACCAATACTACTAGATTATTTGACCTAGTTGTCTGTGGTAAACTCACTTAGGTCAATTTGATGTCCAGAGTGATAGCAGCTATAGCTGCAATTGAAATCAATAGCCACTTTGCTCTACACAGGTTTCACCTCAGAGAAAAGCAATTCTCAGAGGGCTAGGAGACTGCACTGGTAGTCATACTTGGAAGAGACACAAAAATCACAATGCATAACAGCACCACAAAACTCTGAGAATCTAGGTCCCATTACAATAAGAATCCACATTAGCAAAGCTCACCCTTCATATGGGCACAATCATAGAATGAAAATATAGGTTTTCAATAGTTTTTTTTTTAAAGCTACCTCCCAAGCATCCCAAGCCCCCAAAGCATACAAGAAACTTTTGGAAAGATGCAATATACCCTCTTTCCAGTGTCCAGAACTGCAGTGTTATGGGCAATTTATTCAGTAAAATTACCTCAACACGTAATTTTCTGCTGGCCCCAAAATAGTATTTATATAACCGAGAAACACAGTTCTGTGTTATTTTAAAAGATCAATAAGGACACAATAGTGTTTGTCTCTTTTATTATGAAAGATACAAAACCGGAGTGTAGTGAAGCTATCATTAGAAACATGAGCTTTTTTTGAACCAACTCTCTATTTACATACACAAAATTCCCCAAGTGGAACAATAGCAAATGTGAGACACATCAGAATATACCATATATACAAGTTCAGAGATTTAATATCTCTGTTACTCTATAGATGATGAATACACAAAAAGTCAATTCCTACCTGTTTTCCACAAGCATTTTAAATTAAGTTTATGAGAAAACCCAAGTAAAATAAAGCAGCATCTGGGAATGTTCTGCTATCTGAATGGTTACTTTATAAAACTGGTACAAAATAATAGAGCCAGGTTTTCAAGTCAGGCTGAATATTCTGTCAAATATGCCATACTCCAAATTAATGTAAGTAAAAGAATGAAAACTATTACTGATTTTTTTGTCATCAAAACCAGAAATATCTCAGGAGCTGAAGACGCACAGGTTTTTGGGTCACTAATCAGCTACTAGGTAAAGCAAGTATTTTAATTTATTCTTTAAAAACTCTTCCCTCAAGCAGAAAAGCCAAATAAAACACTTGAGCTTGCTTTGCATGATCAGACATTCTGATTAAAAACATTAAATACAAGAAGACACACCACTTGTTATGGTTTTTAACTGGAACCAACTACTGCTTAATTGGTAAGACAGTTCTTCCTTTGGATCAGTCCACTTCCCTACATTTTAGTTTAGCTCTGTTTCACACAGAGAAGTGATTTCAGCTATGCCATTTGTGACAGCAGAAGGGATGTTGTTAAGAGCTTTTGCTCTCCAAGCATGAAGGACCTCAACAACACCTTCTGGATTGCTTGAACCCAAGTCACATAGTGAATATACGGCTGCCAGCTGCACACCCCAGGGAACACCTGCAAAAAGTTAACACAAATTAGCTTATGGAAACTTTGATGTGCAAGAATATTTTTGGGAATCTTGAATCTATCGAAACTATTATTCAAGAACTGAAAATAAAACACAACAACAGTTGTGATGCCTAACACCAGAATGTAGCAAGATAACAACCTGCACACAAATTCCGTAACATTTTATACTAGCACTTTCCAGTTTTCTCAATTCCGCCACTTTTCAGTATTCAAAGGGCATACAAGAGTTGAGCATCTAGTGACTTTAGTTAAGAGTAATCAGACTTATGATAACAGTCACGTTTACACCGAGGTAAAACAAACACAAACATACACTGTACACCATACACCACCAAGGTGAAAGAAATTGAGACTGCAAGGAAGAGAAGTTATACAGGTGGTTCAGAACATCTCCCTAACATCAACCAATGCTTCACTGCAAAGTGTATTTAACATCCAGAATAACATAGCAATGTGGACCTCTGCTGCCCTAACTACCTTGTTTTGTCTCATCAATATCTTGGACTGTCTTTCTCCCAATACAACAATCTTGCTAGTAGTAACCTTCAGCATAAATTGCTCAGGGAAAAAAATCAGCTATTACTGCTCAAGTTAAGACCACCTTTTAAGTGATCTCTAATGTGGCTGATAAGCTCTTACATGAAACAGTCCAATTCCAAGGTGTCTGAAACCATCTCAGAATTGTTCTCTGTCTCAAACAGAAGGTAGTACTGTTAATAGTTCATTAACTTTGTAAGAGAAAGGGACTCAAACCGATAACTGTTTGCCCTGCTATGTACTAATGTAAACTTGCAAAAGCAGGCTGTTCTGCCATGTGTGCCTTAACTTATGTTCTGGCATCGGCAAAACTTCACACTGTGGATGTTACACTCAAGTTTCTCTAAAAAACATTACCTTCCTCTTTTGCATGCTGTACGAACAGTCCAATTACAGAACTAATATTCTTCACTGCTGCAAGACATCCTTCCTTCAAACCTATTTGTCCTAATCGACCTGAAAGAAAAAGCGTTACTATGTATCTGACTATTTAGATAGTCAACTTCCTAGCTTTTACCCTTCCCAATTGTCTGTTGGAGTATTAACAGAAAATGCTAAATTTTAACTACAAAAAAGTAATTCTTGTTAGCATGTTGTCTTGGGAACAACAGTTGTCCCATTCCTTGTGTAAATAAAGACCCCAAGACATTTTTCATCATACTGATTCAACCTCCCACAGTTTTACAATTTTTAAGTGTAAAACTCAGAAAGAATGCAATTTTTGTCTAACAAACAGTATCATATAGCCTGCATACTGAAAATCATCAAAATATATCTATTTATGTAAAATTCCACCTAGATCCCACATAAATTATTCTAACTTAATTTTATTAAGTTGCATATAAAACCTTCTTTTACACACTTTGCTGGAAACCGTATGTCATGTAGCTGTGTAATTGGAGGTTTAAGTTAGCTATTAGGAAAAGATTCTTCACCCAGAGGGTGGCTGGGCACTGGAACGGGCTCCTCAGGGAATTGGTCACAGCACCAAGCCTGTCTGAGTTCAAGAACCATTTGGACAATGCTTAGGCATATGGTGTGGTTCCTGTGCAGGGTAGGAGTTGGACTTCAATGATGCTAGTGGGTCCCTTCCAAGTCAGGATTTCTATGATTCTGTATGTAGCTACAGATGATTTCACTTTAAATACATAAAACATGTTGCTATTTGTTACCCTGTATTAATATAACATCTCTCAAAACTTAAGTACCTGCTCTCCATAGGCTGATAAACAAAATATCTGCATTAAGATCCAACAAAATGCAAAAATACTTCAACTTACTTTCCAGACAGGCCTCACACTTTCATAAGGACATAGTTACACAAAGCAGAAGTTCAACCAAGGATTTCGATTACTCACCAATTAACCTGAGTGTCAATGCTACAACACTATCACTAATGGATTGAGCAGTTTCATGCCCCTTTCTCTTCTTTATCCAATTATCCATAGAAGGCCAAAGCACTTTGCTGTGAAAGACAAATGACTTTGAAAATCTGACACTGCATCAAGGGGTGGTTACAGTTTTCATACAATAATGAAGGCAAATTACTCCTTTGTTTTTTTACTAACTTTAGGTGGACTGACTACACAGATGTATATGAAATCAAGTTGATGGTTTAATAATTTCGGGGGGGGGGGAGGGTCTCTTAATGTATCTGTAACTTGGTGTAGTTCTGTGCTTCTTACAAACTGCTGAAGGCCTCTGTTGTCAGCACCTTTAGCCAAAACAAAGCTCTCTGAATAGAGATTCAAGGACATATTCATTGCCCTAGGGCCAAAAACATGTAAAAAACGGTGGAAAGGAGGGAGCGGGGCCTGGGGTGTTCAACATCATCACCTGAAGGTGTGATTGGAGAATTAGGGACCACTATGCAATAGGGCAGAAATTACAAAAAGTGGGGGGCTCATGACCCGGAGTCCATTTTGGGTGTAGTCCCTTCGAAGGAGACTTTGCTTGCCTGAATGTACCTTGAAGGACTTGAACAAATTTGTCTGCTTTTTATGCTCCTAATTTGTCTTGGCCTCTGTTTCAGGTAGCCTGCTTTTAGGCATCAAAGTTACTTTCCAATGTCTTGCTGCTATGTTCTCTACGTTTCTTATATGACTGAAAATTCAGTTTATATGTTACAAGTAAGACCTGATGCCCGTTTTTAAACCTAAAAGGACCCAAGGTAAGACTTTTTTAATCCTTAAAATTATGCTAATAGACCTAGTTGCCTATTACCAGCACAACTCACAGACAATCACCTTGGTATGGCTTTAATTAAAACTACATACTTTTCACTGAAGCTAATTTGTATTAATTTTAAAAGTATTTCACGGAAAATAACTTCTCTCCTATCTGAAAGTATGGAACTTTTATACAAGACAATGATGATTGTAAGTATTATTCATCATGTTATGTCACAGATAAACAGATGTCTACTAAGTCATGCAACCTCTATATAGAAAATCAAGGCTGTCAGATCAGTGTATGTGTCAAAATGAAGTCCTTCAAACAAGGTTAAGTATGGTAACACTCCATATCCTGGATTATAAGTTCAAAGAAAATTTAAGATATTGAATCTAAGTATTATAATTATTTTAGAATTAAAATTAGACTGAAATCAAGATATTATACTAATGAGTATGGTTATATTTCACTTTCAGCACTGAAGCAGTGCTATTTTTGTATCAGAAGTTCCACCCTCATTTTCTACTGATAGGGAGAGGGGAATTCAACACTTAGGTTCGGAAGAAGACACTTTGCTTCACTGACCGACAATTCATCTCAAAATCTTACATAGCTATTTTGAAAGCAATTCTTTACTAGGACAGCTCTAACAGTTAATTTCTTGGGACAATACCAGAAAATCCTACATTTCTTCATTGATCACTCCCTCTAGTTCAAAATAAGGCATGCAAACACAATAGTCTAGGGTCTCATCAGGTTGAAATATCCTCATTTCTAAATATCTATGCAATATTTTATGTTAAAAGCCAAGTCATAATGAATTTGTGAAGCAAAAAAACCACCATCAAAACAAACCACAGGAAAACATTTGAAAGAACTCATTGACACAATACCTTATTACATTATCATGTGTCCAATCCCACTTCAGATGAGAGCAGAGTAGATCAACAGCAAATATATACTGCCAAGCATCTTCACTGAGATCTTCTCCATACTGCTCACTCAGATGAAATTCTACTTTTGTACATGATTGCATTTCTAAAAGCAGGTTTGAGACCATAATACCAGCATCTAAAGAGGAACTCTGGAATATTAGAAGGTAATTATCATACTGCATGAAAACTTACCAGCCCAGAACCAAACTCTTTATATATATTTGATATTGACTGTGCACAGCATCTTACATCATAAATCCAACTTTTGGGTTGAATTAACACTAACAGATAGAGTACATAAGCCAAAACCTTCAAGTACTAGGTGTGGTGGTTTTGATTGGCCCAAAACATCAGTAAAGTATTTTTAACATCTAGGAGAAATTTGGACCCCTCAGAAGCTGTTGTGGTAGGCCTGGAGAGGTGTCTGAGGGGTGGGGAGTGGCACAAAGATGGCTCCTGTGTGTCCTGAGTGTAAGTTCTGGAAGTTTTTACATCAAGTCCAGCAGAGCCAATCTCTGATGGCTCTGAAGGTGATGGACATGCTGCTGGCCAAGTTTGGGCCAATTGGAGGTGCTGGTTATGCCTCTGTGAAAACGTATTTAAGAAAAACTCAAAGCAAGGCAGATGCGCACTTCTTTGTAGTTGGAGGAGGAGGAGGTAGAGGTGAAAATATGTAGATGGAAAACAGCATGGATGACGCCAAGGTCAGTGAAGACGGTGGGGGAGGAGGTGCCGGAGCTGAAATTCTCTGCTAGCCACGGTGAAGGCCATGGGGGCAGGAGGTCCCCCTGCAGCCCATGGAGTCCACAGGAGTGCAGAAATCAACCCACAGCCCACTCCAGAGGAGCAGGTGGATGCCTGGAAAAGACTGTGAACCAGTAGGAGTCTCATCTAAGAGTTAAAACTGCAAAAGGCCTTGACTGAGAGAGAAAGGCCTTTTCCTTGCTCCTGGGATGGAAGCAGCCTGGCCTCGGCTCGGGAGAATCTGCACAGCACCCTATGGACAAAAGAAATCACGTTGCAGCAGAATTCGGGCGGGATGTTGCTCGTGAAATTGGACCCACACCAAAGAAGTCCCCAGAGGACTGTCTCTCGTGGGGAAGACTCCCGGCTAAGTAGAGAAACCCCTCTCCCTGATTGGACTGACCAGAGAACCCCTCAACCTGCCCCCTGTCTGTGTTGCCAGTTTGGAAAGAGAGAAGGGGGGGGTGAGTGCAGAGATTGCTTCTTAAAAGGGTGGGGGTGAGAGCAGGAGAACTGTCTTGAGAGAGAGAGAGATAAGTAGAAACAAAAAGTATTTGTAGTGGAGGAATTGTAGTGATGAACAGATTTAAGAACCTGCTCTGTGGACTGAAAAAAATACCCCACACTCTGCCCCTACCTGAGTTTGTTGGTTATAAAAGAGGAAAGGGGGTGAATACTACAGGTTCGTAAGGGGGGGAGGGGGGGGGAGTGAACAAAACAATGTATGAAAAGTGTATTTTCGCCTTGCATTTATCCTCCAATTCTGTTAGGTAATTAAATCCCTTTTTTGCAACTTTAAGCTTAGAGCCTGTTTGCCCTTTTTGCCTTTTTCTGTGCGTCCTCCTACCAACCAGTGTCCTATCTCAGGTGACTCATGAGATTGGTGTGTTTTATTTTTAAGGGTTTTTTTTCTGTAGCAAGAGAGAGTCGAGGTGCCTGGCATTTAGTCAGGGTCAAACCTTGACACTAGGTATTTTTCCTGATGCCTTTACTAAAAGGAGAGTTTGAAAAAAAAATGTCCAAACAACAAAAACCAAAGACCTCACACCCAAGCTCTTATCTCCTTCTACAATTTGGGGATTTTTGTTTCTCTCAATGCAGCATTAAAGTAAGAAGAGTGTTTTTCCAGTGCCAGATTAGACTAATAATACTCACTTTCTAAATAATTTTTTAAATGGCTACTCTTTATTCTTCATTTGGGCTAATATGCAAGCAAATACTTTCAATAGTTGAGGTAAATAAACATGCCATGTGAAACCATTCTGCTAATTAAATAGCTAGGAGAAGAAAGGAAATTTATAAACAAACACTCTGAATATCTGAAGTATTAAGAAAAAAGGTCTAGGCTTATCACATAAACAGAGTGGGTGCTTGGTAGATCTTCTTAGTACAAAATCTCACATAATTGGCACGTTCTGACATGGTGCAAGTCACTAAAATGGCACACTTCAACCAAGAAATAAGTACCCATTCCATGTGACTTCTACTTTCATAAGTAGATTAATCTTTATCATAAGATTAAATCTATAACAGACTGTTAACACAATCTACTTGAACCTTTTACCTGTATTTCCACCCAAGTAAAAGTGAGCTTATAGATAGAATGATGCCATTTCCTGTCATCAATACAGAAAATTCTCCCCAGCAGCAGCAGCTCTCATATTTCAGAGATCCATAAATAAAGTAGGTAGTGTGAGTGCAAAGAATTAATATTTCCAGGAACATTTACTAAGACATTCTTATGTACACCTCTACTGGCATGATATTGAAAGCTGTAACCTAATAGATTGGAGTATACAAATTCTTCACTAAACAGGGAATGGCAGTACAGAATAACTCTGAATACCAGAGCTTAATGGTGATCACAACTGTGATTTAATTGTAAAAAAACCAGATACAAATCATGCCAAATTAACTCAGTCCTGCACTAAAGCAGGAGGTTGAGGGGGCTATAATTTCAGTGATACCACATTGAATTCAGGGCTGGCTTCAGAGGTGAAAGAAAAACAAGATCATATAAACACCTAAAGGCTATGATGACAGCAGTAAGACTAACTGCATTCCTCAAGACAGGTGGGGAGGAGCATGTTAAAGATAGGGAATAGCTGAGGTATTGTCATGGTTTAGGAATGGTATTCTCCAGTTTAGTGCTCCCACTGAAACCATGCACTGCTTGATCACTCGCCCTCTCTCCCTTCCTCTTCTCTGTGGCAGGATGGAGAGCAGAATTGGAGGCACAAAAGGTAAAGATCACACGTTGAGATAAGAACAATTTACTGGAAACAGCAATAAGATAAGAAAACAAACAGTGACAGTGACAAATACTAATGATAGAGGGTGCAAAAGAGAGGCCAACAATTCACACAGAAACAACAATGCCCAACTTTTCCCTCCACCAGACTGTGCTGACCTTGCAGGGACTCATTCCCCCAGGAAGTTCCCCTTCCCCACATCCCCAGCAATTATGTGAGGTGGTAGAGAATTACCTCCAGGTCCTAGCCATGCCCCCTTTTGGCTACTGCAAAAATTAACCCTGTCCTGGCCAGAACCAGGACAGCTATGAATCAATATGATTTTGTTCACTTGATATTTATGAAACTATTTTACTTCCAGGAAGCAAGCCTGGCATTAATACAGAGTTTTCAAAAATATGGGGTCCTAGCCTTTAAACAAACACACAAGCCTGTTACACAAACTTCTCCAGAAGAAAAGCACCACTGGCTTTCCATCTACATGATATAAATTTGCTCCCAATGATTTCAATTTTTCCTCCTTGCAACATTCTTTTCAGGAATATATACCAATATTATATTATAATATATACCAATACCAATATTATATTGGTAATATGCACCTGCTCAAAACTGATAGAAATTAAATTATTTGCCCAACAGCTGAAAGAATTGAAGTCAGCTCTCACTGGTCATCCTTCTTCTGGCATCACTGGTTTTGTACTGATCGCATCAATTATTTATGAAATTAACCTAATTTTTTTTGTGATAAACAGGTATTTACAGTCTACCTTGCAAAAAGAGCATGAGTAAAAAGAGGCAGGCTCATCCTGAAATTAACTGTAATAAAGTATTACCTGTTAAACAGAGAACTGTGAAAGATAAAACCAATACATATTTTAAAAAGCAACAATACAAAGCAAAACAAACAAAAAAAACCATCTCAAAGAACATCAGAGTTCCACAGATGGAAAGAATTCCCTAGTCCAACAACACTCTAGTTAAATTTTAAAAACAACCTTTCCTTTTAATGTTTAGTAGATGGATTAGTATTTAACAGGGAAAACAAGAAAAATACTGTATTCTAGTACGGTCTACAACAACTAGGAGAAAAAGGCCTGAAGCAGCATTAGATGTGCAATTGTACAGTCTCCATGGGATATTCACGCCCATCATTAGAAAAGTAAGTTGTTTGATTTTATTCAGCCAGCAAAGTGACTAATGCAGACAAAAGCTGATACTGACAATGAAAGTAGACATTACCTGTTCCCAGTTGAGATAAGCACTTAAACAGGCCAGCATCTCATTGCTTGCACTCTGCCTGACAACTAGTTGCATAGCTTTGTTAATTGCACCTTGGAAGACAAATATGTCAGACCAGACATTCGTGATAAATAAAATCAATTTTTCTGAGTCTGGAAAGTCTATGGAAAAAAAAGAAATAACAAAGTAAACTTCTAATATTTAAAAACAACAAAAATGTATATTCAAGCATTAAAAGCTAGTACAGTCAGCAAGGTCACTAGGAAAGAAGGCACAGAAGTCACACCACAACTGCAGCCTAAGGAGGGGGAGTCATACTAGCACATCTCAGTCCTGACACTAAATAA
>VZRM01000351.1:579-45990 GCA_013397955.1 Grantiella picta | reverse complement strand
AAAAAAAAAAATCCAAGGAAAAAACAAACAAGAAGCACCAGAAAAACCCCAATAAAATTTAAGCCACCTCCGCCATGGTAATTTCAGTCCCTATCCCTTCATCTTTCTTCCTGCACTTTAGTTCACTAAGGAGAGTGGTCTTGGGAGCATTGAAACTGGATTCTTTTAAGATTAAATTAAACTGGAAGATGCACTCCAACAACTTACCTAACACATTCCAGTCACAAATAAGCACTCTGATCACTGGACCAAACTAGAACTAGTCTAATGAAAAGAAAAATCCACAATACTTGCTAATACCTTGCACCCACACATCTGTGAAATATATATATATATATATATATATCTATATATATATATCAAAGCCTGCAAAGAACTTTAATACAATTCCAAACTGATATTGCTTAGCAGTTTTCCCACACTTTGTCAGAGAAATTACGTACAATGCAAGTTTTAAGTGAGCATGTATGCATGCTAGTATTTGTACTTCACAAATTGTAAAAATTTGTGCTATTACCATATAACTGAAGAATCCTCATTCATTAAAATAATTCAGAGCAAGTATCTGACAACCATCAGTAAGAGAGGACACAGTTCCAGGCCATCAATGGGAAGCCAATAGACCCTTCTGAATAGCAAACCATAGAGCTTTAAGGCAAGATAAAACATGTGTGTAGACTGTAAGCAATAACAAATACACTGGAATGAGTAAAAAAGTAGAGATTACTTTCATGCATGAAATGCAATACTGAAATACATATCCCTAGAACATTATACAAAAAAATGAAATCTGAAAAGCTTCCTTCCCTCTTCACTGCAGCATAACTTCTACATTTTTTGAAAGATCTTAAGAACTAGAAAGTATATCAAAATACATGAAATCAAGAAGTTTTAATGAGTATAAAGGATTTGGACTTCAATGAAGTGTCTTGGGTGGACCTTCTACTCTGAAGCTGCTTGTGAAGAACTAACTTTTCTCTATTAGAACACAGACTGTTGGTGAACTAGAATTATTGACATATTGCAACTTGAATTGCCTGCCCAGGAATTTGAAACACTTCACTCAATGATGCGTAAGAGTTCAAAGGGCATCAAATAAAGAAAAGCTAAAAAAAAGGAAAAAAGGGAGGGAACAGAGGAGGGGTAAAAGGAAAAAAAAAATTAATCACTACCGACTCAATTAAAATAAGAAAATACTAATAGGCTAAAAAGACAAAATTCCCAGAAATCATATTGTCATTTTGGAGATGGTGGGGCAAAAATTAAAGCACAGAGGATCCTAAATGAAGTATTTCTTTGGAAAAATAACAGATGACTAAGAGTCCAGGTCACCACAAAACCACAGCACAAATATGGAGGAACAGTGAGAAAGGGAATTTCTTCCGGAACAGTCTATACTTCTGCATTACAGGAAAAGGTTCTAAGGAAAACAACCCTTTAACAGAATTTCTGTTTGCTCTAACAAACTTAATAACTCTGGCACACTACAGTAAAGACACGCAGCATATTTAAGATATAACACCACTAAGCCACACTATACCTTCTTTAAGTAGGCTATAGCAGAAAAGGCGAGCTCTTTCCAAATCTCCCAACTGTCGACAAATGCCTGCATAGACTCGACACAGAGCCTGACTGAAATTGTAATTTGTGGTGTTTTTCTGAGCCTTCAGCTTATGGAGAATAGCATCCAGCAAGGACTCTGCTAAATGCTGTAAGACACAAAAGATATTGTTAGACTATTATATACTTAAGAATACTTGACAACATTTTAGTACTATGACAAGTAAAAAGAACTACTATCATGTTTGCAAGAATACTGTTTGCATACATATAAAAATGCAGGAAAGTAAATCAGAGTCAATCAGTGAAAGAAAAAAAGAGGGAGCAGCAGGCTACTTCCCAAAATAAACATGCCATAAAACAAATTAAGAACGGGGATACTATTCTTTATGTGATGAAAAACAATCTTCCTCAAAGAACAAGGAGAAGAATAATGACAGGTAAAAGGAATGAGAGAAATAATGACAGGTAGAGTAATGTAAATAACATAATCAGAGCAAATGTAAGCACCCTGAATTAGCTACTCCAAAGATGCCACAGAAAGACAAACAGCCCATTGCCCAGGTGTGAGATTTACTAAATAAGTTAACAGCAGTCTTTCCCCAGATCACTGTACACACTGCAGAAGATGAGAAGGAGATGTTTCTGCCTATAGTAACATGGGACTCAATATGAGATGCAAGGAAAAAGAATATTGGGATTGCGCATGACTTACTGGGAATGTTCAGAGGGAGAGCTAGAAGTGGGGAGTAGAATGAGAAGTTTAGGAGCCAGGTGCTGGAGAGTACAGTTCAGACAGAGTACTTGTGGACGACAGGGAGTCTGAGGTCTAAACCAGCTACCTGAAAGACCAGGAATGAGGACCAGATGCAGGTCTGGACCAGCTGCTGGAGGAATAGGAGTATGCTTCTGTGTCTGTAAGTTTGTCAGTGCACGAGACAAGTGGGAAGAACATCAGTTATATTGGTTATACTGAGTGCCTACTGTTAGCAACTGGAGGAATCCATATTGTCTATACATATACGTATGTATTTTCCACTACCAGGATTTCAATCGGATTAGCCAGAGAAGGGAGTAAGAGTAGGCACATATGGTGTGCATGTCTCTCTGCATGGAGTATGTACTTGGCCTTGCTACTGGCTGGACCTGGAAACATAAAGCTGTGACAGGCTTGCTTCTGTGAAGTTACCAGACTTGACAACTCCTAACAAAGATGACCTGAGATCTTGGTAGTAACTTCTGAGGAGAACTTATTTACATACAAGGACTGTATCAGGACAAAATGCTGCCAATGTATCAGCTGGTGATTCGCTCTGCTGTAGACTACAAATTATCTATGAGAAAGATGGCAATTGAAGTGAAATCTTTTAACAATGATGCTAAGGAAATTCTGAGAAATAACATAAGGAAAGATTTTTCCAATAAAATTAATTCTAGTAACCTGATGTAGAATAATAAAGGTAAACACAGAATGAAATTATATGTCAGTACATACAATCAAGTTTATATTTTTTAATTTAAAAAAAATAGTGTCATTTTGGAGGAACTCCTACAACTGTTAATACTATCCACTACAAAAAATGCTGCAAAAATAAAGTGGTCAATGCATACATCTGAAAAGCGTATGTATTTATAAATGCAGTTTTGCATTTTGGACACCACTGAACAGTAATTTCTAGTGTAGTTCTGTATTTTAGATGTCTAATAACCTTTTAAGACTACACTTTGGCACTGCAGATTGCCAGAACAATTGAGAATCCAAATACTACAAACTTATATTCTTTCCATCTGCACATAAGTGATTATTAAACATAAAATTTAAAATTATGCTATTTACCTTGTTTCTCATACCAAATTCATAGACAACTTCTCTCTCTTCATCTCTCATTACTGGAACTTTTGAGATACTGCCAACATACACATGACCTTTAATAACTGGTAACAAGTCAAAACAGGATTCAGCAACTTTCTTTAATGCCAAAGAAACTTTCTGGTAGTCAGGATCCTTCTTCACCAGTAATGATTCTTCTAAGTTGGAACTGCATGATGAATCACTGATTTTGCAGCTTTTACCATGGAAAGCCTCCTGCATTTCAGAGATGGTATTTTTAGTATTTCTGACAGCAGCAGTATCACTCGGCTCCATCCTTGGCGGTTCACTGTCCAACTTTAGTCTCTTGGCACTTCTTGGCATAGATACCTGCAGTAGTGTCCTTTTTTCCAGATGATTTGATGACCTTGAAAACAACTGCTGATTTTGCACATCTTTGTCTTCATCTTTACTACTACCAGATTTCAAATCACTCCCAGCTTTAACAAAAGCAGTTGATGTAGATGCAATTGCTTTGAATTCACCTATTTGAGACACAGGTCCTGGCAAATTTTGGCTGTCTGAAAAAGCGCATCGGTTAAGCTGAATATTGCCTTTCAGAATGTTTAGTGTCCTTGCCCTTGCAGACAGCTCTGGATACATAATGTCCAATATTTTCACAGAGTTCTCCTGAGGAGCACCTGGACCAGCACTGACAGCTGCAAAGAGAGGAAATCTTCCTGGAACAGGAAGTGCATGCTTTGGAATAGAAGTACAAAATTTCAGAGGTGAGGAGCAAATCCTTCTACCTACTGCCATTTCTGAGGGCGAGGGAGGAGAAAATAAAAGAGCAGATTTTGCTGCTGGAGTATCTGCTAATGGAGACATGAGAGGAAAAACAGGAGTTTCGTGTAGTGGGGATATCAGGTCATCAAGAGGGGAAAGCAAAGAGGATTGACCTGTAGAAGACATTACTGGGGACACAGTACAGGCAGTTTTTGGAGGAGTAGCAATCAGAGGCAGTAGCAAGGGGGGCAGAGGAGGACCTATTTCTTGCCTAATTATATTTATCATCTCAGATGAGCATTTTGTTGGCACAGAGCTATCAGCATTTGCAAGAACTGGCTCAGTAACTTTGAGAGTCTTTGTTTTCCTTTTACCTTCAAACAGTCTCTTTGACAGCTTGGTATGCACTACTTGGGCAGATGTCTTGGTAGAAACAGTCAAGTTTTCAGAAGATTCTTGCTCTTTGCCCTTCAATTTATTGCTCTTTTTGAGAGCACAAGGCTCTGATTCCACCATACATAACTTCTCAAATACTGTCTTTTGTGGTTCAGAGAGCTGCCCAACTGGTTGACAATTGCACCTTACATCAGAGAGGGCTGGATTTGGAAAATACTTGAGTAAAATTTCTCTTCTACCACTATCTATGATAACATCAGTGCTGCTTTCTCCTATGTTGCAAGCAGTGTAAGTTTGATTATTATTATTATTACTATATTCTTCAAACACTGAGACCCCCATATCAATACTGTGTAATAGACTTTGTTCCCCATTTGACTCAAGTTTTGCAGAATCATTTCCTTCTACAAAACTGCCAAGTGCTAACATTCTTGTATTTAATTTACTGGTTTTTACAGTCAGCCTGCAATTTTCTGAGAATCTGCTTAACATCTTGCATAGTGGTAACCTACTTTTTGAAGCATTTGGCATCACAGGGCTTTCTTTTGATGTTCCAGGTTTTAACAGACTTTCCTCACTGTGACTGATGCATCCAGCTATGTTAGATTCCACCATGAGCTCATTAGCGCTCTCAGTATTTTCAGAGGTTACTAATATACATTCCCTTTTCCAAGAGGCTGAGTCTTCAGGATGACACTCCCCAGTCACATTTGACCACTCATTTGCAGTATCACCAGAGCTGTTTGGTTTACAGTCTGTATCCACATCCACAACAGTGCCTGCTTTTAGATGACTAACTGTGAAAACATTTCCTGGGTGCATCATTGAATGAAGCTCACATATTTGGCAATCAGTATCAACAATTGCACCAGTGTCCAGAGCATCCACTGAAATTCTCCTGGAAGCTCTCAGTTCCTTTCTAAACATGGGAACACATTCAGAACACTTCACATACGTAACTTCTTGTATAGAACAGTCTTTCTCTTCAGAGTCATTGCTCTGCTCTGGCATAACAAAATCACTTTTACACCTTATTAGGGCACTTTTTCCAGAACCCTCAAAACTATTCAGTTCTTTACTCTCTCCCTCACCTGTTAGTGAACCAGTTCTAGAAGGACCTGTTCTAACCTTCCATGTAGAAGTCCTGCATTCAGATTCTTGACAATCAAACTTTTTGATGAGAAAAGCATTCTTCTTATAAGAATTTGCATACATGATCTGTGATTTAACAGATGACAGAGCTTCTTTATCTACTTGTTGCTCTTTATTTGAAGTTTTTACTTCATTTTTGTTTACATATTCTCTCTCAGGGCAGCCCAGTTCTTTGCCCATGTTGACTTTTTCAGCAGACAGAATCTCTGCACCCTCTCCTAAGTTTTCTGAAGAACAATTAAATGTACTGCTCGTAATAGAATTTGTATGCCCCTTCTTTTCCCAAGCAGAGGAAAAAGCAGCCTTTCCTGTGAAATTAGTTTTGAGGACACCAACAACTTTCTGAAGACTAAAATTTAGATCAGGAGGTCTTGTGGATTCCAAGCCAATTCCCACTTGCACAGGAGAATTGGTTTCCTCATTATTTATACAGTATTTCTCCAAGTCCTTTTGAGTAAAAAAAGCCAAGTCACTTCTATAATCCATTTCTGAAGCAGGCTGGCAGATCTCTGAAATATTATTTTTATTCACAATATCCTTTTCCCACTTCAATGAACTGGAACAAGTCTCAGTCACCAATTCCTTGCTTTGTTTATTTAATTTTCCTTCTATTTCATCAAATTTAACATTCTCAGTTACTGAGAGCTGATTCAGAGATTTTGCAAACTGTTCCTGAGAAGTAGGATTACTTTCTATCAAGACAGATTCAATACTATCCCCTCTTGCTAACAGCTCACTGCTTTCCCCTCCAAAATCTTCTGGATTAACTTTGACTTCAATCTCTTGAGATTCAAACACTCTAAAGTTTTGAGATTTGGACTGCTCACATTCTAACGTATTACATAAGTGTTCAGATAGTTTTACTTCACCTTTCACTTCTGTAAGATCTAACACAGAGGATTCACACTTAGCTACACTGCTTTCTGCATCAATAATGCATGCTGTCTTTGGAAGTGCAAGTATATTTTCAAAGTTTGACTTCTTTTGAAATAAATTACTACCATTTTCCTCCTGATGTGGTTCAATTTGTAAATATACCCCCTCCTTTATATCTATTAATTTGATATTTTCTGCACTATGGAGTAGCTCTGACAACTGAGCTATTTCTAGAACACTTCCTCCGTTAAATTTCATAGCTAGTTCAATAGTTGGAGCTCTGGTTATATTCATGTTTTCAATTTTGAGCTGTTCATCTTTTGGAAAGACTGACAATAAATTTCTGACTCCTTCAACAGCAGATACAGGTAAGTAATGCCTAGAAACTTTAACAGTCTCTGGTTCACATACTCTGTTCACTTTATCTTTTGTTTGCATATGTTGTTTCTCCAGAAGGTCTTCACTGTCATGTTTTATTTCAGAGCCCTGAGACTGTGCAGAGATCTCAATAGCTCTAGCCATATTAGTTAATTTGATTACATTTTTTGAGTTATTTTCAACCACTTCATTTTCTATCAACATATCAGATTTTTCCTCAGAATCTTCACTTTGAAGCACAATGCATTGCTCAGATAGAAAATGAGTAATACTTTGTGGAACAGATGCTTCTCTGGGAGTTTCTCTCTGTCCTAATAATCTACCTCTCTCTGCTTTCACTAATTCACCACATTTTTCATGTGTACCCTCATTATCAACAGCTCTAATTAAGGTTATCTTCTCCTCTGTTTGCTCTACCACACTACATTTTTCTATCTGATTCTGAGGCTTGAAACTTTGTAACATAAAATCTACTGAACAATCTGCCTCTTCACTGTGCACATCATCTCCTTTCTGCTCTTCCATGTCTTCTGGTTCATGTGCTGTTGCTCCAGTTAGTTCTCTGTTCTCAGTTTCCATATCCTCAGGATTCTCCTTCAAACAGTCTTTGTTAGGTTCCATATTTGTAATTAAAGTAGCACACTTTCTTTCAGCATCTCTCTCTTCCTTGCTTGACATCTTTGGACTGATATGAATATTCTTTTCATTCCAACTCAGATTAGGTGAGATTTCTGCATCAAAACCATGCTCACATGACTTGCTCTGTCTGTTACACTCATCACTGGGGCTGATTACATTACAACTCAGAGGCTGAAGTTGGTCTTCTTGTAAAATATTCTCCACCGCATAAGTACTGCAATCATCTTCTTCATCACTGGAACCTGTGACTTCTCCAAATAACATATCCTTCAATCAAAAAAACCAAAGTTAATATTATTAACCCTGGTATCAGTGTTAAGATCTACTTCTCTAAACAAGTACACTTAAGGCTCTGACATGCAGTGGTTTTTAGAGATTAAGGCTGACCAACAAAATTACAACTTTCTCCATCATTGTTCTTCACAGCAAATGAAAGTACTTCTGTAGAAAGTAAGAGACTTCTTTATCTACTTACTTGCATTCTAAGATTACTGGAAGAGTTTTGACTAGCATTTGACTTACAAGCTCTGGAATTTTGCTATGAAAGCCATGCTTATACTGAACATGAATTAGAACTGTAAATCTGAACCACTGGGAAATTATGACAGCAACTTGAGACATAAGTGACTGTGTACTGGTTTTGGCTAGGATAGTTTATTTTTTTCACAGTAGCTACTGTGGGGCTATGTTTTGGATTTGTGCTGAAAACAGTGTTAATAATATAGAGATGTTTTCATTACTGCTGAGTGGTGCTTGCACAGCATCAAAGCCTTTTCTGCTTCTCCTAGTGCCACACTGGTGAGGGTGCTGGGGATGCATGGGAAGCTGGGAGGAGACACAATTGGGGCAGCTGACTCCAACTGATCAAAGAGATATCCCATACCATTACGGCATCACGCTGAGTACATAGAGGGAAAGAAGGAAAGGTGGGATGTTTGGAGTGATGACATTTATCTTTCCAAGTCACCATCATGTGTGATGGAGCCCTGTTGACCTGCCTGCTCATGTGAAAGAGTGAATTATTTCCTTGTTCTGCTTTGCTTTCATGCAGAGCTTTTCCTATTAAACTGTCTTTATCTCAACCCACATATTTTCTCACTTTTACTCTTCCGATTTTCCCCAGGATCCTACTGGTGGGGAAACGAGCAAGTAGATGTGTGGAATTTACCTGTTGATCGGGGTTAAACCATGATATGTATTACTCCTGAAAATTATGTTTTTGCTCCCGTCCACAGGCAGTATGCTACAAGGTAAAAAAGGTATCCATATGGATCTAAACACAGAGATCCTTTCAGTGCATGAGTAACTAATACTGACACTAAAGGAAAAAAAAAGCTCAGGAATATAAAATCATTGTTTCTTCAGTAATTTTAAGACCAAGTTAAGTGCCAAGGCAGATGCATCCTGAAACTCACCTGTGTAGTCAGTGGTGAAAGCTGTACTGGAGAAAGTAGAGCAGGAAGAGGCCTGGCCCAATTCAGTATATCCGTCACATTTCCACCTGGGTCCCCCTGCTCCTGATCGGAGTAGTCTGAATTGCTGTGTTCTTTGCCTGTCTGTATTATCACATCTACAGTTTTGTCCTCACCACTGTGCAGATATTCTCCAGTAGTCCTGTTCTCAACACAGTCATCTCCAAAAGGCTCAATACTTGTTTGAATCACCATTGCTGTTACAGAATTTTGCTTTACAGCACTTTCCACTGAAGAACACCAAGGTAGTGTTTTGCCATCATGCTTCCTGATCTTTTGGTGGATTTGTACAGTGTCTAAGACAGAAAAATATGGTTAAGAATTTTCTCTCTCCCATTTTTATCTACAGAGGTAATACATAATAGTAATAAAAACATAATATCATATTTTCAAGTGATGTTTCTACAGAAGACCTTAATGTCATTTTCAGAAATACTTTCCTTACAGAGATGAGATGTTGGTATTCACAAACAATTATATTTTCATGAAAAAGGCATACATGTGTGCAAAGAGCTTCTCCCCAGAGACCTTCTGCATTGGATCATTAAAACATTCCCAATTTTTCTTATCAGCAATGGCCATTCTTTGTAGAATTGAAGGTCCGTATGTTTTATTTCAGTCTTTGCTCAGTAACTCATGGCTATGAAAAGCAGGACAACCATGCACATTCCCCACTCAGGCTGTAATTCTCAGCCTAAAACAACCTGCAGGTTTGAGCCACCAGCTGTACTTGAAGGCCAGTTACAATTATACCCTGCCATAACACAGCAAGGGAGCTCTTAGCTACATTTCTAGTTTATTATTTAATATGCATATGCTTTTAAATTATTTATTCTTTAAATTTAAATATTGAGTCTAATTATACAAGATTTTGTCTTTAATTATATGATTCAGTCAAAGCTGAACCCTTAATAAAAAAAGCCCCACAACGTACCTATGCACAAAGGAGTCTGAACCACTAAGACAAAGACACTGAGCAGCTGACAACCCTTCCAAGATGTCAACTATACAGTTTTACACAGTTATTCTAACAAGAAGAAAGCATGTCCAAATGCTCTGTGCGATTCTTTGCATTGTACTTCTGTTTTGTTACTTTTCAAATCACAGTTTTTACTATTACACAGTAACTCATTTCTTATGCAGACAAAACACATTCACCCAGCAAAGTGAAGACAAATAATTTAAAGTTTAAAGGCAAATAATTCAAATCTATTATAACTGTGCTAAATAATTCTAAAAGGGAAAAGATGGCCCATTTTCCTGAAATTTAAATTCTATGATTTTACAAAATGAAAATATTACCTCCAATAAGACAGTAGAAATCAAAAATCACAAAACCCCATTGTGCCACATGGAACTAAAACCTACTCTGTAGTATGCGGAATTCTTATATGATATGGTATGTGTGATCTTATTTAGAGTATTCACAAACACTACTGGACACAAAATCAGCAGTATTCAAGGAAGAGATTAAGCCTATTCTGTGTACACATGTGTACCATCTGCAGTGAATAACTTGGATCTTTGGCTAAATTTTGCCTTAAACAGGCGCGTATAGATTTAAAGGAGAAACTGCTGTTAAGCAATGCAGAGGCAGGGTAGGGTTTTTTTATGCTAGTTTCTCTCTCGCACCATGAGCCACTGTAAAGCTGCAAAACTCTGAAAGTTTAATCAGAACCTTTGCTCAGAAACTTTGTCTAGGCACACCCAAACACACACTCACACACCCCTGCTTGACATTGCCAGACTTCCAGGATCTTCTAGAAAGAAGATTGTACATGTCCAGAATTCCTCCTGGAGGAGGTACTGGTTGTTTACCGAAGAATGAGGGTTATGAAAAATTTTTGATGCTTATGCAGGCTTCCACCTCCGACAGACTCAGACTGTGTATTACAACCACAGACCAGGATCACCCACACATCACTAGAGCCACAGGTGGTGGTTATTTTTATCTTTTCTCAATTTTTTCTTTCCAGTTTTCCCCTCTTATAGTGATCATACACTTCCAAACAGCTACACACCCCTTTCCAATCATGGCTCCAAAGCAGTTCTAATAAAATTTGTTGTTATATTGATTATTTAGCATTTTTCTACTTTAATCCGCTCCAAGGGATCCTTTAGCAACAAACCTGGTTGCCTTGCCTCGGAGGCAGGTCACAACACCATCCCACAGTAAAAAGAACAGCACATGCACAAAATGGCTTTGAGCAGGGGATGTATTAATTGAATTGGCACAACTTGCATTCTGTTAGAAAAATAAATTTTTAAAAATTGCGTGCTTCATTACTGCTTTCTGTGTTAACCCACTACTAGAACTTGTACAGATATTCCTGAAGCAACATCAATGGTAGTATCATATTAAAAAATATTAATTTAACTAGATAGGTCAAAATAACCTCCTCAGTGATCAAAAACTTTTAAGCATATTCTGATATGTCGGCTCCACTAAGAGCAAATTAGAAAAATTGATTAATAACCCTATTTCAAGGCTCCATCTCAGTCACTTCATGTAGCAACTCCACGCAAAAACCTCAGTTGCCGCACTGGACATCAGGAGGAGGGAGAAACTAACCAGCCTGAAGGGCCCTGGCACATAATTTTCCCTAAAGATAAGTAAGCTTTGCCATCTCCTTTACATCTTGTAAGTATTAAGATCATACATTTTATGGTTTTACACAGCTACAGTCACATAGAGCTTCTGGGATGTTCTAAATATTCTCAGGAAAAACCTACATTCTTTCTACTATTTGAGTTCCATTAGATGATCCAAGGGAAAAGGAGATCTTTGACAAGACGAAACAAAGGAAAAGAGGAAAATTATGAAGTTGTTTTTCTCTCATATTTTTTTCATGCTGTTTTGCGCCAAACATTTCAAAGCTCAGAATGTTCCCCACACTGAAGTGGGCAGCAGCACAGTTACATATTTTGCCACTATAAGAACTCCAATTAGATAATTAGGAAGTTTATTTTTCACAGTGAACTACACAGTAGTAGTAAGTTATTAGGAACTTCAGATCCTGTACTCTCAAAATCAGTCATGCACCTACATCAAGTACAAGAATATTGATACAGATCACCCATTTAAAAGTTTCCTCTGAAAAATGGATCAAAGCTATAATTTCTAATTAACTAAGAGATTTCTCTACTCATCCCTTTCCAACCCAGTCCCTGATAACTGAATTTCTTTAGGAACGAGATACTTTCCTCATAGTTACCCATTTACCTGTAGGAAGAGTTGTCATAGCAATTTTAAAGACTCAGCATAAATAAGTTTCCTTCTTGGAAGAGTCAACTCTTTGGCACCTTGCCCTGAACCTCAGGTCCAGGAAAAGCCCTACTAATACTGAGCCCATCTCATTGGAAGAATGCTCTCAAAGATCATATTTCACAGATAAATTCTACTTCATCCAGGGAATTGCACTCTTGTTCTTCATGTCACTCAGTGAAATGATTAAGTTCTCTCCTGAAATCTGCAACCTGGAATCTAGTTCATGTAGCTTCAAACTCTTACATTGCTGCCTTCTCTCACTTCAGAGTAATCTTAATCTTCTCTCAGATCTGAAAACACCATCAAAATCTATCACATACTACTTGAAATACCTTCTTGAAGCAGAGTGGCAAAAGAAGCAGATTAAATAATTTTACAACTCAAAACTTTCCTCATGATTGTCCACATTCCAAGGCAGTTCACTGTTGCAAGTTGTCCTCCCCTCACTGCAAGCAACAAAGCAACTTTTTGAAACAAGTCTTGTGTTTTTTTCCTCTCAAGAAGGACCAAATTAAGATGTGATATTTTATAAAAGTAATAAATATAGCGACAGAACCTCATCTGATTTACAGCAAAACCTCATCACTATCAGCACAGTGACTGCAGATGCCTGGCAGTAGCAACCACACACTTCTCAAAACAAACAGCATTGTTTCTCTGAGAAAAAAATTCCACCACAGAAATTTTTTATTTCCCTGACAACAAGGCAGAATTTTCAACCTGTTTCCAATTATGTGAATTTCAGGATGCTTTATAGGCTAGCTATGCATTGAAGCTACAGACAATATTCTGCTTTCTGAGACAACAAATCCACACATCCCATGATATGAAACCAAGAACTATGATGAATACTGCATAGCCAAAACTAAACATGCAATGCTACACTATGTTGTATCTCAAAGGGTTATCTTGAGAGATTTTCATATGGTCTTACAGACAGAAAACAGGTCTGCTTCTCAAAGCAATCACATTCTATGGACTTTAATCTCAAGACCATAGAACGCACATATCCCTAGGGATTCAGTCTCATCTTTGTGTTTTACATATAATATCACTGTGTTGTATCTCATTTCATCTGGTATTAAAGCAGACAACTCCAGTGTGTGCTCCTTTCTATCTCTACTTTTAAGATCTACATGCAGCTTCTCCCCTATCCTGTGTCCCCAGACAAAAAAGATGAGCAGGTAAGATGGGTATAGCTCAGTAGTAAGCCAAATTTAGCTCAGAACTCAGTTACAGAATACCACTTGAAGAGCCTTGGCTCCTCACAGACAGTCTTAGCGTTTTCCTTCAGCTCATCTCACCATAACATACGGATAGAGCACGTTAGAGAACCCAAATTACCAAAATATTCAGCATCCGGCTGCAAGATTCTTCAAATGCTTCTTCACGTGTTTATTCACAATTTAGGTGGTTTTATGCCCAAAAAATATGAGACAAAGTTTTCCAAAGACTAAAAAACCATCAATGTCTTATTAACCTTAGATTATGGACTAATGTTACTGGTCTGATGGTCAGATGCAAGTATCATCAACTTTATTACTAGTAGATTTGTAACAATACTACCAAATGTTTTTAAATTAAGTTTGGCAATCCCACATTATCCTATGAGGCTTTCACAACAGCACTTTTGGAAAGCCTCCGAAGTCTTCCAGTTTTCATATATGAACACATTCTTCAAGAAAACCATTCAAAGTGGTACCAACCTTAGCTGAACAGAGAAGGCACTGATCGTAATGCAAAGCTTTAGGTATTTTATACCACACTTGATTGTACTAAGAAATCTGCCATAAAAAGTATCTTTCTGAAAGGCTAGATCCAAGCAGACAGTTGAACTCACATTCTCTGGAAAATATACTACCATCAAGCTGATTTGCTCTCTAAGTTGAAACTATTTTAATATGGGACAAGAAATTAGGGCAAACTCATTAAGATCTTTTTTTTCCTAGAAGATTGCACCTGTAAACATAAGCACTTTGTTACTACAAATTCAAGATAATGGCCATTTTCATAAGAGGCTGAATAACAAGACGGCTGTTCTAGACTTGAAGAGGGAAAAAAACCAAACCAGTAACAGAATGAAAGATCTATTTCTATGAAATCTAACCACTCCAACAAAAGCATGTTCTAAGCTTAGAACTTTCTCCACACTGAAGCAGGCAGAAAGACTGGCTTGAAGAGACTGTTACAGATAACTTCTTCCTTTTATGAAAGTACTGTAGTTTCCTTGAGAAGATGTGAATAGGAAAGATGGGACAGGACTTCTGGAATCTAAAGCTCCTCTGTTAGTGGATGGCAACGGGATTACTCTGGAACCTGATACTGCTAAAATCACTTATATTTCAAACTCTTCAGTTTCTTGTGCTTGTTCTTGTCATTCAATTGACCCCTCATCAACATAATTCTGAATTGCAGACACAAGTGTCTAGCTCAATTTTGGAGTTGAAGCCATGTATCTGCTGCATTAAACTCGTGGAAGTAAGGTTGATTAACAGGTTCATGAGCTGGTGCTTATATTTTGGACCCTCTTAAGTGGATTCCACTGGAACACATCTGAAACCAGATTCATTGGGATCTACACTAGTAGCAAATATTCAGACTTAACAGGGTCTTTGAGAATTTTATCTTCAAAGCTCTTAGTGCAGCTGGCTACCTATCCCAGGAAATATCTCTACACCTTTAGTTACAGAAAAATCAAAGTAGTAGAGAAACTGAAAAAAACAATAAAGCTTAATAAAAACATTTCAGAGACACAACACAGAAATTAATGCACTTTCAAGTCCCCTATTACTCTTGACTGCAGAAAGAAAGTGGTATCTGCTACAAAAAGTTGAAGCAGTTCAAGTTTGCTGTGAATGTGCATGTGGATAACTACTCAGACGATTTTTTATTATTCTCTGAATATCACATTGCAATGAAAAAAATGGAGGTAACAGTTTCTTAAACTTTATAATTCAACTATGTTACCACGTATCTGTCTCAGACTAAAAAGAGCCCATCACTCACATTATATACTACAGAGTTCATAATGATACAATAATTGTGGCTTAAACATGAAATGAGTCTTGACTACCTACAAACAGTAAAAGAATCTGATTTCTTGACTGCAAAAGCAAGTAACAATAGCTTTTAATTAGAAGACAGCTCAAGTTTATTTACCCATTCAAATTAATATTTGAATTATTTTCAGATATCCTTATCACATGTATACCTGACCAGGCAATCACCAAGGCAAGTATTTAAGTCTTGGAACCTACCTTCTGTAACAGTTAGTCTTCTTTTCTCAGACCATTCCTTATCCCAAACAGAAGCTGAAAGAAAGTACCAATAGTGCCTTTTGATCAGAAAAGGAGAGAGCTTCAAGAAAATTTCAAGACTTTGCATGCCATTTTACCTAAGATAGGATCATTTTTCTCATTCTCTCTTTTTTCTGTTGCACTGTCAATGCACATCCAGAGTTCTTCTAACAAGAGCTTCACTCTTCCTGTTAAAATAAATTTCAAAAAATATTTATTTATTTAAAATAAATTGAGGAAATTGAACTAAGAATTAATGTTTATTTTAGTCAGAACACAGACGCGCCTACAACAAAATACAAAATATCCACAACAAAAATTAAGACAAGGCACAAGCTACAGTGAAAGACAAATGCTAGATGCCATTTAGGAAGTGCATCCTGTCCTGGCCATATCCACACAGCAGACTAAAGGAAGAGCTGCGGAATGCTTTAGCTTTTCCTTTTTCTAGGGAGTACTGCAAAAAGTTGTAGCAGCCCCCACAGTAAAACGTAAAAGCAGATTTGAATATAGCATTAATGAAATTAAATAGCCTTGTAAAACAAATCAAATTACATGAACACGAATCTGGGAGAAAATCTTCTAGGAAGATTTATATCACATTTATTCTCACTCAGTAATAAGTATCTTAGTCTTATCATGTATCCGAATTGATTATCAGGCCACAACATTAGGAGATTCTGTCTACAGTAATAACAGCACCGTTGCTAGGTGATGTCAAACAACCTAGTTTCAGAGATAGAAGGGCAGGTGGAGAGGGAAAAACAACCCAAAACCTCAGTAAAATACACAAGCACCTCATCTACTTATGCCAAAACTATCATTAGATCCAACAATCAGGAACTAAGACTGTGTTGCAGAGTAAGAAGGAAAAGAGGCTTGTGTGAGAGCAGAGCCGATGAAGTAGGCCCTTACAGGCCGCAACAGAACCCTGGGAAAGAGCTGTGAGAAATGTACCTGGGAAGTGCAGCTTTCCTTGAGCTCTGAGCTCTGTGCCCTTGAGCTCTGACGGAGTACCGTAAAGAATGTACTGGGGGGAACTTGCAATTAAGAAGAATGAGGGGGAACCCTAAAAGTGTGAGAATGGAATGCCAATAGAATGTAAATTGTAACCTGTGTGATTAACCAGTAGATTAGTGACCCATAAATAGAAGCATCGTAACAAGTATATAAACCGCGCACCCAATGAAATAAATGGAGCTTGCTTGCTTCCCTCGCTTCGACAAATGGTGACCCCAACGACGGAACTTAAGACCCTGCTCCGACGACGTGATTGCCTGAGGTGGGCGAGAACAGGAAAGCACTGGTTGCAGCGACCGGAGAGCAAAAGATTTACCCCTTGCTCCACAAGAGCCGATCCGAGCTTGGGCCAACTGAGAGGGACCCACCACCCGTGGGACTACACTCTAATAAGCTGTGCAGCGATTGTGGAATGAGAAGAGACACGCGGGGCAGCACAAGACGCAGGCAATGCGCTACTCTGATGCGACGACCAAGACGTTTTAGAACCAGCTGGATGAGAATGGAGAGAGAGGTAGCCCTGGACTTACTACAATGCTTTTTAGAAAAGCAAGGAATAGGCAAAAGTACCATGAGGCAATTGGCAGGACTAGTTGCTGTGGGAGAAGCTAAAGGGTTTTTTATAAACCCTAATATGGAAAGAGAGTGGCGAAGTTATGGTGACTGTTTGTTTGATGGACGGCTAGATGGAAATAAGACTGCAAAAAGGCTTAGCAAGGCATGGAGAAAAGTAATAAATTGCTTACAACGATATAAGGCAGAGAAAAAGATTGTGGGAGTGACAACAGGAACATTAGCAGGCGCGGGGGGTAGGGAAAAAATTCCAGGAATGATTACACCCGGTAATGGTTTTACAGGCTTACCCCCTGTGGGTTGCCATCTGGTCCTTGGCGTGCAGGGGACTCTCGCAGCCGCACAGCTGGGAGAGGCCCCCCGCTTGTGGGGGGGAACCATGGTTCTTCCTCACCGCCGCCACTGGCAGAGAGGCAGCGCTCACCACCGCTGCTGCTGGAGGCTGAGGAAGCACAGCCCTCAGCCCCCTCCTTCCGTGAGGGACACGGGAACGTTAAAGAATGTGGATCTGGCCCTGATGTGTTGTTAGAATCAATGCAGACTGCTCGAGAAGCTATACACAGGGTCCATACAGCACCACCTAAGCAGGAGAAAGATGAAACATTTGCTGGTTTCGTAGACAGGGCATCTGCTGCTATTGAAGCAGCTGATGTGCCTGATTGGATGAAGAGAGCATCGCTGCGTATTTTAGTTACATTATCTGGAGATGCCATCATTGAAACTATGCTAGAGCAGATAAGTAGGGTACCAGTGAGAGCTCAAGCTATGAAAGTAGAAGCTGTGAAAGCAATAGGTAAAGAAATAGCTCAAGCACAGGTACAGGCGTTTGCCGCCCTGAGCCCCCTCCAATCCAACAGCTCAGTGCCTGTACGGCAAAAGAACAGTGGAAGGTCACCTCGCTGCTTTCGATGTGGCGATGAGAGACACATATGGCAACAATGTCAAAAGCCAGTTTGGTGCTTGAACTGCAACAGAGATAGTCATAGCACTGAAGCCTGCTGATTGAGAAACGGACGGAGCGCAGCCGGCTGCCGTGCGCAGACAACAGTAGCGGCGCTCCCCCTCCACCACACACCACTCGGAATCCGCGAGCCAAGACCAAAAGCAGAAGTTATTCCAACCCCAGTTTCCTGTCAACTGGCAGAGGAGGCGGAAATTACAGAAGGTACCCCGGTGGGCGGTGCTGCAGGCCATCCATGCCCCCTTCACCGCCCCACCTGCAAAGGCAGTAACAGAACCTGAAACGCAGCCTCTCCCCAAGAATGAAGAAGTGAATGACAGCTCCGACAGCAAACCAGGACTAACTAACAGCGTTAGCCAGCAAGGGACAGCAGCACAGAGTGGGGCAGCACCTCCTGCTCGCTGAGACTGTCACCAGCACTGAGACCGAGACCGACCCATTGCAAGTGATGCAACCAAGGGCCAGCTGTGCCCGAGAAATCCTTTTCAAAGCTCTAAAAATCAAGTCGTGAATGTATTTTCAAAGTACTCTGTTAACTAGTGCAACTAAGTTATATTTTAAACTTGTTTCCAGCTTTTACTAATGAGAAAGCATTGTAGCAATATAATTGTTCTGATGAATGATAACACCTTAATTGCTAAAACCTTAAACAAAAGCTAAATTCCTTGCGAAAGTGCTGTTTAAAACAGTGTCTGTGTGCGTGTGGTTGTGACAGTGCTGCAGCAGACATGCTGAGAACGCTGTTTTAACTTCTAAAGAATTTTAAATTTGTAAATTACACCTATAAGTGAAGCTATACTGTGACAGGAGGCGAGAGAGAGCAAGCGACAGCTCAGTATTAGTTATAGAGCAAGCTCCCCCTATTTCACGGCATGCGCAGTTTATATAGTGTTACAATGCTTCTATTTTTGGATCACTAATCTACTGGTTAATCACACAGGTTATAGTTTACATTCTATAGCATTCCATTCTCACATTTTTAGAGTTTCCCCCCTCATTCTCCTTAATCACAAGTTTCCTTCTGGTACATTCTTTACAGTACTCTTCTCAGAGCTCAAGGGCACACCTGCACTTCCCCAGGTACATTTCTCACAGCACTTCTCAGGGCTCTGCTGCGGCCTGTAAGGGCCTACTTAGCTAACAATGGTCTTGTTTGAACATGAGCCTCTTTACCTCCTTATTTTGCAACAATACTGTATTACAGTAAATTTTATATAGATCATCTACTAAATGGTTTAAGCTACCTGTTAAGTGCCATTGAGCTATCCTTAAAGTTCAAGTTTAAAAGAATTGTTTTATCTAAAAATGCTGAGAACAAAAGTCCTAATATCCTATATGGTGTCCAAAGTTATACTCAAAAAATTACAAGTATATTATGTTAAGTCTGTTATTTAAAGTTTCATTAAGTTTAAGTTCAATTAACACTAAGTTTGTTCAATTTAAGTGTTGCTCAATTTAATGTTAGTTATTTTTTAAGTTCTGTTAAGTTTAAGTGATGTTAAGGTTAGGTGATGTTAATTTTAAATTCTGTTAAGTTTAAGTTCTGTTAAAGCTAAGTTCTGTTAAGTTAAATAAGTTTAAGTTTTATTAAATGTACATTATGTTAAGTTTAAGTCAAGTTAAGTTTAAGCAATATTAATTTTAAATTCCATTAAGTTTGAGTTCAATTATAGTTAAGTTTCTTCAGTGTTACTTAGTTTACTGTTTATTAGTTTTTAAGTTCTAGTAATTTTATGTTCTATTAAGTTCTATTAAGATTAAATTGTGTTCACTTTCGGTAATGTTAACTTTAAGTTTTAACAAGCTTGTTTTTGTTACGTTATGCTCATTTATTTTAAAAAACACAGTTTTTCTGCTGCGAAGATAAGATGAAGACTTAAGAGAGAAACCTTCTTGATGAAGATCTAGCCATGTAAACACACAGTCTGTAAGACGCTTACTGTCGTCAAAACCTCTAAATATCCAGTTGTTTTAAAACTGTTAATTCATATTATTAGTCCCAAAAACCTTTGCAGTTTTATCTTCCACAAATGAAACAGAAAAATTAGTGAGAGTTCCAAACAATACTACACATGCACAATTCAGTTATTTAAAAATTGTCTATTGTACCATTGATTATTTAGTTAAAGTTAAGTGATAATGCCCACTGCTTTTAAATAGTTCACATCACCTTGTGTAGTTATCTGCAAAAATGGTATCATTTTAAGACACTTTCCTAATTGATATCAATAGAAGCTTGTTTATAAAATATTCTAGGGTGCTGTAGTGTGCTTATAAGATTTTTTGCATATTGATGCTGTTCTGAAGACTTCTCCCTAGGAGAGGCCTGTACCATCCCATGCTGTAAGCTTATTGGTTTACCCCTTTTGCCCTCCCTGGCTCCTCCCCTCTGGCTTCCCCTGGTTAGCTCTTCTGAGTAACCACGCCTCTCTTCCCTCTCCTGATAACTCTTGGAGGAAGCCTCCCTCAGGGTTCACCATCTTGGCTTTCCAGCATCCTGCGTCCTCCCCTGCCTCTCCGTCCCTCTCCACCCTCCTCTGACTCTCAACTGTGGACCTCAATAAATCCCTGGAAAACTCAGCTGATGATCCTGCATTTCTTCCATCGCCACACCTCTATGATATCTCGTGTCCCCCGCAGCTCCACTGCCCACCACAGACACATGTCTGCCTGGCGCGTTCTGGCCCCGGGCAGCCCCCTCATCATTGCAGTGTGGGGTGGCTGTTCCTGAACTGCGATATTGCACTGCCGCACTAGGGAAACCCTCCTTGTTAAGGCCTGGGCTCTGGCCAAGCCCTAGTCCTAACTAGTTGGGAAAAATGCCATCAGTCCCAGGTGTTACTGCACAAAAAATATGATCGAGTCATTTTGACTTGCTAAATTAGGCTTATAAAAGCTAGACTCTCTTCCAGGTAAACTTGGAATCCTTGCCCGGGAAAGGTTCTCCAAGCCCTACCTGTGAAATGAAGTTCTTCAGCAATTGCAGTCCCTGAGTCATGGCAAAGTGGTTAAACAATTGATGATGTATTTTCTTAAGTAAGCTTATTGTTTCATTCCACATACCTTTGTGTCATTTTCACCTTGTTAGGAGTTTTCATACTAATAGTTATAGTGATAAGAACTGCTTATAGCTGCATCACAAAGCAAAGTGCTCAGGCAGCTAACAGGGTCTTGCTCTCACAAACAGAGAGAGGGGGAATTGTTGCAGAATAAGGAGGAAAAGAGGCTTGTGTGCGAGTAGAGCCGATGAAGTAGGCCCTTACAGGCCGCAGCAGAACCCTGGGAAAGAGCTGTGAGAAATGTACCTGGGAAGTGCAGCTGTGCCCTTGAGCTCTGAGGGGAGATCCTTAAAGAATGTACCGGGGGGAACTTGCAATTAAGAAGTATGAGGGGGAACCCTAAAAGTGTGAGAATGGAATGCAATAGAATGTAAATTGTAACCTGTGTGATTAACCAGTAGATTAGAACAGAAGCATTGTAACAAGTATATAAACCGCGCACACAGTGAAATAAATGGAGCTTGCTTTATAACTCATATTGAACGCTTGCTTGCTTCCCTCGCTTCGACAAGACTGTTTTTGTGCAAATTCTGTAAGTCAAAGGCCATAGCAAACTGCTCATTTTATGTAGAGGAATATAAAAAAAACCCTCAGCACATAAGAGGAAAACCTGCCGAATTTTGCTTAACAGCTGGTAAAAACACTAATATTTTCTCATTACTAATAAACACTTGCTGCTACTTGAAGCTCAAATTAATGCTCAGATATTAATGTTCCTATTTTGCCAAACCAAAGGATTAAATCTGGCACCAATTTAGTACAATCCAAAAGTAAAAAATATGCTGAGACACACAGAAGCTGACAAGGTCTGCCTTTTTCAGAAAATTTAATTTCTGCAACAAACTTATTGCAAAGCAAGAAATAGAACAGTGAAGTTCTTTTGCCTCAAAACTGCCATCAGAATATCTAAACAATTC
This sequence comes from Grantiella picta, assembly GCA_013397955.1. Taxonomy (NCBI): domain Eukaryota; kingdom Metazoa; phylum Chordata; class Aves; order Passeriformes; family Meliphagidae; genus Grantiella; species Grantiella picta. The sequence goes on along the minus strand of VZRM01000351.1, from coordinate 23,827 downwards.
AAAAGCAGTATCAGCACTTTAAAAGACTGCAAAAAATACAAAAAATAAATTTGCTGGAAGTTTGGCCTCGGTACTTTAGAGAAAGTTTTGAAGGAGTTTGCTCCATAACACTTAGATCCAGATAATTTGTAGTATATATTCTAGATCATTAGTGAAGAAAAAAGTCAATAGGATAAGATACAGCTATACCTCCTTCATTTCCACTTGGTTCACTGAGTCTCATGTAGAAATTGTATCACATTACTCTATTTGGTCCTTTATGATTTCAGTGAGCTTCAGAGGGATTGTTTGTATTTTTTTCAGTGTTTGCATTCTGTTTTATAATTGCACATCAGCAGACTTAACAGATAGGGTAGACTGGCGTCAGAGACTGAAATATTATAGCTTATGACTTAAACATCTTCAAGAAGGACTTTTTTCCTGTTACACCAAAACTGTACTACAAAAGCTACAGAGAAGACCACCGCATCCTGAATGGGGCCCTGAACTACATTGCTCACTGCCCGCTGATCAAAGATAAGGTAACAACTCAGAGCCGGCAGTAAAGAATATATTCACTGGGGATCATGCTTAGCACGTTCAGAGTGGAGGCCATAGTACCAGAACTATCAGCAGCAAGGCCAGCACAGACCTTGACACCAAATGGCGGGTGGCGGAGAAGCTTTAGGTGTGTAGTGAAAAAGACTCCAAAGGCTCATCCTGTGCTTTGCAGAGAAGCCCAGCTGAAGGGACCCCTCCACTGGGAAAAGCTTATCCACAAAAGGGGGTGTCATGGCCCATCAAAGGCCCCCCCAAAGGGGTCCCCAGATTCCACATCAGAGATGATGCAAGAGATCCACAGAATTGCAAGGGACAGTGTCAAACCTAGCCTCCTGTAGGGGAGGCACGTGGGCGCTCCCACCTGGCCCAAAACGTGTATTAATCCACTAGATTCTATACTCCTCAGTGTGGTGGTGTGGTGGCGGCAGGGACCCCCACCAGCCAGACGACCAGTAGAGAGGAGAAACAAGACATCATTGGGACCCCTGGAAGGGTGATATGTTTCTACTAACCCCTGTCATTCTCTTTCTCTGTCCCCGCACCCCCTCCCATGCACACCTCTTTTTCTTTCTTTCTCTTTGCCTCTTTTACTATTAAATAAAATATACCAACTTTTTTTGGCACCAACATCTAACCTCGTTTGGTTTTAATCATGTTTTTGGGTATATTTCGAACCTTTCTCCACTTTGAGAAAAAGGGTTTGATCCGCTTTATTCACAGACTTAGTTTCCTCTGCTCTTCTGTATTTAAACCAGATTATAACAACTAGTAATTTTCATTAATCAAGTATTTTCTTTACTGCAAAAACTGAAAATAGTAACCTATTACATTAGTCCCTCATCAGTGTAACCTACTTGTGTCAATCACATCTGTTCTTACAGCACTTCTGGCAGTATACTCTGTTTCCAAAAATGCAACTCCAGAAGAGTTGCAATAAATTCCTAACAATTGGTTCCCCACAGAGAACCGTCTTGCAAAAAATCTTACCTTTGTCTATATCTGTTGCAAGATGTTCACTTGAACTCTGAGTTTCTGCATGCTTAACTATTAAAAAGAGGAGAGGTGGAAATAAAATGTTCAAATGGAACAACACCACAAACAAATCTAAAGGCATTCAAAGGTAAACACTTACCTTTTCTGCACTTCTTTTTAATTATACCATCAAACTTTCCCTGTTAAAATTAAGAAGTACAAAATGTTTATGCCATACACACTTTTTAGAGCATCAACTCTTAAAGAGCATGAAATCTACACCAACATTTCAACGGTCATTCTTCAGTTGGAAAATTTCTCTCTTACAGTGAATTGCTGTTTAGTTACTCGATATCCCAAAAAAACCGTAATTTTACTGTTTCAGTATCTCTTACACTAATAGCTTCCTTTCTTTCCCCCAAAAACACTAAAAGAAGCTTCACGCAAAGACAAGGAAAGCCTTACTTGTGCCTCTTTTAGCTCCTTTTCAAGCCTTTTCTTTTCAGATTTTAGTTGTCTGAAGTCTTGCGTTTGCTTTGTTGCAGCCTCTTCAAAAAAGAGAGCCAAAATTCAAGTTAGAAACTATACTATAAAAGGCCACTAATTTAAATGGTGCTAGTTTGCAAATCAAATTACCAGAAAAAACCAGATAGTGTGAAATACAAATCTATTGAAGTTATATTTTGGTTCATTAAGACAATTCGTGTATACAGGTATGTTGCCTTCGACTGCATAATTACTCTTTTGAACCACTGCACTACATTTATTAGTTTTCTCAATTATATGCAAGAATGAAGAGAAGGTCTTATTGTAATGATACTGTATTGTAGAACAATATACACCAAGTGAAATAAGGTCATAAAATTGAGGTGCAAGGGGTTTTTTTACACATTTTATTCTCTTATTTAAGAGAACTCTGATTCAAAGATGAAAACACCATTGACAACTGCTTTAAAAAGATCCACACAGTACTCAAGACTAATAGAGAAGAGGACCTCATCTCTTAATGTCTAATGGACACCTGGGAAGAGGGCAGATAGGTGGAAATAGAGGGTACAGAGTAGGTAAGAACTGAATGTGAAGTTCCTAGAAAAATCTTCAGGTGACAGAGTTAACTGAGAGAACTCCTGAGTGTTCAGCTTGATGACATATATGGATAGGAGAGAAAATAAATGGAATCTGCCTGCTTACCAAATCAGAAGAGAGCATATTAAAATAAAAGGCATTAAAAAGGCACCTTGGGTGGTATGCTGACAAAAAACCAATCATGGCAAAATTTCATACAGACAAAAGATACGAAGTCTGAGATATTTAATGAACACAGAAAAAACCAAAACAGATAAAATAGTTACTGAAATTGGACCTAACACATTCACTCAGTACTTTGTTCTAGTTCTGCCAGAATTTGAGATTTTGAAGGTAAATGTGTAAAAACCCTGGCTGTCCTGCTATAGAACCCCAAAATTCCCATCAAAACAAACACCTTTTACCTGTGCTTTACAGTGGGATTCAGGGGGTTTCTAACACTAAGATATAAGTCGCTCAGTTCACTGTATTTTAAATTTCGGCAAGCACAGCTATAAGCATGATAGGAATACAAATATCTGCCTCGCCAATTGATGGTACAGACAGTGAAGTCTCAGAAACAAAACAACAAAACAAGAAAAACTCTACCAACAAAACAAGAAAAACACAGTGCCATGAAGCCAATGCTTTCTCTACATGTAATGTAAAAACAAAGCAAACTAACTGACCAACCAAAATACAAGTGCCAGAATATTTAAAAATCAGGAAGCATGCGTCAGATCACTATATACTTAAATATGATCATAAACAGGAAGAATCCTGCCAGGATTATTAGAACACTGGAGCACATGCTCTATGAAAACAGGCTTGTTGAACTTAATTAGCCAGAGGAGAAAACATAACAAATCTAAGAAGGAATCCAAGAACAGCTTTCCTGTACCAGAAGGTATCAAGAAGATGGAATGAGACTGTTCATTGCATTGTATGGTAGACATTAGGTGTAAACTGAAACATGTTTTCAGCGAGTTATAAAGTAAAACATGTCAGTGAATCAAGTTGCCTGGACAGACTGGTCAGACTCCATCCTTTCAAGTCTTCATGACCAGAAGTCCCCTTCCAACTTCATCTATGTCATGTGCATAAGACATTCAGCAGAAAACATTCTGCAGGAGGACTGATGTAAATCAGAAACTAAGCATGCCACATAGTATTGCTCTGCCCTGCTCCTTGGGTGTCAAAGTTAAAGTCACAGTTCCTCTGCGTAGAAAAGGAAAAAAGATTATGATATTGTACTGCTCTCCTACTCAATGTAGAAAGTTACCTTCAAGTTTTTTCACTTTTGCTTCCAGTTTCTTTCTCCTGTAAAAAGAACACATTAATAGACATTTTTTAAATAGAATTATGTCGCTTGAAAGGCCAGGAAAAAAATATATCTAGCCATTCAGAGAAAACACATCTCCTATACCCAGGACCTGTGAGACCAATGAATCCCTGAAGTTGAAAAATTAAATTGGTGGCATGTTGCTGACATTCCCACACAAACAGATGCATCTGTTATGGAGGCAAAGTTTGGTTTTAAGAGAGTTAATCTACTAATCCAGGTACATAAATATACCTTTAGCTACAACTTGGAATTAGAAATACAACCCCAGAAAACTAGCTTCTGTTTTTTGCATTACTATGACGTAATGCTGACAGGTTAGTTTTACTCCTTAAAAACAATCAAGCCTTGCTTACAATAATATCTAAGCAATGAGATAATCAGGAATAGCCTTCAGGATCATTTATTTCACAGATTTTTGTTCAGAACATCCAAGTGCTTTAGACTAAATCCAAACCGAAAGAAAAAACATTATGCATCCTGAACAATTTTAACTTCATCATTTCCAACCCTACCTTATGTACAAAACACACAGAAACTGGAAAGAAACATAAAAGTAAACATTTTTATTATTTTCTTCTGTTAAATCCCAATATCCCAGAAACTGTTTTTTTAACTGTTGTGCTAAGTAGAAGGTTCTACCAATGTTCATTGATCACTTTCATGAAGCAGAACAAAGCACATCTATTCCCCATATTAAAACCTGTGTAATGGATTGAGATTTACAGTCTAAGCCTTTCTGGATGTTCAGGCTTCAATTACCACTTCAGACATGAACTGGAATATATGCAAAACCCATTCATAAATGGGAAGATTAACCACCTTCTGCATGTTCAGTAGTCAAAGCATGTATACTATAAAGTAACAGATTAATGATTCTGTGCCTTCTCAGCCTGAAGAGGTTCATACTTACTTTCCTATACGAGGGCTTTGACTGTCAAGCCATAGGTGAGAATTTCCACAAAATTCCTCATAAAACATCTTTACAGAAAAAAGAAAAGGGGGAGTGGTTGTCCTTTAGAAAATAGGAGGTTAGAAATTTCTGTTTCTCTGTAAGTTTTCTTCAAAAGCACAGAAGTACTACATCTACAATGTAGGGACATTAGAAGCAAGATCAGTTGATACAGGAAGACTACAGAGATGCTGTTTGCCATTGCAGGGAGGAGACTCATGCAGCCAAAGTTCAATTAGAATTCAAGCAGACCAGTACTCTGAAGGACACAAAAAGAGCTTTTCAAAATATCTTAACATCAAATGGAAGATCAGAAATAACATCGGTCCATTGCTTGATGAGGTTAATCACATCACCAACAGGGATGCAAAGCAGAGATGTTTAATGCCTTTTTCACATCTGTCATCAATCATCTGTCACCAACGACAGACCCTGAGGACTCCCAGAAACCTGTGCTGGAAGACCATGACTGGCTTGCTCAGCTTAGGAAAGAGAAGGCTAAGGGGTGACCTCATCACAGTTTACAACTTCCCCAGTGGGGGACAGTGGAGAAGAAGGTGTTGATCTCTCTCTGGTGACCAGTGATAGGCCAGAAGAAAATGCAATCAAGCTGCATCAGTGGAAGTTCATATGGGACATTAGGAAAAGGTTCTTAAGTGAGAGGGTGGTTGGTCAGGATCCCCAGGGATGCAGTCATTGACACCAAGCCTGTCAGAGCTCAAGAAGCATCTAAATGACAGGCTTAGTCCTACAGTTTCATTTTAAGTGAGGAGCAGGGAGTTGGACTCAATGATCCTCATAGGAACTTTTCAACTTGAGATAGAAGTCCTGTGATACAAACAACTAAGAATCTGAATGAACAGACAACCACTAAATGCCAACATTATCACTGCACTAATATTTACAAATGAAATAATTACATTTACACATGTAGTACTATACTAATTTCATCAACAACTACATTAAGAAAATAGGTAGACATTAAATCTAGCAATTTACAAAAACCAGTTTGCAGACGATGCATTTGGGCAGAACTCCTCTTATGTTACACAACTCAAGTTCCTATCTGATCTTTATCATACATGCACAACTGCAGCTGACAGAATGCTACACTAACAGAAGTTGTACTCCATGGGAACTGACATCCTTGTAGAATATTCAGATCTCAACTAGAGAGTCCTGAGCAAGGTAACTTTGACACTGGCTCTGAATAGCAGATTGGACCAAAGGACGTGAGTGATGATTTCTGACCTAATTTTTTTAACAGTAACTGTAGAGTAACAGTAATTTTACAAATAATTCACTATTACTCTGCTTCTGAAAAAATCCAGCTTTCAAATTACTGAATTCATATGACCTACTACTTAAAATGGCCTCAGCATCAGAAGTATACCAAACAGCTACAGCATCACAAAACTGAGGCTGAAGTTGCAAGAATCTTCTGGAAGTTATCTTGTCCAACCCACGCTGCTCAAGCAGGGCCACCTACAGCTCACTGCCCAGGACCATTTCAAGATGGCTTCTGAGTATCTCCAAAGATGCAGAGGCCACAAGCTCCCAGGGCAATCTGTGGAAGTACTCAGTTATTCTCACAGCGAAAAGGGTTCCTGATGTTCACAGGGAACCTTCTGTGTCTTAGTTTGTGCCTACTGCCTCTTGCCTTATCTCTGGGGTCCATGGAAGTGAGCCTGGCCCTGTCTTCTTTACACCCTCCCTTCAGGTACTTAAAGACATTAATGATACCACCCCTGACTATTTCCTGCTCCAGACGTAACAGTCCCAGTTCTCTCAGCCTTCTGTCAATGGAGAGATGCCTTAGTCACCTTCATGGTCCTTCACTGAACTCACTCCTGTATATTCATGTCTCTCTTGTATTGAGGAGCCCAGAACTGACACAGTACTTCAGGGATGGTGTCAGCAGTGCTGAGCAGAAGAGAAGGAGCATCTCCCTAAGTTTGCTGGCAAAACTTTACTTATTGCAGACCAAGATACCAGTAGCCTTCTTTGTCACAAGTGCATATCATTGGCTCATGTCATGAGAGCACCCAAAGCTGCTGTCCACCTAAGTGTCCCCCAGCATGTACTGGTGTGATTGTTCCTCATCAGGTGCAGGGCTCCACACTTCTTGCTGAACTTCCCAAGGTTTCTGTCAGCTCATTTCATCAGCCTGTCAAACTCGTGCTGGATAGCAGCATGCTCCTTTGTCCCATCAACCACACTTGTGTCATTGGCAAGCTTGCTGGCAGTAGGTTATGACGCATCATGCACAACCACTAACAAAGATGTTAAACTGGACTAGACCCACTAAGCAGCCCTTGCTGTCTACCCCCAGGGAGGAAGTAGGTGTTACCTACAGGTCTCCAACTAGACTTTGCACAGTGTTCATCATCCCACTCAAGGCCCAGTCATTCAGCCAGTTTTTGATCCACTGCCTGCTCATCCAGCCCCTAGAGCACCAGCCTAAGGGGCTATGATAATGCTGTTACAGGAGATAGTGTCAGAGATCCTATTAATGGCCACTCAGACACTAGCCACTGCTCTCCCCTTATCTAGCTAATCAACTAATAAGGTCAGTGAAGTATGACTTCCTCTTAGTGAGACCATGCTGTCTACTGAGGAGCTTCTTGTCCTTCATGTGCCTCAAAATGAGCTTAAGGATGACCTGCTCCATCACCTTCCCAGGGATCAAGGTGAGGATAACTGGCCTGTAGTTCCCTGGCTCCTTTTTTTTTGAAGATATGAGTGACAGATAGAGGAGACAAGCATTATATCTACACTGACACAATAAACTGCCAGCACATTTGAATGATCAATTCCCTCTTAAGATGCAGTTAGCAATGGGGTAGCTGCTCTCTGCTGCTCTTAGATAGGACGATGTGCTAAATATTCCATTAACCTTGCAGGACTTCGGGTACACCTGTATGTGAAAATAAGTGTAGTCTGGCTGAAGAAATAACAAGTGACAACAATGCTAGTCTGCTCGTACAGTCTTTTGGGTAATAGTGGCTTGCCGCTGTCCTTGTAAATTCCATGTTTCACAAGTCATGTAAAGATACTAGGATATCTCTTTCGAGAAATGCTTCAGTCACTTGATCATCTCCATGGACCTTCATTAGTCTGTCCTGTAAAGAGAAGCCCAGAACTGGGCACAGTACTCCAGGCATGGCCTCACCAGTACTGAGCAGAGGGAACCAATCACTTCCCTTGACCTGCTGGTAGCATCAAATAGCTTAGAAACACCAATGTTAAAAATGCTAACCAGCTCACACGGAAGCAAGGAGCCACCAGTGCGAGTTCCATTGGGATGTGTGCTAGAACACATCAGAAATAAAAGCTGACTACAAAACCAGCAGAATGGTCTCAGAATTTCAAGTCACTAGAGAGCAATCGCTGGTTTTCATAAATGCAAAGTGATGCACATGAAGAAAAATAACAACTACCAACACTTTGCTATATATTAGCTGGTTCTCTTTTCAGAGCATGAGCACCTTTCCACACAATATTGAGAAGTGACAGTTCCCTGATAGAGGTGATTTAAAGGTAATAGAGCATTAAAAAAGCAATTAGACAAGTTCATTAGAGTATCCATCAAGAGCTGTATGAGTTAACATGCACATATGCTCCAGGCAAGGAAATCTCTGAGTGACTGCTTACTGGAAATACAAACTTTGGGAATCAAGGCACAGCTTCAGAATATTCAGCATTATGGCAGCAAAATGGCTTCTGCAGTTTTGGTGCCAAATCCCTCCTGCTCATTTCCAAATATGGCAGACAGTTCACTATGAACTGCTGAGCTGTTACGTTAAAATCAATTCTTTGAAGGACTGATTTTAGTACAGACCACTTTGGCAATATCATTCCTATACTGGCCTCAGAGACTTAACAGCAAAACTGAAATGGATGGCAATAAAAAAAAGCCAAGACTAAGAACCACTTAAAACTGGAGAAACTACAGCTTTTTCTCAATTTCATCCTGTTTTTGAAGACTTTCATTAAAAAACCACCTAAAGCCACTTCAAGACAAGACAATCATTAAACTAACACTACACTCAGGAGTGTTTGATACAAAACTTAAGATAATTTTCCCATCAACTCCTTGTTGTAAGAACCATTAAGTACCAAAATTTTAGTAAAATGGAAAGGATAACTAGGTAAGGTACACAATCAAGTTTGGAGGAGGTAAGAGAGGCAAAGAAAGGTTGTGAAAAAAAGAAGCATCACTCACACAGCACCACTGTTTACTATTTCTTCTTTAATTTTATCATATTCCAGTTGACTCTCCTGATAAATCTTGAGAGAACTCTGAAGAAGAAAAGCACAGTTAAAATATGTCTGTACTAAGGAAAAAAAAAAGCCAAAAAAATACCAAAAAAAACCAACCCCCCCAGATGACAGACACCATACCTATTCTAACAAAAACAGTGCATAGCCGAAAAGGTATATTCAATAAGAAAAGAAGCAAGTTGAAAAGTCAGGTCATCCTCCTCCTTTAAAGGCAAACATTGTAACAAACAAACACATAAATCTCTATATGTCTATCTATCTTTTGAGTATGTGCCTTCAACACCTAGGTGGACAGAAGTTGATGCTGAAGTCAAGAGCTTAACTATTATATACCATACATATAATTCTATTTTCTCAGAAAAAGTGTCATCAGGACATCAGCTACTAATGCTTGCTGAGGGAACAGGAATTATAAAACCATTCTAACATAGAACACAAACTAGGTACTGCGACAAAGCAAATGTTAATATCTTGTCTTATACCATCATGAAAAAACTACAAGAAAGAAGGTGGGTTTTTAATTCGAAATAATAATAGTATCTAAAAAATACACACATTTAAGTGATTTGAACAATCTAAATCTTCCTTCCTGTAGACTAAATCTCAGCTAAGCAATGGGAGAGAAATTAGGAATAAACTCAAGACACTAATAATGTAAAAACATATGTTCAAAAAAGTAACAGAAGCATGACCCTATTCTGCATTGACCCTCTTTCTTGGCACCTTTTCAGTAGTACAAGTTATATTCAACAATATGATAAGATCAGAGCAGAAAACCAAAGGAGTCGGAATGTTTCTCCTTACTTCCTAAGTGAGGAAATAAAAACAAAATAATTTGATCAATGATCATAAGAACTACAGCATCCTAAGCTTTTTGCCTCTCTGAAACTTGAAGTAATTTAATTAATTCCACCTTAACCCAGAGCTACCTGTCCCAATGAGCTGGAAATAACCACTGAGCTCATTAAAGTCAGCTTCTTTAAGATGACCATTAAATATATACATTTCCTTCAACAGAAAAAGTGCGAGTTATTTAAACCTTACAAGCACACCTTTTTTTCTTCTAACTCTGCCTTCAAGGAACCCAACTCTTCCTGGCACTTTTCCAGAGGCAGAATTTTCTGTAACATCTTCTCCACTTGGCAACGAAGAGTAGAGATCTCTCTGAAATGAGGTGTATAATTAAAAAACAAGTTGCCAAAAACACAGAAGCTTTCAAACTCAGTAATCTGATTCTTCAGTCAAGTGTCTGAGTATTTTGCTCTATGGAAAAAATGCTGTGATAGATATCCAAAAGCTTTAAGAGTTTCAGTGTTCTCATTTTTCTATCCATTTAAAGAAAATCCAAGATCTGATTTAAAAACACTACACTGAGCCTAAAGCTAGATGCAAGCAGATGGCATGTGCCACAGAGGTATGCTGCCTACACTGAAGTGCCAGTAATAAGCGTCTCTGCATACATACACAGTGCTGTAAAATAAGAGCAGAATCCAACTGCACTGTTTCTCAGCAGGCAGGTTGGAGTGCATAAAAATTATATGCTACTTCTTCTTCTAAAATCACACAGAGTAACCAAGGGCACACAGCCACAACTCTAAGTCAAAATGCTTCACACAAATGAGGATGCCCCAACTAGGATTACATTTAACCACCACCAAAAGATGAGCTTCACATCTCCACTTTGTCACTTAAGACTCTTACTAACACAGGGCCAGGAAAGAATCCCACACAGGTATTGTAGAAGAAGAACAGATTTCTCTCCTCATCGAAGACATCTTTGCTAGCTATGGCCTAGGAAGCACAGTAAAAGTACCATACTAAAAGCACAGCCCAGACCCATGACTGCTGCTATCATACTGTCAGACTCCTAAAACTAACCACAAAACAAAGAACAAAGCATCTTTAGCAAACAATATAAATCAAACTTACCGTTCAGCAAATTGAAGCTGTAATCTCTTGTTAAGGTAGAAATCAAAAAGTTTATCAAATGCCCATATTGTATATTTCAATCCAACTGCCACTTGCCAAGAAACATCAAGTAAAGACTTCCTCGCGCAAAAAACCTCCACAAGACTTGCAGAACTAAGTGTCTAATACATGCATTTCAATAAATTTTAAGTGAATAAGCAGAGCTTCTTCTGTTACAAGAAAAAAATTGAGTAATTCTTAGCAACGCAGATTTCTAATAGACCATCTCAAACCACATACTAGAAACAGGCAGATCTTAAGTGGCCTGTTAAACTAAAACTGGATAGTTTTAATTCCAAAGGCCTGTTTTCTTTACAGTTTGCTCTTTATTAGAGACATCGTCTCTTAACTTAAATAGAAAGCCTCAAGCCCTTTTATAAGAAATGTTATAGGTATACTAATTCTCTAAGAACACAAATAGAAAACTAAAGGATATCAGTGCATTTCTGTTGATACTCTGTCAGCAAACGACTGCAAGAAAAGAAAAAAAAACGGACACTCATTTTCTCATCTGATTTTGACAATAGTGTGTAAGGGTATCTTTCCTTTTGCTTTATAGATAAATAAAGTGTAAGATTGGTGTGCATTTTCTAATAGTAGTCAATGTAACCCTTTCATTAAGTCATTCAAACCTCAAATCAAACTGCCTCAAGATGAAAAAAAACACCAACTGGCAATTACATTAGTTCGTAGCCACTACGAATTGCAGCTTTAAAAAAAAATGCTGAGATAAAGGACACACTATAAATATGTATATTAGAAGACACATATATATTTATACATATATATAAATATACATATACACATATATATAAAAACACATACATAAAAATACATATATAAAAAACCATATATAAATAAATATAAATATATATACATATATTTATAAGTAACATGCTCCCAAACTTGAAAGGATGTTTTCCTAAAAAAGAACACACATCTCAGAGAAATAGTTCAAAAGATCCTAAAAGGCTTTAATCTTTACGTTATTCTCCTAGCAGAAAAAAAGGGTAACACTTACCCTGATGCAACAGGGCCATGGGACAGCACCAAGGAAAGTTACTCTTTTCTTTCCTCAAATGTTATGTTTTTTAAGAGCAGACAGAAGAAAGGACAAGAAAGAGCACTACCATGGCAGTTACCCAATAGAGAGAGGGTTGCACTACTTTCTATTGCAATTCTTAAGAGTAATCCAGTAATGCAAAAAAGAAAGGCTGAGCTGCAAGTAGTTAAAGAAGAGCCAACTTCCACAAGAAATGTATGCAGAAAAAAGAGGTACACAAAGCTCAGAGGTCAGAAAAGAAATCACAAGAGAGTAAAGGAGCTTTGAAAAAGGGAGTTAAGAGACCCTAGCTTAAATACTCTTGGGAAACTAGAATGCAGGACTGGCATTTAGCCAGATTGACAAGTATCTGGGAAAGGGTAGTAAGAAACAAACCATTACAATTAGAAGACATAGCATAGATATTAGGCCATAGTACGGAGGTACACAACATATCTTGATATATTATGTCATACAATCCCATGTTAATGGTATTTGAGAAGAACTGGAAGCAAACACAGAAGAGAAAGCAAACTAGAAGAAGAATTTTATAACCATGCTGTTCTGAACAATGTTCAGCTTCATTTTTCATATTCTGCTATTTAATCCAAACAGAATTTCAGAACTTAATGATCAGACTAAATTCTGCTGAAAAAGTTGATATACATCAGCACTCAACTTTTAGTTCTCATATTCTTCACTACAGAAAAATGAAATAAATGAGCACAATTATATGAATTAAATAATAAATATAAATAAACTGATAAATAACTTCAAAGATCTCCTTCTGCCTTAAATAAATAAATAAATAAATCTCTTCAAAGAGCTGCTTCTGCCTGTACTTCTAATAATATTATAGGTATACAAAATAGCCCTGTTTACTGCCATTATACACAGATGTTTTAGAGAATAAATTAAAGAAGTCTTACAGTCCAGATTTAGGATCTGTTTGTGAAGAATTTACTTTCATTTTGAGAAGCATTTAGGTGTAGTGCATTAACGGATATCCACATTCCACAAATCATATTTCCTGCATTTTTGTAAGTGCTTAAGAACAATAAAACCCAAAGAATCAAACAAAAATGTGTGCAATTGTACTTACTCTCCATCAATCATTTTTTGCTTCAGTGCAATTAATGCAGCTACATATTCATTTATATTCTGTAAGGAAGAGTCTCAGGTCAGTAAAGAACTTACACCCAAAAAGCCAGTATTGTAAATAACCCCCAATCTGACTTGCTAATGTTACAGAAAATACAACAACCTGTCTTTTTTTTTCAGTTTTCTGGGTGAACAAGGTACTGTATCACCTAAAGTACATTCATTTAAATACACGTGGAGAATGAAGGCTGAACAAGAAAGCATGCATACTTAAACGAGGCCTTACGACAAAAGCTCTTCAAACTCTGCCTTAGCAGTACATTCTATACTAAATCCCTACAACTTTTTTCCTCAAAATCCAAATAACCTTTGACAGAATATTAGCAATAAACATTAGCTCACCTGAGTCTACAGATTTTCCAGTTTCTCATCCATACTCTTTTTAAGTGTGCCCTGTGAACTCTCAACAGCACCTTCTCTTCATATGAAGGAGAAGTAAGTATTGCCCAAAGTAATACCATAAAAATACAGGCTCGCTTAAGAGCCCTAAAGGAATAAATCGTAAGTCCTTACACTGCACCGAAGCAAAGCCAAAAGGATACGACTAGAAATTCCCTGACAGATCCCACTAGGCACGTCGCAGAGACACGAGCTACTTTTCCACACTTCGCCTGGCTTACGCTCGACACAGAGCCCCTTCGCCACGCACGCTATCCGCGTTCCCGACGCATGGGGAGCGGTGACTCCGGTACCCGACACTTCCCACCCGCCAGCGGCCCGGCGCAGACTCAGTGCCTTGTCCGTGAGCAAAAACCTGACTCCAGCGCCACACGGACGGCGGTCCGTGCCTACCTGCTGGAGGACACCGCAGTTAGCGCAGGCCCCGGCGGCGGCCGCAGTCCCGGCCGGCGGCGGCGTCTCCCCGGGCATCATCGTGCCCGCGCCTCCGCCCGGCCCCGACAGCGGTGCGAGTGCGCCGCTCCAATGCGTCACACATCGCGCCACCGCCTTAGCAAGGACCCAGATCGCCTTCACCTCCTCCAGAGTGATGCCCACTGCTGCCTGACTAGTAGCAACAGAAAAGACAGCAAAAGTGCTCTCTGCAGAGACTGAATGTTGAAAGCAACCGGTGAACAACGACTTAGCCCACTGAAAGGCCCCACCTCTGCCACAGCCTTCTACCATTACTATTATTTTTTCTTATTTCAGGTGCGAGCACTTCTGAAGAGAGTTGCTGCGGTCCTGGCGCCGGCGCGGGATCGGGCAGCTTCTTTCACCTGGTGCGAGAGGCGAAACGGCGACGCCGCCGGGGCGGCGCGGGCGGGGAAGGGTGGGGTCTGCGCCCACCGGGCGGCCCGGGCCCCGGCTCGGCCGGCTGCACCTGCTCAGTGACAGTGCGGCCGCGGGGCCGGGCCGGGCCGGGCCGAGCCGAGCCGAGCTCCACTGGAGCCGGAATCGCCGAACGCTGACGTCGGTGATCCGCGACGAGACTGAGGCGATAGCGAAATCAGCCGGAAAATAAGCAAACGCAATTTGAAGTGGTAGAAAGCAGGCATTCTTTATTACGCGCTGGACACTTTGGGAGGATATCTCCTCTACTCGAATGTGTGTTATAAAATTACAGCAGGACATTTATAACACCATGATTATGCATATTCATTACAACATACTTCTTATGTTTGGAGACCCCCAAAGACCACTTCCTGGATGAAGGTCCCAGTAGTCTTCATCACAATGCAGTTTTCACCTTTCTCTCTGGAGCATGCACAGTCCTTTATGGGATGATTCAGTGGTTTCTGTGATAAATTGGGTCTCAATAACCAATCAGAGACTCAGATCCAATTAGAGAATTTATTAATTAAAAGCAAGCGGATATCAGTCAAGACAGCGCTGGACGGGCAAGGCGAGTTTTCTGCTACACCTAAAAGCACCGCGCCGTGGGTTGCCAGCAATTACCCTTTATACNTGAACTACACTGTCTGTAACTTATCACAGTTTCTGTGCTGGCTTCAAAAAGATTGTTGTCTCTCTTATCCTGATAAGATAAAGGGAATCCTGTTTTTCTAGGTTTTATAATTCACATATTCTGTCTCTCCATAGTTAACTTGAGTTACCTATTGATTACGCCTTTCTCAATTCTTCTATCTTTTTTTTTTTGCTAGTTAGTCTTTAAGGTCCATCTATCAACCTCAGGAAAATTTCTATTCTCTATGTTATCTCCCAGGGGTAAATAGCCCTCACCTCCTTCTCTCTGCTCCCGTGCTGGCAAGCTAGAGCTGCCATCTAGACTAGAGTGTACATAGCTGTTGCTGTTCCGTGACACACACACACCCCTAGTTTTTAAAATGGGAGCATACCAGTTCAGCTCGCTCAGACAGCGTCTTGTGGGAACGTAATACTGACAGCAAGTGATCAAGGTTTTCATTTCATCCAAGCATTTGTAAAGAGAGGTTTAATATTTATCATCACTTGTCATGGCTGCCTGCATTTACCACTTACACTACATCTTTCTGTAGTGTGTGGGCTAGGGAAAGACTTTATAGAATCACAGAATGGTTTGGCTTGAAAGGGACTTAAAGATCATGTTATTCCGAGGCCCTTGAAATGGGCAGGGACACCTGCTGCTAGACCAGGTTGCTTATGTGTTTCAGGCCATGCTTTCAACCACTTAGAGTTACAGAAGTTAAAGTAGTAACTGCTTGCTGTATTGTGCCACCCTGTATTACTGTTTGAGGTACATAGCAATTATTCAGTATTTAGTAGACAGGACAGATGGTTGCACACAGTGTGAATTAGTTTGTGATTTTTTTCTATTCAGCTCATAGTGTTGGACTTTATTCACTGAATGCTGTTGCTTACACTTCTAGTCCACCTCAAACTTTCTCTGACTAACAGTTTATCCAGTTGCTTTTTCACTGTTGTATTCCTTGTAGTTTGTACATATTTCTCAGAGGAATCAATATTCATCTCTAGTTCTGCAGACCATGTTAAATCATCCTTCTGATGAACAATAATGTGTACAGCTGCACGATTATCTGGACCTTGATGAAGACACTGAAACTTTTAACTCCAGTATAAGTGCTCTGATGAAACACAGTATTTCAGGCTTTCTCAATCTTTCAACTTTGAGAGCCTTAAAACAGTATAATAAAATACTCTTTAGAACAACAGTACAATTTAAGTGTCAGTGTCCCTGGAATGAATTTACCCTCTGGGCTGAGTAAGTTTCCCATGTGAAGTGTCCTTCCAATGTTATGGAACTGAGTACTACTCCTTTTAGATTTGAGAATTTGGGGCTCTAGTCAGGTCAGGTAACAAGACACTATATTAGATGAGTTACTTGAGGACAGGGTTCTGCAGAAAGAAATCATGCTATATCTGAAAGAAATTAATAGATGTTTTCAGAAGAGGTCAATGTTTCTTGTAACTATTGATGCTTAAAGTGAAAATGTTACCAAAATTTTGTTTTAACATTGAAGATGTCCGAATTTTCTAGTTGTTTAGGTTTCACAGAATCACAGAATCATTTAAGTCGGAAAAGACCTCCAAGATAATCAAGGCCAACTTTTACCAATCTCCACCTTGTTAACCAGGCCATGGCACTAAGTGCCACATCCAGTTGTTTCTTGAACACCTCCAGGGATGGTGACACTATGGCCTCCCTGGGTAGCCCATTCCAATTCTTAGCAAGCCTTTCCATGAAGAAATTCTTCTTATGTCCAGTCTAAACCTCCCCTGGCACAGCTTGAGGCTATATCCTCTTGTCCTGTAGCTGGTTGCCTGGGAGAAAAGAGGCTGACCCCTACCTTGCTACAACCTCCTTTCAGGCTGTTGTAGAGAGCACTAAGGTCCCATTGAGCCCTTTCTCCAGGCTAAACAATCCAGCTGCCTCAGCTGCTTCTCAATGGATTAATGCTGTAAACACTTCACCAGCTTTGTTGCTCTCCTCTGACACACTCCAGCTCCTCAATGTGTTTCTTGAATTGAGGTGCTCAGAATTGGACACAGTACACAAGGTACAGCCTGCCAAGTACAGGACAGCAATCACTTCCCTTCTCCTGCTGGCCACACTACTGCTGATTCAGGTCAGAATGCCATTGCCCGTCTTGGCCATTTGGGCACACTGATGGGTGCACGTACAGCCAGCTGTAGACCAGCACCCCCACATCCTTTTCTCCCAGGCATCTTTCCAGCCACTCTTCCCCCAGCCAGTAGAGCTCCATAGGGCTGCTGTGACCCAAGTGCGGGACCTAGTACTTTGTCTTGTTGGACCTTATACAATTGGCCTAGGCCCATCAATCCAGCCTGTCCAGATGCCTCTGCAGAGCCTTTCTACTCTCCAGCAAATCATACACTCCTGCCCAGCTTAGTGTTGTCCATGAACATACTGATGGTGTACTTGATTCCCTCATCCAGATCATCAATAAAGATATTAAAAAGGGCTGGGTCCAATACTGAGCCTCAGGGAACGCTGCTAGTAACTAGCCACCAACTGGATGCAGCACCATTCACCACAGCTCTCTTGGCCCAGCCATCCAGCCAGTTCTTAACCCAGTGAAGAGTGCACCCATCCAAGTCATGGGCTACCAGCTTCTGTCTGAGAATGCTGTGGGAGACAGTATCAAAGGCTTTGCTGAAGTCCAGGTAAACACATCCACAGCCTTTCCCCCATCCTCTAGGTGAATCACCTGGTTATAAAAGGAGATGAGGTTGGTCAAGCAGAGCCTGCCATTCCTCATCCTATGCTGGCTGGGCCTGAGCCCTTGGTATCCGTAATTGTACTCAAGATGATCTGTTCCATAACCTTCCTGGACACCAAGGTTGACAGGTCTGTAGTTCCCTGAATCCTCCTTCCGACACTTCTTGTGGATGGGCCATTGGCCATCCTCCAGACATCTGGGACCTCCCTGGTTAATCATGTCTCATTATAAATGATAGAGAGTGGCTTAGCAAGCTCTTCTGCCAGTTCCCTCAGTACCTTCTCGTGAATTCCATCCGAACTCATAGACTTATGAATGTGTAAGTGGCTCAGCAGATCACTCACTGCTTCCTCCTGTATTACGGGCAAGCTATTCTGCTCTCAATTCCTGTCTGCCAGCTCAGGGGGCTGGTTCCCTCGAGGATAACTGCTCTTATTATTAAAGACCAAGGCAAGGAAGGCCTTAAGTACCTCAGCCTTTACCTCATTCTTGGTTATGATGTTTGCCCCCATGTTCAATAAAGGATGGAGATTTTCCTTGGCCCTCCTTTTGGTTTTGATGTGTTATTAAAAACACTTTTTATTATCTTTCACAGCAGTGGCCAGATTGAATTCTAGCTAAGCTTTCACCTTTCTAATTTTCTCTCTACATGATTTAATGATGTCCTTGTACTCTTCCTGAGTTGCCTGCCCCTTCCTCAAAGGTCACAAACCTTTTTTCCCTGAGTTCCTGTTAAAACTATGTTCAGCCAGGCCTTTTTTTTTTTCCTGCTTGCTCATCTTTTGGCATATAGGGACAGCCTACTCCTGCTCCCTTAAGATTTCCTTCTTAAAGTAACTCCAGCCTCCCTGGACCTCTTTGTTGTTAATGATTGGTTTCCCAGGTGGGTCTCTGAACCAGTGCCCTGAGCAAGCCAAAGTCCGCTCTGTGGAATTCCAAGGTAGAAGTTTTGCTTACCCCCTTCCTTACTTCACAAAGAATTGAAAACTCACATCATTTTGTGGTAGCTGCACCCAAGACAGCCTCCAGACACCACAGCTCCCACCAGCCCTTCTCTTTAAACAGCAGGTCTAGTGGGGCATGCCCCTTGTTAAACTCACTTGCCAGCTGTGTCAGGAAGTTGTCTTACACACACTCCAGGACACTCCAAGACAGCCTTCTCTCTGCTGTGTTGAGTTTCCAACAGATGTCTGGCAAGTTAAAGTCTCTCACAAGAACAAGGTCTGGGGGTCATGAAACATCAGCGAGTCTTTTACAGAATATTTCATCTGCCTCTTTTTCCTGGTTGGGTTGTGTATAACAGACTTCCATCAGGATGTCTGCCTTGTTGGCCTTCCCCTGAGTCTTACCCATATGCACTCAACCTTGTCAATACTAGCCTTAAACTCTATAAGTTGAAACACTCCCTAATGTACACTTATTCTAAAAAAAATCTTAAGTTTTAATGCTTCAGACTCTGAATACAAGGCAGAATTAGGGAAGTAAATTTATGAAAATTGTATATTGCCTTTTTTTGGTTACATTCCTGAAAGGAATAAGGGAATGTCTTTACAAACAAATGGCTGGTAAGATAAGACCTGAATCTGCTTGTGAGATAAGACGATACTGAGAGACAGAAGAAACAATGGGAAGGATTTCCATAGGAATTCCACTAATTGACTTACCGAAGGCTGTGTTGATAAACTACGAGAACAGAGACATAAGAAAAAGAAGAAAGGGGAGATGTGTATTATGGGGGTCTGCATTAGGGGAATGTATATTATGTGGGCTCTGCATTAGGCGTTCCAGGAAGTCTGTACCTCTCGAGTACCTCAGCCAATGGGGAAAGAGAGAGGGAACTTGCGGCTGAGAATTAGGATAAAAAGGAGGCTGCATCCTCTATCAGTGTGAGAGACCCCATGGGAAATGCCCACGACCTCTCCCTTTATTCATGAATAAAGTCACAGGATTCCTCTGTCTCCTTTTTGGACATAAACCTCTGGTGTTTGTGGATTAATTTTCCTGACATTCCCATTCCTCAACAACAAGAAAATGTTTTAAAATTGTTTTAACATACTGTACAAAAACTAGTTACGAAAAGCATTTCCTTTGAAAAATTCAAATTTTAAAATTTAAAACAAAGAGTATGAAATAATTGTATTTTTGTTTTTAATTGTACTTAACTTGGTTAGGCCGAGAAGGAGATTGTAGGGTATGGAATTCCAGATTCTGCTTCATTATATCTCAACTGATGAGCATGTAATAGTTCAGAGAATACACCTGGGGATGTATGGGAAAGAGCAAATATGACCTAAAAGAGGAGGATTATAAATCTGGAATGTAAAAGGTCTTGTGAGTTCGACTTATACAGGGCTAAGATGTGTATGCCATGATGACCAAGACACAGAGATTTCGGTCATTTTTTGTTGATGATAAAACAGAAAAGTGTCCGCTTCTTTAGCTGTGAATTTCCTCATTGATAAATGGGGCCATTAAAAAAATAAAATTAAATTATGCCTGCAGGTTTATTGTATTTATTTAGTAGAATTTAAATAGCCAGCAGCCCATAAACATGATTTCTTTATTGTTGCTTACACAGACAACATAAAATGTCCTTCCTGGTTTTCATGAATGGTGAACAGAAAGGTGTTGATATTCCCAAAGAATTTCTGTGCAAAAAACCCCTCAGGTGGTTTATTCACAGAACAAAAGTGTCATTATTTCATCACCGAGAAGTGAAGGCAATATTGGTGATAGGCACAATTAGAGAGACTGAAGAGGAAATTAAGGTGCCTAACCATCTTCACAGCTTGTCAACATGATGGCATCATGGTCTCTGGCACTCTCAGCTTTATAGCAGAAAAGTTAATTAACTATAGTAAGTATGAAAGAAATCTAGCACGTTTAGATTGGGTATTAGTTCACTGAAAAAGGATTGTCAAGCATTGGAACAGGCTGCCCAGGAAAGTGCTTCAATCATCATCCCTGGAAGCATTTAAAGATGTAGATCTGCTACTTAGGGATATGGTTTGGTGGTAGAACTCAGAAGTACTAAGTTACCAGTTGAACATGATTGTCCTAAAGGTCTTTTCCAACCTAAATAATTCTATGATTCTATTACTTTAATATTACTTCATGAGGATGTGCTGCTTCCACCTATCTCAGCTGTAACCACGCAGAGTGACTTCCGATGCAAGAATTCTATGCAGTCTTACAGTAGAATCTCTTGTTTTAGATAGTCTTGCCAATTTCAGATTCCTGTGGTGTTCCTCTATTGAGAGTCTAATGTACAAGATCTCTGAAATACTTTACACCTCTAGCATGGAAACACAGATATATAGAATCCCACTTTTTTGCTAAAAAAACAACACATCAGAATGAAATTACAAGCTTCACTTTTTCTTGCTCCCTATCCATAGTACTCTGGGATGCAATAATGGCGAGGAAGCAACTCATTTAAGAGAGATTTGAAACAGCTATTTTATTTTACATAACAGACAAGCATCTCTGCTATTTTAAATATTACAGCACCATAGGAATAAAATAGCTTTCAAGGGACCTCTGAAGGTTCGTAGTCCAACCTGCTCAAAGTGAATTTATCTACAAACTAGATAAGGCTGCATAAGGTCTTGTCCTGGTGATTTTTTTCCATCTTCAAGGGCATAGATCCTACCACTTCTCTGGCTGCCGTGGTTTAAGACACTTTAAGGGGCAGACACTGCAAAGTGATGATGCCTATATGATTTGGGTCAGAGTTACAGGGTGCTTATATAGCTTTAGTTATAAGATATCAACATAACCTGAATTGTAACTTTTCTATATCAATATAACCAGAATCATAACTTTATTTATCATATAATCTGAATTATAGCTTCCTATACCTAAACCCTGAATTATAACCTTTTATACTAATGTAACTTCAATTATAACTTTCTATACAATGTAATGGATATTATATGATTAACTAGTTGCTTAATGCTGAATAGACAAAAATCCTCACCAGGTAGATAGCTTCAAAGGTGGACAAGTATAGCACTGTGAAAAATGATGTTCACTCTCCTGTTACGATTTAAATGTTTAATAAAAGACAATGGGGGACAAAGAAAATAAAGCAAAAGTAACAGCACTGGGTGCTTGGCATTCAGCCAAAAAGTACTTCTGCCATTGATGGAGACACCCTTTACATACATCAGCCTAATTCATATTCATAAACAGTTATGCATATTCAAACTTTCCCCCAAACTAGTTTACACTTTCCAGGAACTGCTTAGCCTAGCTCCTCCTTGGATATGCCTTTTTAGAGCATGGACAGTCCTCTTGGTTGTGGTTTTACTTAGTCCTGTTATCACCCCCGTATTGTAGTTTCTGCAGACGACAGGTGCTGATAGTTGAAATCTCTGTGGCAAGGTCCGTTCCTTGGATGTTATCCAATCAAGCACGCAGTTCAAGCATTCTAAAATAACTATATCAGCTATTTCACTACTATGTCTAAGCCTAGCTACCAACACAAAGAAAGACATTAGTNGCCTAGCTACCAACAGAAAGAAAGACATTAGTCATCATTACACAGCTATATTTTCATGGTAGTCAGCAAGACTACCTTTATAAAAAGTAAAATTATGCACATAGCATCTATTTTAATATTTGCAAAAAGCCAATATTATGATATGTATTTATCACAGTAGTAATGAGAAATTGGCAAATGTAAAGCCAATTAGCCACAGAATACATAATTTAGACCAGTAAGAATCAGAGAGACCAAGGAACACCATGACTATGGATGCTCCAAAGACGAAGGTTGTTATAAATGAAGTCATGGAGTTGGCTTTCGTAAAGGGATATGAGGTATCTGTTATGATTAATTGTTAAATGTTTTGGTTACCTCTGATTGTTATATGTTCCTGTTAAAAGTTTTGTTTAGTTAAGAGACGGGAGAGAAGTGGGTGTTAATTAGCATAAGGGGTGTCTTGGAGTGATGTTATGATAATCCTGTATTCCCCATCGTTAGCTTGCATGCTCAGAAATGTGGTCCTGTGGCTTCAACTGCACTCAGCTGCAGAGAGAAGCACAGGTTGTTTTGAAAACTTTTTCCCCAAGCCTCGCTTCGAGGGAGCAAGGAGGAGGAGAAGGAGGACTCTCCAGAGGCTGCAGCTGCGATGGCTGTCAAAATTGCTAGCTCTGTTCCTGTGGGGTTTTTTTTCCCACCATTTTTTTGTTTGGACCCCTTTTTTTTCCGATTTGCTTTGTCGGCTGGAAACCCCAAGGAGCCCCGGAGAACGGCAGAGCTCCAGGGAGCTACTGGA